>OZ018342.1:8995000-9595000 GCA_963969515.1 Yponomeuta evonymella | reverse complement strand
TCGTTCGCAACGTAATAAATACATTTAAGAAATAAAAATATTCATTCCGTTACCAACTCAACGTCAATTTTAAACTGTAATGTGAACTTTGTTTTTATTGCGTGTGTGTGTAAATGCAAATAAATAATTAATCTATCTATCTAACTTCCTATTAAGTGTATAGATACCTGTGCCGGGAATCCCCGAAAGCGTGTAGTCCTCTAAACGGGTTCCGTCCGCTAACTTCGTCCCCAGGAGCGGCGACGCGAAGTACGCGCACCTGACGGAGGCGGAGGCGCAGAAGGTTGTGGAGGCGGCGCGCGGCGCACTGGAGTGGCTGGAGCGCGCGCGGCAGGCGCTGGCGCACTCGCCGCGCCACCAGCCGCCGCCCTACACCACTCACCAGATCCGCACCGAGCGGCAGGTCGGTCACTGTGCTATGGCTCTGTATTATCATTTATGTAGGTTTATAATAATTTCCATTAATCCCCCCCAACCCCTCCTGTACGTCTAAGTTAATGTATTTCCCTATGTTTACGTAAGTTTATTATTGTATTTCATCTTTTTCTTGCACTACCCGTCGCCAGTCTCTAAAATACCAAAGGTTTGCTGGAAGAGCATGCTGATAGCATTAAGCACGCCCTTGTACTTTTACAATGTAATTAGTGCAATAAAAAATTAAGATAAATAAATAGCTCTCTTAGCGTAACACGGGGGTTGGAACGCACGCGGCAGGCGCTGGCGCACTCGCACCGAGCGGCAGGTCGGTCACTGTATAGTCCGCACAAATCTTTTTGGCGGTAACATGAACATAGAAACAGAGCGTTTGTACATCGCTTACTTTCTTTACAGTATATGTGTGAGTAATTGACGTAGTGTGATGCTTCGTAAATTACTATTAGTCAATTACTAAAGTACTCAATTACTGACACATACACTGCAAAGACAGTAAGCGATGTGCAAACGATCTGTGACTATGTTCACGTGACCGCCAAAAATATCTGTGCGGACTATACTATGCCACTTAGTGTACCAAAGGGGCTGAATACGTAACTATTTATTATTATTATACTTTATTGCACACCAGACATTGAACAGGACATTGCATAAGAAATAACATGTACAAAGGCAAGCTTATCTCTGTAAGAGATTTCTTCCAGCAAACCTTAGGGTATAGGAGAAGCAGTAGGAAAACGAGTCTATATATATGCACAAAATAAACTACATAAACTAAAAAAGGCCTAAATTACTATTTAGTTACTAGCTGACTACGTCGTTTTGCCATATTAATTAGCCTACGACGTATTCTCAGATCTACCAAATACACACAAAAATCAGTGAAGCCGTTTCGGAGGAGTTCGATAACAAACTCTATGACATGAGATTTTTATATATTAGATACATTTGCCAGGTCTCAATCAATCATCCCGTACTAGTCCACTGCTGGACATAGGCCTCCCCCAAGGCACGCCACTTCCTTATGGTTTAACGGGTCTAATTGCGACTCACGCCTGTATCTCAGAGAAGTAGGCAGACAACAGGGACTGCCTCTTGCCACGATCCTGACAGATCACTTTCGCTTCCTTAACTAAAGGGTAAGATAAAAAGTACCCGAAACCGGCGTGCGTGCATGCAACGACTAATGAATGTTGAGGAAGCGAAAGTGATCTGATTGGGTAAACTATTAAATTATTATTGTTATTATAGAATTACTATTTGCCTCTAGCTTCTATCTCAAACAATATGGACGGCTTTATTGCAAAAGCTTCGCTTTCTAAATGGCAGTGTCATCTAGGGCCTTATTTCATACAAGTAAAGTCGATGGTTGAATAAAAAATAAATCGTAAGCAACATTTAATGGGGCGTTCTGGTACGTACGATACTATAAATGCACATTATGCGCGATGTTATCTTTTACTTGTGGAAGTTAAAAGACGATGATGCTTGTTACTTTATAAGCCTATATACGTCCCAGTAGGGCACTTTAATCACCACGCGTGCCCACCGCGGATTGGCGATTTTAAGCGCTGAGGTAGGTGAATAGCTCAGACACTCAGGTTTCCTCACAATGTTTTCCTTCACGTTAGCGAGTGGTATTGCTACTATAACTTCACAAATTTACATAACTTAGAAAACAAAGTCGTAGGTACATAACCGCACTAGGAATCATCGAACCTGGGTCTCTCGCTTTCAAGTCCAATGTTTTACCCACTAGGCTACCACTGCTTCCGTTTATAAGAACAGTTATTTCTATAAATTATTATATATCAAATACTAATTAGATACTCTCTCTGGTCTTATAAAATGGACGCTACATCCATCGAGCACACTAGTTCAAACGTCAAATGAAACACCATTGGCAAAGTCAGATTGTTAATATTTGTTGCCACCCCAACTATCCCTAGTGGGTTTCGCAGAACCTAAGTGTTCCGTGGAAAGTCAGAGGGGTTCCGCGGACCACATTTGACTGATAAATAATAAGTCCTCAGTTACAAATATTATTGTGGAAAAACTATTATGATTAAAAAAAATTATTGTACTCTTAAAACAAACAAAAAAGTACAATTGGCGACTTAATGCCAACACCATTATCTTCCTGTTAACCTTCGTGAAAAAAGGTAATGGGACCGAACCTTCTGAAGCTTCTATCTTGAATTTGATATGGGGTTCCGTGAAATAAAAGTATTGTATTTTTCATAGCCTTAAAAGTTTAAGAATAACATACTTCATCCCTCAGAACTTCGAGAGCATCGTGAACCCAATAATCAACAAGCCGAAGCCCAAGGAGAAGACGCCTCCGCCCTCGAACCCCACTGGTGACGGCAACGCCCCCCCCGCCCCCGCCGACCAGCCGCCCTCCGCTGAGAACATGGATGTGGAGTGAGCGTGACGTCACCATGGTCGCCCTGCGCGCCCACCCTAGTTGAGAACACTCCCAGCGGTGCAGCTCCTAATCCGACATGTGGTGCCTATCCCGCTCGACTTTTCTCACACTATTTCACTAACCCCCTGTTTTTTATACGCTGCAGGCATGCAGAAATACACAACTGACAGCTTTAAACAGTAGATTAACAGATTTATTGTGTACGAAAAATTGACTATCTGACAATCCCAAGTGATCCGTAATCACACCAAATTGCCACTTGTATTGCAAATTGTGTAAAGGGGGCTTGAGGAGGGTCGATAACAGAAGTTCATCGGAACTTTCGTTGTGCAGCATATGTTTACTGCTAAGGGAATGTAATACAGAATAATTTTAGATGTCTTGAAACGTAAAATATAATTCAAGAAATTAATTTTGAAACCACAGGAGACACATACATACATGTTTACTGTAAGATATGAGTATGTAATTACTCGTGTAAATGCGCTTCACTCTGGTGACTGGCTTTAGGTGTGCGTGTACCTCGCAGACCTAACTACCTCCACTATTATGCTAGCAACTGTCCGTCTGTTTTAAGTACCTATAATATTTACTTACCTGGTATGTTAGCTCATGTATTCGCTAATTATAATGTGTTCTCAACTATGTCGGCAGAACTGTCCACATGGCAATGGACATGTCGATCACGTTATTTTACATAAATTTAGTTTAATTTTAAACTTAACTGCACACAGACGACTTTTATTTTTTGTTGCGAAGAAGTTCCATCTGTGTAGTAAAATTATTTACTCGAAGGTGGAGATTTTTTTTATTCTTTTTTGGATTCTTTTTTTTTAGATAATTTGTAATATTTTAATTAATTGCTTTCCGTTTTGAAGCTCGGAATTGATGTTTGGTTTATTTTCATGTAATTGATTGAGTAATTTTGTTAAAGAATCTGAAGCAATAGAAAAATACACATTGCTACTACCTACTGTAGGTATGATTTCAGAGATAACAGCCTGTAAAATGTGCTAACAAATAAGACAACCATGTTGTCTCTGAAATTATCACTGAATTTGTGCATTTTGGTCTCGCCACTAATTTAAAATTAATTAATAAAGTATTAAGTTTGATTCCTCCTAGACCTGGTTGCTCATTGACTCAAAAGTACTTACGATTTTAAAATATTTAAAAGGCCGTGCTATTGGTGCATATCACCTAATGAAATCACTGAATGAGCATATCCAACATCATTAAATTACCCTATTGGATGCGCTTTTACATTCCAACTGTAATATACAAGTGGAGGCCTACCAGCCCTGTTTCGTGTATATCCATACCAGGCAAGCCCTTAAAAATTGCTTGTTGCTATACCTACTATATAATCTACCTAAAAAACTGCTTGGATTATTTTCGAACATGGTTTTCATTCAGGCCAGGAAGAAATTTAAAAACACTTATATTACAAATTGTTTACTATGTATACCAAACATCCACTGCGGCTTTCACTGTCAATTTCACCAAACACAGGTTAATTGTGGCCTATGTTGTATATTACTTTACAAATAAAATGGTTCAACCATTTCTGTGTTATTTGTGCATTTTGAATGTTAAAAAGCTTAGTAAATTAATATTTAACTAATTATTTACTTGTTTTAATTTATCTGGAATAGTTGGATACAATATTTATCAGTCACAAGATCCGTCGACAGGCGAACATGGCTTGGGTTCCCGGGCCTTTTTCTTACAAGGAGGATTAGGGTCCACCTCGTTGGCATAGTCCCTAGGGTCCTTCCTCTTCGACGCATGATGAGCTGCTTCGATACCAACATATGTTAAGTAACCAACGGTGAAAGCTGAAATCAAATAACGGGTAGGTATGAGGTTTCGAGTTCATGAGCGTCGGATCAGCTGGTTGCTTGTAGCTTTTGTCTGTGAAAGTAAGTGAGAGTTTATTCAAGAATTGCGATATAATTAAGAATATATCCGGCAAACGTATGTTCGTGCAAGCGTCCACATTTCTTTAGCGTTTATACCAATCACCGATTGTCTCTCCACGTGGAATACCTACCTACTTTCGAAGCCTATTTACAAAAAAAAATAGGTACCTAGTTACCTATTATGGTACGCAACATCTGTTTGCCTTTTACCACTTTATCAGCAGTTTCTTGAAACAAAATTTCAATAAAGGCTATATTCCCCTACAAAATAGGCGCACAAAGCTAAAAATTGTTATTGGTTCTGGGCACTTGAGGAAATCTTAGTAAATACACTCGGACCGAGTGTATTTACTAAGATCCGAGATCCATTTTAGCAAAGTTGATTGGAGTGGAAAACCCGCTCGAATCGTGTACACCGACGATTTTAGTACACACATCAGAGTGTGGTGCACACGATAAGATTAGCATCAGATTCCAACCGCATACTGCGATCGCCAATCCGCCTGCCAAGCGTGGTGATTATGGCAAACCCCCTCTAATCACGGTTATGAAAACCACGAAGGAGGCCTATGTCCTGCAGTGGGCGTCAAATGGCTGATGATGACGATGAGGAACCTAGATACATGAAGATCAGCAACTTAGAATTTTCACTCCTCCATGATAATGGGTACGCCCTTCTCTCTTAGCTATGCACTCTAAGCCTGCATGGATTGCATGCTCTCGATCAAATGCCTCACGTTTTCAGCAGGAATGTCCCAGGAAGTTTTAAATGCATCAACTGTGTTGGTTGTGCATATTTTGCTCACTCTCTCTGACCTTTCGTTTCAATTGACCCCACATAATGATCTATTGGATTTAAGTCCGGACTATTCGCTGGCCACTGCAACACTTCAATATGAGAGTCTTTCTGTACACAACGGGTTGCTCGAGCTGTGTGTGCACGGGCAATGCCCGAAATCAGTAAGAACCCAGGACCCACTCCCTGTGCAAATGGGATCGCATGGGGTCTCATGTTATCCCCGATGTGTCCAGATAGATACGCTACCTTCATTCATCATACATCATCATCATCATTCAGCCGCAAGAAGTCCACTGCTGGACATATATAGGCCTCCGCGATGGATTTCCAAAAAGACCGGTTGGAAGCGGCTTGGACCCAGCGTCTTCTTGCCACTTGGATGAGGTCATCTGTTCGTCTTGTGGCTGGTCGTCCTACGCTGCGCTTACTGATATGTGGTCTCCATTCAGAATGAAGTAAATCATTGAATTGGGACCACCGAAACGGTCAACTTCGTGGATTATAGTCATCCGTAAATCGCTCGCCAGTTCGTTTCCACACCCTAATACGTCGATCGTCACTAAGCAATTTCATTTTGCACTACTCCATGGCCCCACTGGTTTATTCCCCAGTCCAAATGTTGACGAGAGAACCTTAAACGGTTTGCACGTTGAGCCCTGGTCAAAGGAAATCGAATTACTCATCGACTTGATCTTTGCTGATCTTCATGCAACCGATTTCGAAAAGTTTCGTCACTGAAAATGGTAGGTAGGTACCTAACCGTTGTCAGCCCAAGACGAGTTTGTAATTTCCGAGCCTTCGTTGTTCCAGTTCGATGGGCACTCAGGCGTATATGTAGGTATCGGCCCTCTGAAGGAATTGTAGCCCGAAGTCAACCCGAACCAGGGCTTCTGGCAACAGTGCCTGTCTCTTGGAAACGATTCCAAGCATTTTGGATAGTTCTACGAGAAAAACCCAGCTGCAACCTCACAGAACGCAGTGAATGTTCTTGAATCAATGTAATGGCTCTGGTTGCAGTAGTCATGTCCAAATGCTTTCCTACTCTTAGAATTGTTCACTTGAAAAGTTAATCAAGTAGTAAGTATCTACACACAAAAATTCGATTCCGTGCAGAAAAACAATGCTAAAATAATCCCAAGCTAAGGCCAATACCTATCCATACAAAACGCCTCAGACTTTAAAGTTTACTAAAAAGTATGGCCAGCATCTGGTCTCAAACACCACAAGCAAAGAGCTCAGATAATAAAGTGTTCGTAACATCAATCTTAGCTTTATCAATTAGTTTTGTTAAATAAAACACGTAGGTAGAAGTTATAAATTAACTAGTGGCCTCTATTTTGTTTTGAGTAGTAGGTATTAGTAGATTGTTAACCGAGGGCTGAAAGGCACCCATTCCTGACGAGATGTTTTGGTGCTCGAACGAAGTGAGAGCGCCAATAGTTCGAGGTAGAAATGGGTGCTATCACCCGAGTAAAACACTCTACTTTTCATTACGAATACGAGGAAAGTAAACACAAGCCAGTTAAAATCAAAAAATATTACGACGAGCCCAAATTCAATTAGATTACGTTATGTGGGGTACATACGTCAAGTTAATTATAGTTGTAATCTTTCTTTTACCTTTGTTGCCAAATATATTTCATCGGGGGCTTGATTTAAGAAGGTTTTTACTTCTTTTGCAGTAACAACCTTCGACTTTTTGCATTTAAATCCATCCAATTGCCTCTTCAAAAATGATATGAGCTTGGTGTAGTTTTTTATATTGACGTCGTGTTTTGTATTTATTACCTATCTCAGCATAGAAAATATGCTCCATAAAGTTGAAGGCTGAAGTTTCTTTGATAGTTCACTGAAATACGTAAGGAAAACACTTTCCGATAGAGATTTCACCCTTTTCTTGGCCCGCCACTTTATGAAATCATTATACGATTTCATATACCTATCCTGTGATATATCGTTCCTTAGATATCGTTGGCAAAAGGTTTTCTACGACAGCTTGAGCCTCTTCTCTTATAAAATCGGGTCTTAATTCAATTTCAGAACCGCTAGAACTCATTTTGTTATATTAAACTCAATTTCGAATATCACAAACACAGTCTAATGGAACTTCCATAGAAAAAATTGCACTTTTTTATTTAAGGTTTCCCGCCAGTTTACTTTTTTAATACCAACGCACACCCTGCACGGCTAGCACAAGTCGGCGCGTGAGCTAACTCGCCGAGAGAAAACTATCCGCCCTTTTAAACGACTGCTCAAAAATTTAATTTTTTAATTAGTATTTAAAAAATTAACTAATATAAATTGACTATATATATTTGTAATTATTAATGTTAATCACTAAAAAATAAAAACAAGTTTAAAATATAAAACTTAAGGAAATCACGCCGAAACAGACGGATGGTCTAGCTCGCGGCGAGATAGCTTGCGCGCCAACTTGTGCTAGCCGTACATCACAATTCGCAAGATGGCGCGCGACCGCGAAAGACGGCCATTTTGAATTTGGGTATTTGGTGGTTTTATCTGTCTTAAACAATATTTTAATTTATTTCGCAAATCACATCTCGCCTTGAAAGTGACTAATAAATACATAAAGTACATAATATTAATTATAAACATCAAAAAGAATTTAAATGTCAATAATACTAATAAATGAAGAATTAATCGTTTTATGGCTGTATAGGTTACTACCATTGCATTAACGTAGAATAGCATAGCATTAACATTAACTTGTTTTTATCTTTTAGTGATTAACATTAATAATCAATTTATATTATTAAATTTTTAAAATACTAATTAAAAAATTAAATTTTTGAGCAGTCGTTTAAAAGGGCGGATAGTTTATCTCTCGGCGAGTTAGCTCACGCGCCGACTTGTGCTAGCCGTGCAGGGTGTGCGTTGGTATTAAAACTCATAATCTTAATATAATGTACTTTATGTATTTATTAGTCACTTTCAAGGCGAGATGTGATTTGCGAAATAAATTAAAATATTGTTTAAGACACAGATAAAACCACCAAATACCCAAATTCAAAATGGCTGTCTTTCGCGGTCGCGCGCCATCTTGCGAATTGTGATGTACGGCTAGCACAAGTTGGCGCGCAAGCTATTTCGCCGCGAGCTAGACCATCCGTCTGTTTCGGCGTGATTTCCTTAAGTTTTATATTTTAAACTTGTTTTTATTTTTTAGTGATTAACATTAATAATTACAAATATATATAGTCAATTTATATTAGTTAATTTTTTAAATACTAATTAAAAAATTAAATTTTTGAGCAGTCGTTTAAAAGGGCGGATAGTTTTCTCTCGGCGAGTTAGCTCACGCGCCGACTTGTGCTAGCCGTGCAGGGTGTGCGTTGGTATTAAAAAAAGTAAACTGGCGGGAAACCTTAAATAAAAAAGTGCAATTTTTTCTATGGAAGTTCCATTAGACCGTGTTTGTGATATTCGAAATTGAGTTTAATATAACAAAATGAGTTCTAGCGGTTCTGAAATTGAATTAAGACCCGATTTTATAAGAGAAGAGGCTCAAGCTGTCGTAGAAAACCTTTTGCCAACGATATCTAAGGAACGATATATCACAGGATAGGTATATGAAATCGTATAATGATTTCATAAAGTGGCGGGCCAAGAAAAGGGTGAAATCTCTATCGGAAAGTGTTTTCCTTACGTATTTCAGTGAACTGTCAAAAAAACTTCAGCCTTCAACTTTATGGAGCATATTTTCTATGCTGAGATAGGTAATAAATACAAAACACGACGTCAATATAAAAAACTAAACCAAGCTCATATCATTTTTGAAGAGGCAATGGGATGGATTTAAATGCAAAAAGTCGAAGGTTTTTACTGCAAAAGAAGTAAAAACCTTCTTAAATCAAGCCCCCGATGAAATATATTTGGCAACAAAGGTAAGAGAAAGATTACAACTATAATTAACTTGACGTATGTACCCCACATAACGTAATCTAATTGAATTTGGGCTCGTCGTAATATTTTTTGATTTTAACTGGCTTGTGTTTACTTTCCTCGTATTCGTAATGAAAAGTAGTGTTTTACTCGGGTGATAGCACCCATTTCTGCCTCTCACTTCGTTCGAGCGCCAAAACATCTCGTCAGGAATGGGCGCCTTTCAGCCCTCGGTTAATAATCTACTATAAATACCCTATCAGCCCCCCCCCCCAGCCTCCCTCGTCTACCCGCTAAACGGGGCAGTAGCACAGACAATGAACAATCACGGCTAAGTATGGTTTACAAGCGAGTTATAGGCGACCAACTTATAAAGGAAAAGTTCGTAAAAATTCCATTGAAAATTACGTACTTTAATGAAGTTCTTCATTCTCTAAAGAAGGTATAAAAGCCGTCCTTCTACAGAACCCTAAGTGCCTACACTGCTCTGCACTTGGCCGGTTTTTAAATTTATTTTAAAGGTACCTGCGCCTAAGATAGCCCACTTTCAAAATTTCGCGCTTCGAAACGCAAAACTATGTTTGAATTTCGCGTTCATGTTCCCTTAGTACCATAGACAAAACCGCAAGTTCATAGAAGTTGAAGGGAGCCGCCATCTTTGTAGGGGTTGACAGTTTGTCAGTCACGTTACAAATGGTCTACGATTTATAACCTCACATTCGCAAACTTTTTAGTGTTACTTTAGAAAAACAAACGGATTCAGTGTTTTTCTTCAATACAAAGAGCTACCTGACTTCCAGAGCAGTCTTACGAAGGTAAATGTTGTTTGTTTAGTTTGTTGATTTTAATTTAAACGAGATATTTCTTATTAGCGGGAATAGTTCCTAAGAAGGCCCACCACACGGTTCCTAGGATGGCCCGGGCCTTATTAGGACTATGCAATATACTTTCTTTGGAACTTAAATGAGACACTTAAGTAAGTTTTTGCTAATGCCGGCTTCATTCGCATGGTAGTCTGATAATTAGTTATCTATGCAAACAGTATTTATAAATCTAACAATTACAATTTCTCAGATCTCTGATGTGTTCAATGCAAAGTAAGTAGTCATGCTTATTTAGACATATAAAAACACCTTCTCATGTAATAATAAAATATATGTACATATTAATTTATTTTTCAGATAAAAAAATGGAAAGTACTAATAAAAAGCAACGTGGTGAGGTGAGAACAACTAAAATCAGCTATTGAAGCTGTACAAAATCACAATATGTCACAAAGAAAAGCGGCTGCTACTTTTAGTATCCCAAGAAGAACGTTGCGAAATCATCTGAAATCCGGCAGCGCAAAAAAAAAGAACGGGTCGGGCAAACACCCTGACTGATGCCCAAGAAAAAAATCTGGCAAGGCGAATAATTCGTCTAGCGCAAGTAGGGGTACCGCTAACTCGCAAAGTGGTAAGGAAACAAGCTTTCTTATTTTGTGAGGCGCATAAAATCGCAAATTCTTTTAATGACAAAAGATGTATTGCTGGCAGAAAATGGCTTAATAATTTCATGAAAAGAAACCCGGAAATTTCTGTGCGCAAAGCACAATTTATGAACCCGGCCAGAGCGCAAAAATTGAATAAGCACATTGTGCAACAGCATTTTAAAAGTATTAAATGTTTGTATGATGAGTTAGACATTCCTCAACATCCAGAGCGTCTGTATAACATTAACTACCATTGCACCACCAACAGCAAGTTCTTGCACAAAAAGAGAGTAAAAGAGTTCATTTCATAGCCCAGGAGCATGCAGAAAATGTTACCATCGCTATGTGCGTCAACGCTTCAGGTAACTCAATTCCACCCATGATAATATTTAAAGGCAAAAGATTGAGACCGGAATTCCAAGACGATTTGCCTGATGGTACTCTAGTAAAAATGGCTCCTAAAGGTACTATGACTACTGAGTTATTTGTCGATTTCATCCATCATCTTGGTAACTATAAGTCACCCGGGAAATGTCTGCTGATTTTCGATGGAGCTGCTTCTCATCTGGATTCTAGGATTGTGGATGCTGCAGATGAACATAATATAGTACTATACTGTCTACCGTCAAATAGCACACACGAATTGCAACCATTAGATAAATCTGTAAACAAGTCCTACGAACATCATTGGGATGAAGAAGTATTGTTGAACGCCTACTGTCATCCAGAACGCCAGCTCACGAAGACAAGATTCAACAAAATTTTCTAAAATGTATGGCCTAAGTGCGTAACTCAAACTAATATAAAAAATGGATTTAGGGCCACTGGGCTCCATCCCTATGATCCAAATGCAATTCCCGAGGAGGCTTTTGCTCCATCTTGCCTGACTGAGCAGCCTATTCTGCATGAAAATGCTTTTAGCTCTGATGTTTCAGCAGCTCAAAATGTTGATGAGTCAGTAGTGCGTCACCATAATGACTCTGGTACAGATTGGGAAGAAAATTCTGACATGTCACCATCACTATTAGCTGATGTGTCAAATTTTTATCTTGAAACAAGTACACTACAGCCTCTACCTCTATCTCCTCATCATTCACAGGAATATTTACCATCTTTGAAAAAACTGGTTGACTATAGTTCCTCATCTGAATCTGCTATCGAAGACATTTCAGAACGACCTACAACAACAGACATCGATATCTGCAACAGGACCTCACAGTTTCACTCTCCGATTCCCGGCACCTCTCGCTTAGGACAGAATGACCGAAGAACCAACTCACGAAGACCAGTGATAAATTCTTCTACATCAGATTCAGACGACGAAAATATTGATATCAGCAGATTGCAAAAACACTTCCAATATCCTGCCAAGAGTTATCAGATTTATACATCATCAGAATCTGAAAAAGAACCTCACGCAACTGCTGTTAACATAGGTCAACAGACACATTGCATCCAAATACAGGATCGTGATTCTGACGATTCTGATAATGTGCCACTAAGAACTTTAAAACAAGGCAACAACGAAACACAAAAAAGGTCACCGTTTCATGAACTTATACCAACGCCAAACTTTGCGACTGTTAAAAGGAAACCAAGACGAAAAGCCATTAATTATATGGGCCAAAAAGTAACCAGAGATTTATTTGATGCCGTCCAAAAGAAAAAATTAAGAAATAAAATATAACAAAACTGAAGACAAAAAAAATTAAAACCAAAGAAATATTCAAAAGACAAAAGATTAATGACATACCAATAATCGGTGAAAAGCAGAAGAAGAAAAAAATTAAAACGCAAAAAGATCAGAAAAGACCAGAAAAGGAAAGATGGTTTTGCCAAGCTTGCGAAACGGAAAAAGTCGCAGATATGCGACAATGCATCAAATGTGTTTCGTGGTTTCACGAGGAATGCGTTGGGTTAACTAGAAATGACGTAGAGGTATTCATGTCCTGTATGCAATGAATTTTTGGTGTAATGTTTCATGAATGCATACTTTTTTTTATATGATCCCAACAAGGCCCATAAATATTTTGTAAAAAACAGAGTTGATGAAAAACAAATCAAAACTTGATTTTTCTTCAGATTATTGTTAGCATATAAGATAAAAGATGTTACTTTTTGTTCTAACCAAGAGATTATTATTTTGTAGCAGATACAAGTTTTGCTAAGCCTAAAATGGCCCACCGTACAATTGTGACCAAAAAAACTTTTGTTAAAGACTGCTTATTTAAGAATCTCATGTTTTTGTTTAAGTTTTACGTAAAAACGTGCTTTTTGTTTAGTTATTGTTTCTAAATTAGTTTATAAATATCGGGCCATGATAAGTCCCTATGTTCCTAAAAAGGCCCACAAAAGAGGTTTTAAAAAATGTTACTTTTTTATAAGAAATTTAGTTTTATGTGTTGATTTCCTCCACAAATAAATGAGTAATATTTTGTTACGACTTTCTATAATTTATTATTGCAATTTTTTTATTTATCTAATTATTGCAAAAAGTGGGCCTTATCAGGCGCAGGTACCTTAGGTAGGTAGTTTCGATCTTAGTTCCGGTCCCAACACGGAATATTTTTGACAAAGTTCGTTCGAAGTCGAGATAGATAGAGTATAGATACGTATGTAAAGGTAGATATTGTGATGTCAACTACACCTTGTCGCTAAATTACAAAACATTACTACAGTGAAACCGTCAAAAACCGGAACCCTGGGAGCACGCTGCAATCCACCAACTAGCGCCTCGCAGCAGGCTGACTAGCGTTCTCAGTTGATACAGTATCAGATATTACCTGTGTACTGAGGATATTACATTACATTGTGCAGCGTGTGTGCTACACCTCTAAGTGAGTACCTTGAATTACGACTCGTGACTACTCAGCTCAGCCGACCGATTGTTATAATAGAGGACTGCACTCACGTGGTAGCCAATACATGATGGTTGACATGGTCCGGGTCACAAAGTTCGGTAGGCCTTTACTGAAAGCTTTAGCAAACGGTTTCTGCTCATACGGCGATAGTTTGAAGTAAACAATGCCCCTGATAAACGCTAATTCACCAAAGTGTTTTCCCATCTCTAATATTCTGAAGAATCCAATTTAACTTTGTGTGAACCTGAACACACTGTTCCTCCCAACTTTACCCACCAACCCCCTTAGCACTGCTCTGCTAAGCAACAAAGATAATATAACCACTACGTTAGGCAAGACAAAGTTCTATTTTTCAATCTGTGGTTCTATTTAATTTGGATTAAATCTGACATACAAGTCACGCGCACCACAGGCTCTCGAGGTGTCGTCGGGAAAAAGTTTTTTAATTTACTGCCAGTTAAGCAATGGGCATTATCATAAATAATATATTTTAAACATGTCTTTTTTTTTCTTTTTAATCTGTGGTTTTAAACCTATAAAGATCATAGCACATTTACCGGTATTTTCTCTACCGGCATTACTGCAGTGCACACATTTAGGCTACCGCTATTTAGTCGTCAGCACGCTAAGCACGAGCCGCCCCCGAGGTGCAAGCTCGCCGATTTATTTACATTACCCGGCAATGAAGCTCTGTTGTTAGGATATTATGTCATCTAAACATAAAGATTCTGGCCAGTGCTAGGACATCGATTACTGAGCTAACTATTATTACTGACATACCTCACAGGTCTTCAGTTCTTTTAAGATTTAGCTTTTTAAACGCTTTATTCACAGTATGAGCTTCAATATAATCAAACAAAAAATCGTGATAGGAGGCGGTAACATTTTTCTTTCAAAATACTTTCTGCAAGATCAGGAGATGAATCTAAAGGAGCCGTTCGTTATAATTGGAAAGAATTGTTCAAAAGCCCCGGCAATATCTTCATTTGAAGTTATAAATTTATCATCTATCTTAAGGGAAAATTCGCGGTCTCCTGATTTGGATTTACCGGATTCCTTATTTATTACTAGTATAGTCCAAAGGAGCTATCAAGAATCTAGTTAGAAACATATAGCCCAGTCAAATTAGGACGTGACCTGGAAAAAATATGCTATACAATATATTATAGCAAATTTTTCGTTTTTTGCAACCTTCTTTGAAAAACATCTCTTCTCGTCCCGCTTCAAACATCTCCGCTTTGGTGTAGTCCGGGCCTAAAGATACAGCCACAGAACAAAAATTTTTAGTCTATGATACTACACTACCAGCTCCGTAGCTCGGCTTCTCACTTCACAGTGTTCCATATTGGAAATCTACGGACGGACATCATGACAAAAGTCAGATTTCTTTCAGATTTCTGTCGTTAGTTTCTTTAATGATTGTAAAAATAATGTTTGAGGAAAAAAACTGGTAGGTTTATTTTGTAAGAAAGCAACACAAAGTTTTTTTCTTTGTTTAGAAATGTAAGTATTTTCATATGCATAGGTATTCAAACTTTTTTTTTTTTTGATAACGCTTGTACGCTCCAAAAAAAATAGGAGCTATGAAGAATCTAGTTACAAACATATAGCCCAGTCAAGTTAGGATGTGACCCGGAAAAATTATACTATGCAATATTTATATAGCAATTTTCGTTCAGAATCCGTCTGGAGGGGGGGATCACTGGCAGTCTAAATTTTGTTTTGCGTGGTACTCGATCCGTTGTGTCATCAGCCATCTCGATTTTAAGTGTTAATTTTATTTTATTGAATAGCTCGTTTATTTTCAGTTTCACACCAAAAATGGTAATTGCAAAAGTTCTTTAAAATTAAATTTTCTACAGTTTTGGTACTTAATTTCGTAGGATCGATATTTTCCAAATTATACCCCAAAATAGGGGGTGCATTTTGGTTTGATTAACAACTCGTTTATTTTAAATTTTACATGAAAATTTGTTTTAAACAAAGTTACACCCATCTTTTCGTTTACCGTAAGCGTGCGTCCCTAAAATATGAACCTTACAAAAAAACAAAGAACATTTTGAAAGGCATATTTCATCATAAAAAAAGGATACTTCGAGCGATTTGGGTGTTTTTATAGTAACTCATGAATTTGCTTTCGGAAAAGCAAATTCACGAGTAACTATAGTTCTATGGAGTCGTTGTGATATAAAAAAAAATTATGACGGTTTTTGAAAATAAAAACAAACTTCAAAACACTACAGCACTAAACCAGAGAAATTATTTAAACGAATATGTCCTTCAAATTCGATGTAGGTATTATAGAAATATATTTTGGAATCCGTGCCCTTTACTTATAACTACTTGTTACTTATTTAATGATACTCTTGTTGATAGGCAGAAGCTTTTATGCATTTGAGGTAAGAATGCATACTAGAAAAGTTAGATATTTTATGTCCGTAAATTTTCAATATTAACACTGGGGGACGTGACGTGGGACGTCTTTTTGGCGCCGCGCGTCCTTTCTATGTGCTTTGACCAAAAGGCGGAGACATCAAAGCGTCGCGCCCGCGCCCCGTTCTCTCTGCGTGGGCTTCGTCCCGTCCCTACATTTTTATGAAAGACAATTTGATTAAGGGCGCGACTTTTCCGCGCCTCCGCCCCACGTCCCATGTGTGTCTCGAATTCTCGATACCGCGTAGTGTAATAGGTCCTTAATAGGTGCAATCTTGCTGATTGAACACGGTTAGGGAGGGGGGGGGTTCCCCTCCAAATTTGGTTTCTTTTGCTTAGGGGAGAATTTTGGAGGGAGAAGTTTTTTGGAGGGAATTTTGGAGAAAATATAGAGGTTGGGGAATTTTGGAGGTTAGTATTTTATCTCCAAAATCAGAAAGTACCTACACCATTGAACGCTAACTTTCTCAGAAAATTAATCACATATCACTATCATATCATATCAGTCACCCCAATTATACACATTTTTTCAACATGAATATTGCAAAATTGTGGTGAGAGCACTACAGACATTTTGCTAACCTTGCTATTGGGATTTCGTAGCTGCCTCGAGAGAGCCTTCTCTCAAGTTGTAGAACTGCAGAGGCAATTCTGAGAATAATTTATTCTACTCCCAAAGGGTGCGTGCATTTTATTCAGTCTCCGCAAATGCTTGAAAACTTGAATTCCAACAAATTGTACGTATCATCATAAGCAGCCTACACACGTCCCACTGTAGGGCACAGGCCTTCCCTCAGAGAGAGAGTATGGGCTTAATCACCACGCGTGCCCACCGCGGATTGGCGATTTCAAGCGCTGAGGTAAGGTCAGACACTCAGGTTTCCTCACGATGTTTTCCTTCACAGTTAGCGAATGGTATTGCTAATATAACTTCACAAATGTAATAACTTAGAAAACCAAGTCATGTACATGCCCGCACTGGGAATCGAACCTGGGTCTCCCGCTTCCGAGTCCAATGTTCTATCCACTACTATAGTAGCAATACCACTCGCTAACGGTGAATGAAAAACATCGTGAGGAAACCTGGGTGTCTGAGCTATTCACATACATACCTACTTTACATTATTATTAATATCGCTCATTTGGCAGAATATTGACGCCAATGCACTTTTTTGTCAAATTGAGGTACCTAAGTATGCCCATAACATATTATATATAAAAATTAATTGCTGTTCGTTAGTCTCACTAAAACTCGAGAACGGCTGGGCCGATTTGGCTAATTGTTGTTTTTATATATTTGTGGAAGTCCAGGGAAGGTTTAAACGGTGAGAAAAAAAAACGGTTGACGTCGGTGATACGAAGTTCACGGGGTCATCTAGTCCGAAATAAATGTTTGCACTTGGGGAAAAAATTACAGTCATGTATTTCTGTTGTTGCATTTTGACAAAGTATTAGTACCTACTTCTTTTTGTGATTCTGGTGCCTTGTGCGTTGAACGTTGGTGTAGCCAGCTTAACGCCGTAATTTTATAAACGCCGTTGTCAATCACGTTAAGATATCAAAGGGATTATCTTATCGCGTTCTTGCTGCGTTTATGTGGCTACACTGGGGTTTGTCATCTGTAATTCGAGAAGTGTATAGTGCCACAAAGTTATCTGACCCGGTAGAGGTGTCAAATATAGTATGGAAACGTCAAGTTTACTATGAGAAAAGTGACGCCTTCACCGGGTCAGATAAGTTTGTCGCACTCTAGTAGAGTTGATATGATCTTGTTTTTTATCTGTGTTGTGGTGTGGAGTTAGGCGGCCATACACGCTACGGTCTACCGGAGTGGTCTACCTGTGCAGGTGTATGCCTGCCGGAACGTGTGTGGGAATAGACCTGTGCAGTTTTTTGAACCTGGGCTGGCGACCGGCGCAAGATCAAAAATCATTTTTTTCGAGTAACACCGTACGGTGTACGGGGTGTACCTGTGCATGTGTGCCTGTACTCCGGTCGCCGGTCGCCTGCGCAGGTAGGTCGTGTCAGTTGCTTTCTACTATTTTCTAATGTCTTTCTCGGACGGTTGTCTCGCCGCTCCCAATAAAAGGATCGTATTGCCACGTTCAACACTTGAAAATGGCACCACCAGATTTAACTAAAAAAGTGCTTGAAGATTTTGTCGAAATTTATAGAAGTCATCCATATCTTTGGCAAATCAAAAACAAAGAGTACCATGATCGAGGCAAAAAAGAAGCTACTTATAAATTGCTTATAGAAAAATTGAGAGAAATTTTGTATATTTTATCTTCAAAATTAAAGCAAGGCCTAACAATGCCACCGCGTCATCGTGTTCATTCGATGGCATCGCAAAAAGAACTGAAGACCGCACCGGTACACTGAAACGCCCCCACACACGTCGGTTGACCTGCGCAGGCAAACCTGCACAGCTAATTCTCCGGTAAACCGTAGCGTGTATGGCTTGCTTTAGTGTTTGTTGTTTTTTTTTGTGAGGTTTGTAAATTAATTTGATAAATTGATTTTGATTAAAGTAACGGCGCTGAATGCTCGTTCACAATCTGCACTAGAATAGGGCAAACATAACAAAGCAAGTTAGGCCAATGTTTTTATAATTTTCAAATTGTTTTTCTTTATGACGCCCCAAAACTCGCCGGTATTCAATGTTAATCACTATTTACGTAAAGGTCGTGATTGGTGAGAAAAACAGGTTATGACAAGTTGCAATTATTACCGAAAGAGACAAATATTAAGATTTGTAAAATTTCAAACAAAATAAAGTAAAAAATATGGCACGCGTTAGGGAATTCCCCGAAATTAGCAGCCTTGCCTGTGGAACACGTTCGTTTCATTATGAAATGTTGCCTACTTGGCATAAGAAATTAAAAATCGTACATTTTCCGTACGATCTAGGTCTAGCGATAGTACATGAGTACAAATGACAAAAAATTGTAGGAATCCGATTTAAATCGTACATCTGGCAGCCCTGCTGAAGTCACAGATTAGGATTTTTTTAATTCAATCTGTAACGGGGATGGCATGTGTTGCTCCCGCGTAAATATATTGCGTCACGCTTGCACAGATGCATTGGCCACCGTCTTAAGGGATTGCAAACCTTTTACCTACGACGGTAAGGTCTGTTCTTGTACGCTTGTGTTCGGTTGACCTTGAGTCAATCCCATTATTTGAAATAGGGAACAACGACATATTTACGACATTCCATGTTGGGATGCGCTAATGATCGTTTTCGGACACAGTGAAATAGTTTCTGAAGTTGTTTGTGTTTTGTTATCTTGTTACGCTACTCTTCGTTAAGTTTTCTTGACTGTTTAAGGCGTTTGTTTCTCCGCGGAAGAAAAGAAAAATGTCACACTTAAGTGAATCTAAGAAATTGATGATTATTAACGTGTTTAAGTACGTTAAAGAATCCTGGCCTGCTGATAAATATTCCTCAAAACAAGAAATGAAAGACAATACAGCCGATATCTTGGGCATATCGAAATCGACCGTTTATCGTATTTTAACAGAATACAACAAAACAGACACCGTCAAGCCAGCTGCATCACCAAAACAACGTCTCTCATTAGTTGATAAGATCGATGACTTTGATAAATCGTGTATTAGAAGGATAGTACACAACTTTTATTTAAAAGGAGAGTTACCTACTGTAAAGAAGGTGAATGTCATAAATGAAGACGAATCCTTACCAAACATGGGGTTGACATCGCTAAAAAAACTACTGAAACATTTGCAGTTTAAGTATGTCAAACGAAGGAGAAATAACGCATTAATCGACAGAGATGACATAGCATTGTGGCGTATCAAATATGTGAAAAAGGTTAAAGTTTACCGAGAGCAAGAACGACCCCAGTACGAATCGTACGTCATCGACGAAATGGCGAAAGGAGTTAATGAGGAGGTATTGAGATTACCTCCATACCACTGAGTTGAATCCGATTGAATTGGTGTGGGCAGACATAAAGGGGTATGTGGCGAGGAAAAACACTACGTTCAAGATGGCAGACGTAAAAAACCTGCTCCGGGAGGCTTTGAATAACATTTCAGCAGAAAAGTGGCAAAATTGCATTCGTCACGTAAAAGAAGAAGAATTGAAATTAGGTGGACTTGACAACGATATAGACAAAACTATCGATTCTTTTATAATCAATGTGACCGGCGAAACTTCGTCAGAAAGCAGTAACACTGATACCGCGGAATATGATTCTGATTAATAAATCATATATTTTTGAATTAAGTACCTACATTTTATTGATACCAAATTGTAAATAAGTAATTAGGTATATCTAACTCGATTGTATAACAGTTCACTGCGAACTGTCAACATTTTCATAATTAGACTATTTTTCCAGGGAGTCATTGATAACAGTTACAAAAATCGAGTTATACACTGCATTATTCAGCTAATTAGTCATCAACGAATTTTTGAAATCTGAAATCGTATTGAAAAATACGCGAGAATATAATCCGCAGCGCCTCTATCATACGTACGAGAAACTAAATTAACATACGATTAAAATTGTACATTGATTGTACAGACCTGTCCGAACTAGTATCAATATAAACTTGCGCCTTACAAAAAATGTACGAAATTCTTTCTGCTCGGCGACCGCGCTTTAGTAGCAGGTGATGCAGAATCTGTTTATATGTTATAAATAAATTGTCAAAAACTACCTTTTTATTTTACTATTAGCGTTTAGAGTTTAGGCTACAGCTAGGCTACATTAGCCAAAATTCGGCTACTTTGAAGCTTAGCTTTGAAAAGTGGCGATATCAAGTCCTGAGTTGTTGGCAGCACTGCACGCCAAGTTTATTCCTCAGCGCCAAGTGTATTGTTTTGTATAGTTCTATCTATGTAGTTTTTAGGGATGAGCGTAATTAGAAAAACATGGATATTGACATCGATGTCAACATTGAATCAAAAGTATCGATGTACGATAAACATCTATTGAAAACATCGATATTTTTGGGTACTCCGGTACTCGCCCACCATGCAACCCAAAAGCGTTTAGTTAGTCATTCACCTGCGTGAAAAGCCAACGACGACACCGAAAAAATAATCTTTAGCAATCCTTCTATGCCAACAAAAGCATCAAGCAGGAAAATTTTATCTCATGTAGCTTATCCACTTCTACCACGAAATAACCTAAAAAAATTAATAATAAAGTGGGCAGACTGCAAAGTTGCTGAAGAAAGAAATAACAGTACAGAATAAAGATTTTGATATGATATGATACCATTATGCATACCTGTGATTTCGCTTCCAAAGTTTCATTATTTATAAAATCTGTAGTAAATTACTTTCCTTCCGTCCATTCACAATACCTACTCACAAGTTCGTTTCGTTTCTTTCTCAAAAATGACGCGACACGACTTGACACGAGCTTTTTTATCCATTGAGAAATTCAAAGACAAACCTATTCGGTCCGCCATAGACAAGACTATTATTTGTCTATGGTAGGGCTACTTCGGTCGATTACCAGTGTCAAATAGATTAACTTAGTTATCGCCCTACTAGATAAATGACAAAGTTCAACAATTTGGTAGCACTTAGTACATTCAATTCGCACTAGATGGTGCCCTAGCTAGAGAGTAACTGTAATTTTGAGCACTTAGTACATTCAATTCGCGCTAGATGGTGCCCTAGCTAGAGAATAATTGTATTTTTGATATTTTATCCTCATAACCACTGTAGACGATAAAGCATTGTTTTGTGTAATTCATATTTTTAATTACTACTTAGTTTAAATCTTTCCTACGTGTAACACCATCTGTTGGCCAATTGTTTAAGCTTAATAAAGCCTGACCTCACGCACGTCGGTGCAGCAGGACCTTTGCACATGCGTATTATCGATTATATAAAAAAGTGAAATCTGCGACTTTCCGCGGCCATTTTTTTTCAGTTTTGTTCCAGCTAATTAATTTTATATTTTTTATTGTGCAAGATCCATCGCCGCACCGTCGTCTGCCTGTCACATGAACACCTCGTCTGATGCTTTTATTGCTGAAAGGCAGTCCATCCGTTACAACCACAGAGAAAATAATCACCTCATATCATCGATGTGTCGTAAGCATCGAAGTCCAAACATCGATGTTCTCCAGCTGAACATCGATGTTTATTCATTATCGATGGTTATCGATCACCCCTAGTAGTTTTCTCATTTTCTGTGTGTATTTATTTGTTAATTAAAGCCTTTTATTCCTGATAAAAATGAGATAAAATTACACACTAGCGTGAATAATGTTATCGCAAGTTATCATAATGTAATTGAACCCCGCACTTTACGCTCCAAATGAAGATGATCGACAGTCAACCGTATGATCCCGCTCGACTGAGTTGTTGCTCAGACTTCGTGACAAGATTTTTTTGATACGATGTCATCTTTCCGTCTTCCAGCTGGCGATGTATATATTCCAGTCAGAATTGAGGAAAACGATTTGTTTGTTGGTATTTTGAAAGTTCTAGCAGTAATAAGGCCGGAGTGGATTCCAGAAAACATTAAGTTCAAGGTATGTGTTTTCGCTATTTATCTTGGTTAACTATTTCTTAAAGTGGGTAGGTACCTACCCAGCTACCCTGACTTTGTTTTTGTTTATGATACTTGAAGCGCCAAAATTGCTTCTTAGAATACCTATACCATATAATAATATATATACTTAACTGCTAAAACTAACAAATTATTTTCACCTCAGTCATTCACAGATGGAATAACAAACAAATTGGTGTGTTGTGAACTAAATAGCACCAAGCCAAATGATGAAAACCCTGTGCTTGTAAGGGTTTACGGAAATAAGACAGATTTACTCATTGATCGAAAAGCTGAACTCAGGTAAATAGGTATTCACCAAACAAAAAGTTAAAACTTATTTTGAGAGTAATATATAAATTACTTACATGACATTACAGTTTGATTCCTGTGTTAGTTGTGTTATGTACATAATTATTATTATTAATAATAATGTTCTTGATAAGTTAGGTGTAAAATTTGCAATGTTCTTACAGGGCTCATGTTAAGGATTTTATACCACATGAAGCAATAAATGAACTTGAACTAAGACATTCGAAAACTATTTCAGGAATATAAAAACTTTGTATCAAGTGGGTTTGGCCCCTGAAGTGTATGGAGTATTTGAAAATGGTTTGGCCTATCAATACTATCCAGGAGTCACATTGAATGTGGAGACCGTTTTAGATCCCAAAATATGGCCCCTTGTTGCTTCTCAGATGGCAAAGATGCACAAGGTGAACCTTGGATCAGAGGTAAAACATTATTTTTTCTGTTAGAATCAACTTCAACATTCTAATTTTTTTATCTATCTGTTAATCTTAATGTTGTTTGATTGATGCATGTTTTGTTTAAGCTAAGTATTGTGTAGAATATAAGTCAACTTTTATTGTTAAAGGTGTCAAGGGAGCCCATTGTGTGGGACAAAATTGAGCAATTCTTAAGTTTATTGCCTGAAACATTCACCAACAACAACAAGCAAACCAGGTACTGTAAATAGTCACCAATATCATTATAAGGATATAATAAAAAAAAATTGCACGTATGTGTAAAAGTTCAGTTAATCTCACCAATGTTTTATTAATTTGTTGTAGATTTGTCAATAGTTTTGGGTCAGTAACAAAACTAAGGATAGAGTATGAGCGCCTAAAGGTACATTTATCCAAAAGCCAGAGCTCAATAGTGTTTGCTCACAATGATTTGCTTCTAGGAAATGTTGTTTACAACCAAGATCAAGAGACAGTTTCCTTTATTGACTATGAATATGCTGCCTATAATTACCAAGCATATGATATAGCAAACCATTTCAATGAATTTGTGGGTGCGTTTCTAACATTACATTTATCATTATATTTAAAAACTATTTCAATTGTTTGAATTGATTGCTCTTTGATATAAACCCATTTTTGTTGCATGTTCTATTTCTTGAAGGTTTATCCATTGAAGAAATTGATTACAACAAGTACCCTGAGAAAACATTCCAGCAAAGTTGGTTGCACATTTATTTGGAAGAGTTCAGAAGTGGGGCTGAGGTTACCAAAGAGGATGTGGAGACCCTTTGTGAACAAGTGACCCAAATGTCGCTTGCCTCACATTTCCTGTGGGGCATATGGTCCTTGGTACAACATGAACTATCACATATAGACTATGACTTTGGAAGGTGAGCTGTGATGAAAATGGTTATTCAAATTAATCAGTTCCCTTCATTAGGACATTAATTCAAAAATATTGCTTTGTTCCAGATATGCTGAAATAAGATTGTCCAGATACTATGAACTGAAAGATAATGTTTTTAAGCAACTAAGCTAAGATTTTGTTATTAGATGCCTACAATCTGACTGTGCTAAGTTTTCACCTCGCTGGAATGCAGATCCTTTCAGTAATCGTCCTGTTGCATCACTACAGTTAGCACCAATATGCGTCCTACGAGTTTTTGTCTCCTTTCTTCCACTTTGAATTTTTTGACTGTTCTTGTTAAGTTTTTAATATATTCGATTGGGCTATATTTAAGAATATTAGATTTGTTTTAAGTTTAATATTTAAGTTAGTGGTATGGCATGAGCATAGATCTAATAGACATAGACAATCAATAAATATTAAGCAATAATATTGCTTGAATACATCAAGTATTCAATTAACAATTATGATGGTTTAGATAATATCTTTTCTCAGGTTCTTTGCATTACAATATACAGTAACAGTGTTCATCATTTGAAATATTATCTATGTAACCTATTTTCTTTATCTTGTTATCAGTAAGTTTTTAAGTTTATAGTGATGTATGATTCCAGTATAACTGTTGCCAAATTGGAAAAGTATTTTTCCATTTATTACATAGCTTAACCAGAATAAAAACAAGTCTTTTATGAAGAGGCCTGGATATGGAAGGTCATATTTCATACCTTCCTTAATATGGAAGGTCAGTGTGCCGTCCCATTACTAAAAGGTTCAACTTGTGCATGGTCTTTGAGTGATCAGATGGCACATTGGTGATTTGGCTGATAGGTAATCAACCATCAAAGAAAATTAGTTAAAGTGCATTCTTATGAAAGAGTCGAAAATCAAGTATTTTAATTTCATTTACTCCATTTCAATATTGTATGAAAAAACTTACATCCTATATATTGACAAATAAATTCACCTATTTAATTTCAAATCTGTTTTCTTGGGAGGGCTGCTTATGTTATTTAGGCTGTTTTATCTTAGTTATCTTACTTATAGGATTTGATGGGAGGCTCAGTTATTGCTTATCGACCAATTTCCATATAAGTACAGTGCCAGACTCTTTAAAATTGTACTGAATTTTTGGGTAACATGTATTTGATAATTTTCCAAGCAAGGTGCCAGCTTTGTTCCCATTCATACTTCTTTCACTTCATGGTAGCAATTTCAACTGGGACAAAATACCAAGCATTCATTGTGTGAATAACATTAACAGCAGTCTTTTGTTGGTTATGTCTCAATAAAACATAATACAGTTCAAGATTGGCCTGTGGCATTTAGCTTCAAACTCGTGAAGGAGCTCATCAATATCATTATCCAAATCATCACTTTGAGCCATTTTTGTGACCATGTCACTAATTAGAAATGCCCCAATAGTGGCTTCTTCATGATTGTCCTGTATGTCTATATTGATGACATGGACTGGCTGGTTATGGACAGACCTTCGCGAATTGAACCACTCGATCACTTGATCATATACCCTCTCTTCACAGGTTATGACCACATCAAAACGTTCTGTGGACACTTGAAACTTCTCAGGGGATTCTTTTATTCGCCTGTTTCTATCCAACATGTGTAATAAACCATTCTGTGTATAATACGTCTTGTCCTTCTCCAATAAGTCATTGTAAATATCGTCATAGGGAACTCCGAACTCGTAGCAATTAGGTCTATCTGCAGAGGGTCCTGGTAACTTAACTTTTTCTCCAGTTCCAAATGATTTTACTTTGAACCCCTTCTTAACCAGAAAAGCATGAGCTTCCATGCTCCGGTTCATGTTAGAAGAACAAACCACTGCAATATATAGTTCATCCATGATACTTCATTCAACACAAATAACTACTCGCGATTATTACGTAGTACAATGACAAACATTCATTTTTTACAAGCTTCGTTATTGTCCTTGCTCGCTGTAGTAAAATCAGTCCGATGTCATTAATAATTAATTAGAGAATTCAACCAAAAGCCAATGACGATCCCAGGATACCACAAATAAGAGAAGAGATTTGACAATTTTGACATGACCAGTGGTGTTGCCAACGAATTATCTAGCTCCCACCAGAGTAGACTCCTAAAATAAAACCACTAACAAAAAGCGCGCCAACTTTCATAATCGCGAAATTTTCCTTTATTTTTGGACTTTACGAAAGAAAACAATGTGTTTAATAGGATAACATATATTTGTTATTGAAATAAAATACACATTATTATTATTATTATAATCAATTAAGAATAATAATATAAGCCTTTATTTCTTGACAGAATTTACAAATTTTTATTTACCTACATACTATAAAGTATTTTTAACCCCTGATCTGCGCTCGCGGAATGGAACGTATAGGTGGCCCATACTAAGTTGGACACAGATCTGTGTATTTTATATTACATGACACGAGCACTGAAACTCGTCAAGTTGTCTCTCGACATAGGCCTCCCCCATGTTTTTCCACGTCACCCTATCCAATGCTGCTCTTCTGAAGTTCCGTGGCAGATCATCCTTCCATCGTTTTAGTGGTCTTCCTCTCCTCCTTTTCCCGTCTCTTGGGCTATATTCTATTATTCTTTTGGTCCATTTCTCTGTTTTATCTCTCAGTATTGTGTCCTGTCCACCTCCACTTTAACTCTCTTACTTTGGTGATGATGTCAGCAATCTTAGTTATTTCTGCTAGGTATATCACTGATCCTTTGTTTGTAATTTATTCTAACATTCAACATACTTCTTTGCATTGAGTTTTGACATACTTTAAGTTTGTGTTCTAATGATTTGGTGGGTCCCTCAACCTGAAGGTTTGGCATCATCAAAATGTCATCAATGTCATCTTCAAAATATCGTTATGGTCCGTACCATCATCGTCGATTTCCGAATGATCCGATTCTTTATTGCCAATTTGTTTAACAACATTTGCTGGGATATCATAGTTGTTGCAGCATTTTCCTACTAACTTCATACCGCAAGGTACTCTTAATATAGCAGCTAAAAGATTAAAACCCATTCTGTTCCTCAGCTTGTTTTTTATTATGTTCATAATGCAAAACAGTCTTTCCACATCGGCGTTGGAATGCGGTAATATTGGGCAATATCTGATTTGAACGGTAGCTGAGGTTGCGTAGTGATAACCTGTAAAAATTTTATCGAAATATACAACACAATCTCTACACTACAGTCGATTTAGGCTACAGAGCGTGCTAAGAATAGACACATTGACACACATCCAATACGCTCGAAAAACGTTACTCTCCTTTTGGGGCAGTCGGGCAAAATAAAAACAGTTCCATGACTGACGAACTGAACGATTAAGTATAAAACATCTGGTAACCTTTGTATTTTGTTGATGCTTCTTCGAAATCCCAGGAAATTTTAAATCGCCACAGTGACTCCTTAAAATCATTCCACAAAACTTGCATTTTGCTACTTGACCAGTAGTACTTTTAATTATTTGAAGCGAATCTTTTAAATGTGGGTCTTGAAGCCAAGAATCCCGAAACTTTGCGTATATCGTGGTTTTGGCATAGTGATAGGTAAATTACGCAAACTCGGCTCGCAATCGCGAAATAAAACAACCAACATACTCCGTCCGAAAAGTCTGAATTGAGTGAGCGTAAAACAAAACTTATTTTACAGGGAATACCCGCGAATCGTGTAGTATTAACTTACGAGATGATGTATTGCCAGCATGATAACATTATACTTCAAAACCAAAAACGATATGAAAATTATGTTCAAAAAGTGTGAATGGTCGTCGTTCCAGTAATACGAACTGAATTCTACTAAGTTCTTAAATTTCAATAGACAAATCCACTAGCCACCAGAAGCAATATTTCTCCAACAAAAGGAGAGACCAAACCACCAGTTAAGATAAGATAAGATAAGAATATTATTTATTGTACCAGGAAAGACACAAACATGAAATGTTTACAAAAATGCACTACAATTGGCGGCCTTATTGCTTATAGCGATTTCTTCCAGGCAACCGACGATGGAGAGTTGCTGAAGGAAAAGTGAGATGGGTAGTAGGTGCAAATATGAATATTTATTTACATACTTATACTTAATAATAATATACTTACATAAATCTTTACATACTATAGGTATAACAATTATAAACATACATAAAGTTACAATAAAGTTCTACCAGAGTACAAAAGAAAAGACATACCTACATTCAGGAAAACAATCATAATTGAACTATTTAATAAATTAGAGTGATACATATAGATCGTGAACCCTGCTTTTAAAGATAGCTGGGGAAGAAGAGCGCCTTGTTGAAACCGGCAGATCGTTCCACAGCCGGGCGGCCCTAACAGCAAATGAGTTGCTTAAGAACCTCGTCGAATGACTTGGAATCTTTAGCATCAGATTCTGGTCAGACCGAAGGGCCCGACTGTGGGAGTCACTGAGGTAGTTAAAGCGCTCTTTAAGGGGTGGCTGGATTGAACAGTACTGAGTAGAGAAGAGAAATGATGTGGGCATTCCTGCGGAAACGGATGGCGAGCCACTTGAGCTTAGAGCGATACTCGGAGACATGGTCATATTTGCGTAAGTCAAATATGAACCTTATAGCAAGGTTTTGGAGGCGCTCAAGTTTGTTTAGTTGCTCTTCAGTCAAGTCGAGATAGTTGGCATCAGCGTAGTCGAGGATAGGGAGCAATAGGGATTGCGCAAGTGCAATTTTGGTCACAGTGGGCAGCAAATTCAGTAACCTTCTCAGAAAGGCCGCTGAAGCGAATACTTTCCGACTCACTTCCGCCAGCTGTGGTGACCAAGATATACACCTATCACTAATAACCCCCAGGTTCTTAACCTTCTCACTGAACGGATTATTATACCATCAAACCGCACGCGTGGAAGGTGTTCCCAATTGACCCTCGATATCATCCTAGGACTGCCTAAAACAATAACCTGTGTCTTGGAGGGATTGACTCTCAAGCCGTGAGACTTACTCCACTTCAAGATATGATTTAGATCAGCATTGGTGTTAGCAATTGCCAAGGGCAGACTATCATACAGGAGTATGCGCGTAAGTCTGGAGATCATCTGCATAAAGGTGGTAGGAAGAAGAAAGGTTTTTAGAAATACTATTGATAAAGATTGCGAAGAGGAGAGGAGACAACACGCCACTTGTGGGGCACCGGCAGTCGTATCAGACCAAGTAGAGAAGGAGTCATCAATACGTATACGTTGCCGGCGCCCATGCAAGTAACTACGAAACCAGTCAATCATCTTAGGAGATATGTTAAGAAAGCATATTATACCCAGCAAGATATCAAAGTCAACTGTGTTGAAGGCATTGCTGAAATCCAACAACGTAAGGACAGTGACTTGACCATTATCCATCCCTAAACTGATGTCATCTGTAATTTTAACGTGTGCCTTAACCGTGCTGTGACTTGGTCGGAAGCCAGATTGGAGGGGATTAAGGAGATGATTTTTGTTTAGGAAGATACTAAGTTGATGATGGATCAGGCGCGCAGGCGGACTTTTGAGAGGAAAGGGAGGATCGAAATTGGGCGAAAATCGGAGAATGAAGAAAGATGAGCCTTTTTGGGTAAAGGAATGAGTGAGATCTGTGCTTCCTTCCAGGCAGTAGGAAAGACACCAACCTCGACAGGGTGGTTCAGCATTTTTGTGACAACGGGAGTAATGACATCAATTATGGGCATAATAACTTTTCGGCTGATGCCATCAGTACCCATGGCGCTGGAGGTAATAGATACTATGCTCTTCTCAACATCACAATCGGAGAATTGACTAAAACAAAAAGGCGGAAAGTCTGGAGTTGGAAGTGAAGAAAGAATAGGTACTCAAAGAGTTAGTTTTAATAGTTCCATCGAAGCTGGGAACAGAAGTGAAGTGATTGTTGAGAGCATTGACATCGACGTCCTTAGATATTAAATCCTGACGTCGTTTTCCAACTCCTAAAGATTTGAGAAAATTCCAGACTTTGGCTGGATCACCATTTTCTACAGATTCATGGATATGGCGTCGTTGTGCATCCCTACAAAACACATATTATTGCAGTGATTTCGCAAACTTCAAAAACGCTCCTTATTGTAGTCTGTTGGCCTAATCTTGTATTTATACTTGGCCGCTGCTTTTTGATGCATAGCAGTCCTCACGACGTCTGTAAGCCATGGTGCAGGCAGGTAAGGGACTTTAACTGCTCTAACCGGTGCGTGTTTGTCGTAAAGATCGGTGAGAAGGCCAATGAAAATGGCAATTTTCTCATCAACGGTGTCTGCATCAGCCACCACAGGCCAGTCGGTACTCGCGTACCGAGCGCGTCTTCTCTAAGTTGGTCCAGATTCATGCCATCAAAACCACCACCACCACCACCAGTTCTAGTAACAAATCCATTAAGTTGGCAACACTGGACATGACAATGCAAATGAATGAATGAGTCATGATCATACACTGCACAATTTTTTTTGCATGTGGCAATGTGTCTTGCTTGCACCGACTAGTAAATTTTTTTTGTGGCACGAAGACGTGGGCCACACAGACAGGCAGTGGGGCGATGGGGCGGAAAGACGCGACGCTTTGTGTAGAGTCACAGAGCAATTTTAGGCTCGCCCCACGTCCGTTTTGTATGAAAGTGAATTTGGACGACAAGCGTCTTTTGTACGCTCTCGCTCCATGTCCTTTCTATGTGTCTTAGGCCTAACCAGAAATTCTAATCTTTATGCTTGCTAGTTACACTTATCTCAATATACATAGATAGTCTGTGTGACACTCAGGAGTATTATATTCCTTGATTTCAAGTTAGGTTACGTACCTGCCTATGTTGTTTATTTTCATGCGGTAATATAAAGCCGTACTATTTTAGTTTAAGTTACGACTTTCTTTTTCTACACTATAGTCATGAATACCCTAATAAAAAATATTTGTGCTCGCGGCTCTAATATCAATAAATTCACAAATTACCAATTCCATACTAGTCTCGGTCTCTCTGCTTGGACAAAATCTAATACCCCGAGAAGGTTTCTGGAGTACAACAAGAAAATGTATCCTCCCCAAGATCTCAATGAAGCGCCCCGACCCGCCGTGAGTAATTTGAGGAACCTAGAACGGCTCGTAATTCAAATTAACGATCGTAAACAAAGTACTTATGCTTTTCTTCAATATTTCCAGTATGTGTGTCACCAAAAAACTAACATCAAGTACAGTCCAGACAAGCTGTGGTATATAGCTTCCTTCATTCGAGGCATGACTGTTGATGAGGCTCTGAAGCAATTAAGCTTTGTGAACAAAAAGGGTGCTAAATTCGTCAAGGAAGCTGTTTTGGAAGCACAAGAGCTGGCTCTGAAGCAACACAATGTTGAATTCAGAAGCAACTTATGGATTGGTATATAATATTTTTATTATAGTCCGAACTATGCCCATGGTTTTGCTCCGTGAAATTCAGTTTGATTTTAACAGTATTAGGAAAATTGTGGGCCTGAGTGCCAACTCTCACTCTCTATTATGGTAGTAATAAAATGAGAATTTAATTCCACCTATTTCAGAAATGGTAAAAAAACGATATTAGAATAAAAAAAAAATATCTTCAAACAGCTTGATTGCTGAAAAGCGGTAAAAAAGGTTGAATTAAATGTCAGTTTAGCAAAAACCATAATAATATCCTCCTTCTAATAGTAGATTGTTTACCGAGGGAGTAAAATACTATTTTTAAGGCGAGAGTGTTTCTTTGTAATGAAAAGTACACCACTCGAGCTTAAAAATAGTTTTACTCCAGAGGTGGACACTCTACTTTTTATCACCCTCTATGAGAAAATAAGTGAACGCAACCATATTATGAATAGTGTTATTTATTTAAAAATAACAATGAAAATTAGAGAAACAAAATCAAATTTTTTTATTCAAAGTAGCACAGAAACTGCGACTTAATGAACGTTACAAGTTAAACTAGGTGTCCATTTCAAAATCTAGATCATTTTGGAGAAAAAATGGACAAGAAACTCCAAACTTAGTCTTTTCAAGTCCTTCATTTACAAGATTTATATAAATGTTCTAAAACTCATGCATTGAACTGGCTTTAATTCCAGACATAATTGTCATCTAAATAATCTTTAATGTTATAGTAGCTTTTTTGGCACAAAGTATGCTTCACACATTTTTTGAACCGTGTTTCTGGCAAGCTTATTATATCCTCAGGGATCTTATTGTAGAAACGTATACAATGCCCCATAAAGGATGTATTAACCTTTGCCAGCCTAAATTTTGGGAACGAAAGTTTATGTCTATTTCTAGTACCTATTTACATTGTGTTAGCTACCTACAGTTTTAAAGTCACTGATATTTTTCCTAACGTACATAATATTTTCATAGATGTATACTGACTAGATAAACGAAAAGACGGAATGCAGTAGGAGCCTTTTTTCAGTTTTTTTTTGCTCGCGCGCGGTTTTCTTTTAAACAGCCAGCAATTTGTGCAACATTGTTCATGTTCGTGAACAATGTTGCACTGTGAACTTAGCAACAATAGCAACGTGCGCGTTCCAAATTCTAATCACTTTTATTCCCTCAGGGAATAAAAACGCGTTTTAGTCCCTGTTCCCGGGGAACGAACTAAGTCTTTTCGAATAGATGTGATAAAAAATTCTTATAGTTATAGTCTGCACAGATCTTTTTGGCTGTAATGTGAACATAGTCACAGATCGTTTGCACATCGCTTACTGTCTTTACAGTGTATGTGTGAATAATTGACTACTTTAGTTATTGACTAATAGTAATTTACTACGCATCACACTACCTCAATTACTTACACATACACTGTAGACAGTAAGCGATGTGCAAACTATCTGGGACTATGTCCACGTTACCGCCAAAAAGATCTGTGCGAACTATACAAAGTTTCTCAATATTCCTGATTTAAAAACTTAGCTTGTTTGCAAAATTTATTAAACTGAATATACTTAAGTATAGTCTGCACAGATCTTTTTGGCAGTAGCATGAACATAGTCACAGATCGTTTGCACATCCCGGACTGTCTTTACAGTGTATGTATGTGTGAGTAATTGACTACTTTACATAAGCAGCCTATACACGTCCCACTGTAGGGCACAGGCCTTCTCTTAGGGAGAGAGTATGGGCTTAATCACCACGCGTGCCCACTGCGGATTGGCGATTTCAAGCGCTGAGATAGGTGAATAGCTCAGACACTCAGGTTTCCTCACAATGTTTTCCTTCACGTTATCGTTAGCGAGTGGTATTGCTACTATAACTTCACAATGTAAATAACTTAGAAAACAAAGTCATAGATACATTCCCGCACTGGGAATCGAACCTGGGTCTCTCACTTCCGAGCCCAATGTTCTACCCACTAGGCTACCACCGCTGTACTTTAGTAATTGATTGCGTAGTAAATTCCACCTATTTCAGAAACGCAAAAAAAAACGATATTGGAATAAAAAAAAATCTTAAACAGCTTGACTGCTGAAAAGCGGTAAAAAGGTCGAATTAAAGGGCAGTTTAGCAAAAACCATAATAATATCCTCCTTCTAAAACTCTTTCAGTTAATAACAAAAACACAGATCTTTTTGGCGGTAGCGTGAACACTGAACATAGTCACAGATCGTTTTCACATCGCTTACTGTCTTTACAGTGTATGTGTGAATAATTGACTACTTTAGTTATTGACTAATAGTAATTTACTACGCATCACACTGTCTCAATTACTCACACATACACTGTAAAGACAGTAAGCGATGTGCAAACGATCTGTGACTATGTTCACAATACCGCCAAAAAGATTTGTGCAGACTTAGATATTACCCCCTACACACAAAATTTTCCTTTTTATAATATTAGTGTTAAGCAGCTTACCCACTGCAGGGCACAGCTGGTATACTCCCCATTTTTTATGTGGTTGCATAGCCACTTCAGATGGCAGATTTAAAGAGCTAAAAGTATTTAACACTTCAAAGTCAGGTTTCCTCAAGCTAAAGCAATGATTATGAAGTTTTCCTTCACTGTTAGCGAGTACTATGCGTGCCAAACAAATAAGAATAGCACTGTCAAGACGCCATTTTGTTTCGCCATCTTCGTCATTGTCGATGTTTAAGGTTTGCAAAAAAATAAACCAGTAAATTTATTGTTTTCTTATTTTTGCTTTTTTCAGCTTTAAGTTTTATTCGTTTTATGGTCACCAGCTTGATAGTTTTGTATTTTGTATTCTTTTGAGAGTTCAGTAGTGCGATGCTTCTCGACTTCAAAATATTTTGGTCTTATTGTACACGATTTCTCAAGCTCTGCGATGGAGCACAGACCCTCTCTTTGTACTCATAATGAGTTAAAAGATCACTCCAAAGCACAAACTTAAAAAAAAATAACAATAACAATCAACAAGGATAACGAAAATATAACAATGAAGTCCAGTAATAGATATAACACACGAGCGCGTAAACACTGAAGCGTAGTTAACGGTAGATACACTGGTATATGGAGGGTAGATAGATTGGTTTAGTGTTGCAAAGCAAAGGAAAATGGTGGCTTGTTGGGGTGACCAGTACTAGCGTAATAGTGTTTCGGGAACTAGGTATTTTTTTTATTTTATTTACTGAATGCAAGAAATACAAACAAAGAATAAATTGTTAATTTTAGGTACCCATAGACAAAATAATATTTTCTTAAACTTGCGCGGAAATATTGTCATTACTTTTGAATAAAGAACACGCGAAGTATCATATTTACGTAGACTGAAAAACCAAAATCACTTCCCGGCGCGTTCTTTGAATTTGGAACGAAGAGCGCGCCGGCAATGTTGTATGAAACGGTGTGCAGTGGCCTAATTACGCGCACCAAATCCTGAGCGATTCCAATCGTCTAACTGTCAAATTCCATTATGTAATTTGACAGTTAGACGATTGGAATCGCTCAGGATTTGGTGCGCGTAATATAGGAGCTGTTTGAATTTAGAATTTCTTTCATCTATCGTACACATTGCGTTCTCGTGGCTGTATAGCCACAGATGCTTTACCTTTCGGCACAAATTGTAAAATAAAAATAAAAATTGGCGGTAAAGCGGAGTTCGTTGTTATTTTGTTAATAAAATAATTAAAATAAGTTCCGATGATTCTGAAAGTGAAAATGAAATGAACATTGACTGCACTCCACCAGATTTAAGATCGGAAGCTAAATTAGCGATGGAAAACCTGCTTCCAGCAAAATTAAAAGAAAATTTATTGTGTAAAAGGCCCCTTTTAAATTCCTTGCATTTTTTTTAAGAAAAGCACTATATATGCCTCGGCCGAAATGGCAATTGCCTGTCTCGTATCATTGAAGTCCTCGTCTGCGGCTCGGCCTTCAAACTCATACTCGGCCTGCAATTGCCTATTTCGCTGCCTTTGCAATAATGTACTATTGTTCAAATGATTTTTTTTTGCTTGCATTATGTAATCGATAGAAACTTCCATAACCCCAGTATTAATCAAATGAGATATATGACCTTTTGGAGTTTGTGATGATATGCATAATTAATTACCAATGTTATTTTCAGCTGAATCTTTCTCTGGAAAAGGCAATGTTATCAAAGGTATAAGGAGGCATGCACGAGGTAGGATGGGTGAAGTGCGTTATCAGTATAGCCACTACTTTGTGCGTCTTGAAGAGGGGAAGCCCCCAGCGGACTACTACAAACATGAACCTGTGACACCACAGCAGCAACTTGACAAATGGATTGAAGGAATGAGGAAGCGGAAGATTAATAACTCGTATTAATTAACTAGTAGATACTTTATTTTCTAGTTTATAAAAATTAATAAGTACATTAAATACTTATTACAATAGATACATACTTACTTAAATTGTATCATTCTTCAAAATATAGCTAAAACGCGCTTCTCGAACATATCTACCACACCAAAGTCACAGTCATGTCACAGCCAGTCTTCAAATTCAGAATTCCAAATTCGTCTATGCCGTAAGGGTTATAGGATCGAGGAATTCTAGAATTCGTTTTCATTCGGCGTGTTCGACTTGCGCGGTCACCAAGGTAGCTTCAACGGTGCGCGAGCTGCAATGGCCATGGCATGGACGATAACCGTAACGACACCACATCGAATTCTTTTGGTAGGCCGTTGAACAGGTAGAACCGTTGAAAAAACGGCCAAGTGCGTGTTGGGCTACGCACAGTATAGGGTTCCCTAGAATGTGGCTTTTTTATCTGCTTTACAGAACTAACAACCTCAACGAGGTAAGAAGTTTTCCTTTTATAAGTTTGTCGCCTATTACTCGTTAACTTGTAAAGCCTACCTAATTAGCCGTTATAGTTTTCCTTTTAAGTTAATTATATGTGCTACTGCCCTGATTTTTTTCACGTTTCAACCGTTTAACCGGGAGACGAGGGGGGAAGCCTCTGACTAAAATTTGCGCTTTAAATCTAATATTTTTCGCAAACGGAACCTTAAATCGAAAAATCCCACAATATTTTTCAACCAATAACCCACACTCCGAAAACAGTATAAAAGTCGACACACTAATAGTCTGTGGCAGTCTTTCCCTTGTGAAGTCTCTGCCACAAACTAGGTACCTACCTACTTATATGCCGTTTATGGAGTGTTTTAAGGAATCGTGTTTTTATAGAACCGTTAGTCTTATTTATAAAAAAAATCAGTACCTAATAAGTGCATGTTTAAGGAGCTCTTTAAAGTTGTGATGTATGGAGATTTTATTTAATAAATTATGTTATTTCAACTCTATTTATTTATAAATAAGACTCAGTGTTATTTATAAAAACATGATTCTAAAAACCTATTTAGAGGCTAAAAATTCCACCCACGCCAGGACTTGAACCCGCGACCTCTGCGAATCTATAGGTACCTGTAGGTACGGCGATATCATTCCGATGTAAAAACCTAATTGTAAAGTGGGTTATTCGGGGCTGCAAGTGATGTAAATTACTTCAGCCAGATGTCGCTTCCTGTACGTAATACAGAGAAGTTTGTAGAGGCTCGAAATTTCGCCGATGCCTGCACTTGCCCATCAGCTCAGTTGGCAAAGCGCAGGCACGGTTAACCAGAGGTCGCGGGTTCAAGTCCCTAAATAGGTATTTAAAATTGTCTTCAGCACGGGTTAGTGCAATAAAAAGGATTTAAAAACATGATTCCTTAAAAACACTCAACAAACGCCGTATAAATAGTCTGTGGGGGAGCCTTTACCTCAAACTACGTTTATTTTTATAAATAGGTATAGTCCGCGTAAATCTTTTTGGCGGCTGAGTGAAGTTCGTCAATTCCTGCGCAATGACTAATTTTAGGTGTCAAAGGGGAGCTGTGCGGGGAGTCACTAGGGATGTACCACTGGTTGAATAGGTAACATTCTTTTGTAAGACTTGCCACGTATACTTTTTCTTGTTTATGGTCGGTGACAACCTTATTGGCTTAATTGCGGACTCACTCGCTAATAATGTGTAGTGCTTACGAAAGTTTTAGTTTAAAAATTATAGCAACCTTTTAGCGGTGGTAGCGGGGCGGTAGAACGCCGGCTTCTCACTTGGAAGGTCGTAGGTTCGAATCCCGGCATGTACTAATGACTTTGTTTTCTTAGTTACGTACATTTGTGAAGTTATAGTAGAAATATCACTCTTTAACAGTGAAGGAAAAACATCGTGAGGAAACCTGAGTGTCTCGGTTGTGCACATACCTCAGCGCTTAATATTGCCAATCCGCGGTCGGCACGCGTGGTGATCAAGGCCTGTGCCCTACGGGAGGACATACATAGGCAGCATTATTATAGCTTAATTACATTAGCGTTATAATATTATGCCGACTTATGTCAAAGTATGTAGCAAATTTTGGTTATCTCTTTCATGCATCTAGTCGGAACTTATTAATCGATTGATTAAATCTTTTCTACTTTGCACATCACTACGCATCACACTCTACATCAATTACTCACACATAAACTGTAAAGACAGTACCTAAGCAATGTGCAAACAATCTGTGACTATGTTCACGTTACCGCCAAAAAGATCTGTGCTACCTACTGGTAAGATAACTTACCTACCTACTCAGATCTTTTTTTTTGTGATGTGATGGCGTCATCATCAACCCATTATGTCCCCACCGAGGGGCACGGGTCTCTTCCCTGAGGAAGGTATAGGCCATACTCCACCACGGGGGCCAAGTCCGGATTGGTGGAGGCTTGTAGACTAGTGGCTCGTCTACTGTCAGAAGTTGTCAAGCCGCCCTAAGGCCTCTGACTTGGCTTAACGACTGCCATCTATCGACGGCAGCCGGCACCAACAGCTTAACGTGCCTTGCGAAGCACGGAACCGCTCGGAAAAATGCCACTAGCGTTAGGCATAGACGGCGACCCATCCATGCACTGAACGCGCCCTGTGTTGCTTAACCTTCGTGATCGTTTTTAAGATCACTCAGGCAGCCGGGGCTACGAGCGACTCCGGTGGATGATGGCGTAATCTATCACATTCACAACATTTTCGTACCGGGCCTTTGGAACTCCCTGTAATGGGTCCAAGAAATGGGTCCTTATAGCAGCACAGTAACTTTTATTATGTTGCAATTTGTGGCACACACATTCTGATATTGCTCCATACTACAGAGTGACTTCAAATTCGTTTCTAACCATAATTTAGAATAAAAAATGGCGGATCAAAAAACATTTTTTTTAGTTACCTAAAATTATCTGCTTAACTTAAACATAAAGATAAGATAAGAATATTGTTTATTGCACACAATAAACAAGACATAAACTAAAGTTACAATGAAAAAGTACAATGGGCGGCCTTATTGCTAACAAAATTTTTTTCCAGACAACCTTGTGACGGAAAGGTTGCCGAAGGAGAAAGAGGGACGGATAGTTGGTGCAAAAACGAAAAATACATACTTAATAATAGTAAAAATGTCCAATCGCGATTATGTACCCGCGACCACGGCAGCTGCAACGTTACCTTAGATTGCCCGACGTTTCGGCAATGTAAGGTAATTAAATTTTACCTATACATAATCGCGATTAGACTCTTAGAATTCTAAAGGATCCGATCGGGCAACCATAACAATGGTTATTAATTGTTCTTTTCAAGGTCATAATCTAACAGGTTAATATAATAACTAAGGAACTTAAACGAATACTTTCAGTATTATCGTACTATAGGGAAGAGCGGGTGATCGTGCTCTTCCACTATAAAGGGAAATTTCCCACCAGGCAGACCGTATGCCTGGGGACGGCCGGTCCGACTGATGTTCGTCGGACGTTATATTTATGGTATGTCATGTGAAACATTTTGCTTGCGCGATGCAGGAATGTTGGAGTTTATAGTGCGCGCGCAGAGTTGACATGTGCTCGCCACATCACTCCCCTTCAAGACCGTAGCTACGCATAGCTAGGTCTGATAGGAATCGAAGTCTGTGCTCTAAAGCCTGCAAGTGCCAGGAGGCGCTGAGTCAGTGAGTGGACTAGCGGTTGAGGGTGTTCGGCGGCTAACAGTCACTTCACCGGCGACAGTACCATGGGGACCGCGCATGTGGTAGGAACCGGTGAAGGCTGCTGTACCACTAGCAATGTGCGCTGTTGCTGTGTGGCTGCCGTGCCGAGGGGTTGGGGGAGATCACCATCAGTACCAGTAGTCGGTGCGTTGACTGTAGTGGAACTGATGAGGTGAGATGGAAGAGGATGCTGGCCTTGCTTTGAGACTGATTGTATGTGGGGTGCTGCGAGAGCGAAGGAAGGTTGACATTCTTCTGTCGAGGGTCACCACTATAGGGAAGAGCGGGTGATCGTGCTCTTCCACTATAAAGGGAAATTTCCCGCCAGGCAGATCGTATGCCTGGGGACGGCCGGTCCGACTGATGTTCGTCGGATGTTATATTTATGGTATGTCATGTGAAATATTTTTGCTTGCGCGATGCAGAAATGTTGGAGTTTATAGTGCGCGCGCAGAGTTGAAATGTGCTCGCCACAGTACTTCCTATCACTTTGAACTAGGATTTAGTTTCGATTCGAACCAAGGGTCAGAAATCACGAATATTTACCTACTATTAGTTTATTAATAATAGGTACTCATTACAATAATGAAAAAAATATTCCCTCAAAATAATGCTTTCAAAATCACGCAGTAGATAACTGCTTCCTGTGTCGCATTGTAGGAAAGTTTACTTATCAATAGTAGGTATATTGATTTTTCGTTCTTGCATAATGATATCATAACATGGACATGCCATTTTTCTTAGTCTTAAACGTCATCGCCATTGTCATCATTACCATTTGTTTTTTGTAAATGGTAGTGGTGAAATGTAAACGGTAATGCTGTATGTGTGTTTTACTTATATTAAATTCTGTCTAAATCTGATATTTTCATTCAGTAATAGTGAAATTATAAGTATTATGTACGTGTTAGACGACGATAAAAATATATTGAAAATGGGCAATAAATGTATGTCATTTTATGTTTCATAAATTTTGACATACTTACACTTATTTGTAAATCATATCAGATTTAGACAGAATTTATTTATATATGTGAAACACATTATATCAATACCGATTAAATTTCATCATAAATATTTACAAAAAACAAATGGTAATGATGACAATGGCGATGACGTTTTAAGACTAAGAAAAATGGCGTGTGCATGTAATGATATTACGAAGCAAGTACCAAAAATCAATATACCTACTCCGATCACTGCTTATCATACATAGGCATTCCTCGCAGCTGACTTTTTTTTCGGCACATACCCGTACAGAAATATTGACATAATAACCAACATAGTCCCTAAAGCAAACTGAACTGTTAAGTGAAAATCGAATATGTACATTGATGCCACACATGAAATTATGATTGCAACGGAAGTTGCAAATCCTTTTAGTATATTGTCCGCGTATTTAACTACCACTGCCACAATCAATCCTCCAGCTGCCTGCAACACCACCAGGTACCAAATAAAACCATCAAAGCCTTTCAGAAGATCAGCCATAGAACCTTCCTTCATAACATATGTGATGGCGCCAAATGGCAACGACAGCAAACTGAGCTGCACATTTCTCAACCACAACTGAAATAGAAAAAAAAAACATAAAACCTAGAGTTACTGTTATTTATAAAAACACAATTTCTTTAAAACACTCTTCAAATGCAGTCTAAATACTCTGTGGTAGTCTTTCCCTTTGCCACAAATTTGAGAAGTGTTTTAAAGAATAGAACTGGTAAAATAAATTGCTCAGATCTTTTTTTAGATTATGCTATCACATTCACAACATTTCGGCACCGGGCCTTTGGCACTAACTGTAATGGGTTATTTATAAAAAAAAAACACGTTTCTTTTAATTAAAACACTCCACAAACGCAGTCTAAATAATCTGTGGTATTCTACCTGTACCAAACACATTACCCTCCTTTTGGGCTCCGCCGCAGTCGGGTAAAAACTACTTAACTGCGTTTGAGGAGTGTTTTAAGGAATCGTGTCTTTATAGAAAAGACTACTTTAGAGACAGCCATTTGTATATGCCTGGAATCTAACCCAGAGCCTCTTGATTCTAAGGCAATCATTCTACTCGCTGTGCTACTAGTGCTCTATAAGTCGAATAATTTCGAAATCATATAGGGACTCACCGAAATATCAGACTCCTTCAAGACCTTCTCAAAGTATATTCCAGCGAAGCCAGATATGAAGCAGGCCCCCAAGGCTGCGCTGAAACCCACTAATCTGGACTGGTCCTGCGAGCTGGCTGAGTTTGAGGTGGTGCTGGAGGAGAGCTGCACCAGGGCCACGCCAGCCGCCAGCAGGCAGAGGGCAAACCACTGCCACCTCTTCAGAGACCTCTTCAATACCACAACAGCGAAAAAAGCTGTTGTCAGTATTTTCAGCTGGTAAGTTACCTAAAAGTTGAACAGGAATATTAATTTATCCCGAAAAAGAATACTTGCCAATTCACAGCGTATCCTAGTTAAGGACCAGGACAAGTGATTGGGTTGTGTGGATGCTATTTATAATTTACTCGCTGACGCAACAAACGATGCCCTGTCCCAATTTCAATAAATTTGTTAAGGATCGTGTTGTAAATATCATAATCAGTATTTATATCTAGTCTTCATCATCATCATCATTCAGCCACAAGAAGTCCACTGCTGGACATAGGCCCTACTATGGATTTCCAAAAAGACCGGTTGGAAGCGGCCTGCATCCAGCGTCTTCCTGCCACTTGGATGAGGTCATCTGTTCACACTACGTTAATTATATCTAGTCTTATTGCAAACCAAAAATTCTCGAATTTAGCTCTGCGCCAATTTTCCAATTTATCTTTCCGAAAATATTGCCAAATCGGTTGTTTCTCACGCAATGCAAGCTAAAATAAAATTCAAAACTATACATATTACTTACATAATAAATGTACGTACTTTAAATGTAATAATCAACGATATCCTATAACAGTTAGGGCCAGTTTCTAAATTGAGAATTTCGCTAAATAAATAGTTAACCGTAGTGCTGTCTCTTCGGATTTCTCAGAAAAGAGAGTGATACAACGTTACTTAAGTATTTACTTAGTGAAATTGTCAAGTCAAAAACCGGCCCTTAAAATTATAACTGTTTCATTTATCAAGTATTTTATCGGATTAAAAAGCCTTATCGAATTTTCTTATAAGTGGTAGAGAAAAATTATGTCATTTTTCCCTGGAGCTAAGATTGGGTTCGGATCCGGCGAATATAATATGGCCAGGAGTTCGTTCGTAATTTTCGTCAGTAGCTACAGAGTTGTATCGTAACAACTTGGATTGAATCTACCAAACCAGTGTGTAACAGCGGACTTTAAACTACGTATTGATTATTTGTTAAGATGTTGGTCAAGACTTGACCGTCAAGTTCTAGGTGAATATAATGCATAATAGCACAAAACCCATACATTTGTATACGTTGTATGTATTAAAAGAATGAGACAAGTAGGTACCTACGTACGTGCGCCCCATATCTGTATGCCGAATGGATGGACCGAACATATTGCGTTTTTTTTAGACGTTTCTTAGCTAGGCCTGGAGTACATTGGTGCTGCCATTTCTAAGATCATCAGCTCTTATGATATTTTTGAGAGGTTCTCAGCCACTATACTTATTAGGGAAAATCGTATAACTAGTTATAAAATATTCAGTTTTACTGTTAGTTGACACAAACAGGACTACCATTTTGACTAAACCTGCGGGTGTATTTTGTATCGATTATAATATTTCTTTGTATTTTAATGTGTACTGTCATGCAGAACAAAGGAAAATAAACATGCATATGTTTACATTCTAAAAAAAAAAAAAAAAAAACAGGACTTAAGTTTGATGTTGACTAGCACAAGAACCTATTGATGAAGAAAACCTGAGCTTCAGCTAAAAAAGCTAGTACTTAAACTAAAATACTCAGACCCATTGACGTTATCTAAATCTGAAGAGCTGAAGGTCTGATGATAACCTAAAGCACTTTTGGACTATTGCAGCTAGTATTTGAGCCCTGATAATCAGATTATTTGTAATACCTACATTTAATAAAACTTAATAATTTCCTTAAAATTACTAAAATATTGTACATATCGGCCCCCGACGCATTTAAGGGTCAACTATGTAATATAGCCCATAGCACAGTGTATCCTAGTTGGGGACCAGGACAAGTGATTGTGTTGTGTGGAAGTTATTATTATTATTATAGTACATTGTACAACGAGGGGAGAAAACAATCTATTTCTGTTCGAGCGCAGCGGATCTTCTGTGAAGATTGTAACAATATTTCCTACCAAAATCTATATTTTTATTGGTCGTCACTCAACTGTAGGTTTGACGATACGACACGAAAAAGAAAATCACTGTCTTTAATACTACCACTTTGTTTATAAAAATACGTCAAGATTAGAAATTAAACCTTCCATGATATGTATATAAAATTACCGCGCTTATGATACGGTAAGGACGTCTGTCAATTGCTTTTCATTACTCATACTCTGAAAGGGGGTCATTGTTCATCCAGGCACCGTGCTGAAAGTGGTGCCTGGATGAACAATGATGAACAATGACCCCAAATGCCTGCTCTAAAGCAGAAAAGTATTAAAAATATATATATATATATATATATATATATATATGAATCGTAGTTTATATTGAACAACGCAATGGTAGTAACAGTAACCTATACAGCCATAAAACGATTAATTCTTCATTTATTAGTTTTGTTGACATTTAAATTCTTTTTGATGTTTATAATTAATATAATGTACTTTATGTATTTATTAGTCACTTTCAAGGCGAGATGTGATTTGCGAAATAAATTAAAATATTGTTTAATGGCCGTCTTTCGCGGTCGCGCGCCATCTTGCGAATTGTGATGTACGGCTAGCACAAGTTGGCGCGCGAGCTATCTCGCCGCGAGCTAGTCTGTTTCGGCGTGATTTCCTTAAGTTTTATATTTTGATTTTAACTGGCTTGTGTTTACTTTCCTCGTATTCGTAATGAAAAGTAGAGTGTTTTACTCGGGTGATAGCACCCATTTCTGCCTCGAACTATTGGCGCTCTCACTTCGTTCGAGCGCCAAAACATCTCGTCAGGAATGGGTGCCTTTCAGCCCTCGGTTAACAATCTACTAAATAACACAAACAAACTGACCATAGATAAGACCGACAAATGCTGGAGTGGGTGGATAGTGACTACTAGTGAGTTAGTGAGGGTCGTTTTAACGCGTTGTAATTGGCCCACGTTATCAGTTGAATAAGTTATAGTCAGCACAAATCTTTTTGGCGGTAACGAACGTGAACAAAGTCACAGATCGTTTGCAGTCTGTAAAGACATTAAGCGATGTGCAAACAATCACATACACTGTAAATTTCAGTGTATGTGTGAGTAATTGACTTTTTAGTAATTGACTATTAGTAATTTACTACGCATCACACTACGTCAATTACTCACACATACACTGTAAAGACAGTAAGCGACGTGCAAACTATCTGTGACTATGTTCACGTTACCGCCAAAAACATTTGTGCGGACTATACGCCAAAGTTTTCCTGGAATTGTTTACCCGGCAACCTTGAACTCATTTAGAAAACTGGCTGTAACAGTAGAAATCGGTGTGCAAAACAAGTGACGTCATCAATGTCAGTAATTAAATAAAAAAATCATCCAGAGATACAAAAAAGCAACTCAATTTGTTAAAAGTAATCGCTGTAAAATTATTGAAGATATTGATATTTCAAAGTAAAAAATGGCGCTTAAGGGTTTTTTAAGGGTTTCCGAAGTACCAAATTTGGTACCTATTTAAACATAAACATTTACATACAGGCACATACATTGCTTCTGGCACCACACTAGGATACCCTGTGTCATGGGTACCAGAAACAACGACATCACAAACATGTAAACATCCAAGACCTAGGGTCATAGCTTATATAGTCTACTAAAAAGATATAATAAAAATATTTAAGCGTTTTGAACTTTTCGGCTTTTTTTTATTTCACTCCGTACAAAAAATAAATTTCATTTACATTAACTACTTAATTTTCAAAATATGTACAACAATATTTTTTTAAGTTTTCCTAAGTCCGCGAAATCCGATTTCAGCCTAACGTGTGACGGTCTATTCGTTCGTTCGCATTATTTACCTGGTAGGTGGCAGCATCTAAATTCGAAGCGGATATATAAAGCAAGTTATTTTGTACGATATAAAGAAACGACGGTACGCAAACTCGGAGAGTATCCTTGAAATTAAGTATGACTGTGGCATACATAGAGTGCGCTCCCCTCTTAATGCTACCAGACTCCTGGGTCACAAGGCCAACACAGATGATTAGTTTCACAACCTCAGCCATCAATACAGCTGCAAATTAAAAAGAAAATTTTAGTTAAGAGCGAAGTCCACATATATAAATATTACACAATAGTTGCAAGAAGATCTGTGCCAGTGACAAAACTTTAACGGTCTTATTTATAAAAACACGATTCTGTAGAACACTTCTGATCTCACAAGCAGTTTAAGTAGTCTGTGGTAAAGGGAAAGACGTAACCTCAGATTATTTAAACTGCCTCTGAGGAGTGTCTTAGAGGAATCGTGTTTTCATAGATAAGACGTAATTATTTATTGATAGCATTCATTACAAATCAAGGCGGAAATTACAATAGATACTTAAGATTCGTAGGAATATAACAAAAATCAAATTTACAAATGTCAAAATTACATGTCAAATGCTGTGAAGCAATACAGTGTCAACCAACAAAATGTTAAAAATTGAGATTTTGATTCAGTCCGTTAGCTTAGGGTTGAAACTACGGTTTTTCAAAAAAATGTTTCAGAAATCAGCAATCAGAAATCAATAATTTATTTCAACGTAAAGAATTTACATTCTGTTTGCTGAATGTCAATGTACTATGTTACTATGTTAGCCGCTGCCTTCGGGCCGTATTTGTAGCGGAGAAAAAGGCAGCGGAAAAAAAAACTCCACTCTGACCATCTTTTCTCAAATCATCTTAAACTTATACATCAAAGCCTATATGATATGATTCCGTGATAGCCACCAATAACTTTAAAAGCCAAAATAACACTTCTTACTAAAGTAGGAAAAACATTAATGCTGCGGCCAGACACACGAACAGCACCCGTTCACGAGCATAACGCAGGGGTCAGCCATCACCAGTCTCAACCATTTTAGAGGGAGATAGGTGACCCGGCCACCACGCCACCATTCGAATGACCTTTAGCAAACCTGCAGATTGAGTTCTTGTCAGCTATAAAATGTGTGCTATAGTTATTAATGTGCAATCACGTCGTCAGTACACGTTTTTAAAACTAAATAAATTATAATATTAATAATTAAATAACAATGAAATCGCAGTGGAATTGGCTTACTACCAAGGGCTTATATCGTTCATAATACTCGTCTATTCTATAATAGGCTTTTTTACATAGCGATTTTTTAATGAATGTTTTAATTTTATTTTCAGACAATAGCAAGTGGCAGTCCCTGGTCTCTGCCTACCCCTCTGGGATACAGGCGTGAGTTTATGTTATGTTATGTTACAAGGATAGAACATGTTCTGGAATTCTGTTGTAAAAACGAACGCAATAGCCTACGAACGATGTATTTACCTTGGCTAAACGAAATTTAGAATAAGCAAGCTTATTTCTATTTCTAGTGTTTACGTTATGGACGTCCCTATTTAATTTGAACATTGTTATATTTTTACAGACATACATTATATTATCGAATATATATTGGCAAGCCAGTGTAAGAATTCCTATTTCTTTGAAACGCTCCCTTAGCGATTCACTACTGGTTAAGCTGTAAATTGCTCTTACTGCTCATTTTGCAAAATAAATATTGTTTCTATATCTGCTGCCCGTCCCCATAATAACAGCCCATATGACATGATACTGTGAAAATAACTAAAATAGACCAGCCTCGCAGTCGATATGTCTGTAAGTTGCCTAATTTTCCTAACTGCAAATGCAACTGAACTCAACCTACCCGATAGTTTTTCAATATGCGGACCCCATTGCAGTTTTGAGTCTATTGTTATGCCTAAAAATAGTGTGGACTCTACCAGCTCTAATTTCTCACCAGATATTTTTAGACACGCGTCAACATTTTTAACATTGGGCAAGGAGAACTTGACGCATTTTGTCTTTTTCGCATTTAACATCAAATTGTTCACCGTGAACCAGTTTAGAACTGTAGATAGAGCATTGTTTACATCGTCAACATTACTTAATTTTAAAATTAAGGAAGTATCATCAGCAAACAATACTATCTGCGATAGTTTTTCTACTAGGTAGGGCAAATCATTTACGTAAACAAAAAAAAGGAACGGTCCTAGTATAGGTATATAGGAGGAACTCCTACTTTTACATTAGCTCCTGAGGATTTAACTCTATTAATATCTACTTTTAGGGTTATGTCTGTTAAGTAAGATCGAAGAAGAGCTAGCGATTTATTACTTAAACCATATCGGTGTAATTTTATGAGGAGCGTTTCATGGTCGACGCAATCAAACGCCTTAGACAGGTCACAGAACACCTCGATGGCATCCTGCGCCTCCTCCCACGCATCAAAGATGTGCTTTATTAATGCTATGCCTGCGTCCGTCGTTGAGCGGCCCTTCGTAAATCCAAACTGTTTCTTATCAAATAGCTTATTTATACTAAAATGAGTCTGCAATTGATGCAAAATTACTTTCTCAAAAACTTTACTTAATATACTGCCGAGTATTGCTATTGGTCTGAAATTATTGGGATCTTCACTATCGCCAGATTTAAACAAGGGTACTATTTTACTTAACTTTAATAGATTAGGAAAGGTTCCCTGGTCAATGCATTTATTAAAAATTGTAGCAAGGTAAGGTGCTAGAATATGGATAACCGTGGATGTAAGTTTAACCGATAATCCCCACAAATCTTCGGTTTTTTTTAAGTTTAACTCTTTAAATATTTTGACAATAGCAAAGGGACTTATATGGGTGAATTGGAAGTCAGCTTTGCATGTATTTATACTTTCCAGAAGTAAAGTTTCGGCTGATTGATGGGAAGAATTTAAGCTAGCCGTTATTTTGAGGGGTATGTTTTTAAAGAAATTTTCAAATATTTCTGCTATGTCTTCCTTTGAATTGACTAAATTCCCTTCTACCTTTAAAGCAAATATCTGGTCCCTAGTAGGCCAGACTGTTTTGATTTTATTAGTTGACGCCATAATTTGTTTACTTATGCTAATGGATTTGGCTGCTAAACAAGTTTGCCTAAACGTTTTTGAATATTTTTTAACATACTCTCTGAACGTCAGATCGTGATTAAATTGTTTCTCTTCATACAATTCATAAAGCCTTTTCATACTTCTATGTAAACCTGGCGTTACCCATTCTGAAAAACCGCGATTTAACCCTGTATTTTTTTTACGTTAAATATCTGTTAAAATTGCTTCGATATGGTCGAAAACAGCACTTCATATTATGTATTCGGATCAGTGCTATCAAAATTTAACGAATCTAACTGTGTGCCTAATTTTCTTTTAAATAATTCAATTTTTTTTCTGTTATTGGCCTACAAATTACTTCATTACAAGGTTTTTCTAGTACTAAAGGTAGAACTGCCCATAACCCGCTATGATCGGACTGTAAATTATGTATGACCTTTTTTCTATAAATTGACAATTTAAGTTATTTAAGATTTTTCCCTGTGCCGATGACCTTGAGCGTTTGACACAGGTGTGCAGCACTTCAACATTTCACCGCTAGATGACACGACTGAATTAATTCCTAGTAGTAATCTCCATAGAAAGACGCGCGCGCGGCCGCACACACACAGTCTCATTCCCTTCGCGTAAGCACACGCCGCCAAACGCACACATATATAGCCGAATTTCGAACGCGTCGAGCGAGCCGAGCGGTTTCTACTTTTCTATCCGGCTCGCCAGCCCGCCCGCGTACGCGTAGATTGAATAGACTTCAATCTAATGCTTTCTTGTATAGCATGCGCCATTACAAACAAAAAAGATAAAGGTAGGTACATCTCTTCAAAACTTATCTATGCTTTGTAGAAAGAATAGCTTTCAAACAAAAATCACATGTTTAGTACGTATTTGTTTACCTACCTACTTACGAAATAGTACATGTTTTTTCACAACAGGTTTTTATGTCAAAAAGTGAAAAAAAATCATCTTATCTTTTTTCAATAAAGTGAATTTGACTTTGATTTCACATGGATGTATTTCGGGACTCAGTGGCAAAATTGGAACGTAGGAAGCGACTTCCCCATATGAAATAAAAAATATATTTCAAATGCCAATTCCATGGAAAGTAGAAATCACGACCATTTTAATTGTTATCCGGATTTTACGTCGTTAGGGTTGTCACGCTCTCAGATAGTAATTTATAATCCGGATCTGATTTGATTTTGAAAAAAATATGTAAATACCTGGTGCCATTATTATTGATATATTAATTAAAATACTAACATGATATACATCGCATATAACAACTTTATGTACACGGTGTGACGTGAAGAATGTATATACCTACATAAAGTTGATCAGCGAAAAACAGCTAGATAAAATTGTTGTCCCATTTTGATGTTACTAACTTGAAATTTTCTATACGATTAGTTTTTTTGCTAAAACTGACGGAGAAAATCGAAAACTTGGAGAAGCTTCTTTTTTTTTCAACGGCTTGGGATAATGGTAACACTTAGGGGTGGTATTTTAAAACAACATAAACTCGTTGCATAAACCCTAGATAGGACGGTGACGTCAACAAATTTTTATGGCAAATTTAATAGTGCCGATTGAAAAGTAAACTTGCTTAAATTTTCAACCAACACCTAATGCAGGTTTTGCCACCGGGCCCCGCTGGTCTAGCGGCTGGACTAATATTGTATCAACTTTATAGTCACACAGCATTTGAATGCTAAAATAACTAGACGTGCGAAAATTCTTGAATTTTTGGTTGTTCTAATTTCGGTCTTATCAGGTGCTAAAAGATTTTCAAGTTCCACATATGGTATAAACTTGGAATTTTCCATCCTTACAGGGTGATTCCTCAATCCGATAAGAAAAATCTGACTTGGAAAATCCGCTCTTTACAGCTTTTTTGTCAAAGCCTGAGAAAACGGTAACATTACGGGGTAGTCTTGTCGAACAAATGTTGAATAAGACCTTGGGTTGGATGACAACGTTAACTTACTTTTTACAAAATGGCGTAAGTCGAATTTCAAGCTGGCTCCTAAAAATTTAAAAATTCTGATTTTTATCTCTGGCTCCGTTTTTGTATGAAAATTAGTATTGGAGGTTTTTGTGGTTACTGATGACTACTCTGTGCCATGTTTATAAGCTGTTTTCGAGGGTCCTCACGAATCGTCTTGAACGTAGGTTTGATGACTTCCAGCCTCCCGAACAAGCCGGTTTCCGAAAGGGCTTTAGTACCATAGACCACATCCACACGTTGCGGCAAATTATACAGAAGACTGAGGAGTATAATTTGCCATTATGCTTTGCGTTTGTGGACTATGAGAAAGCCTTCGATTCGATCGAGTTATGGACAGTGCTCAAGTCTCTCCAGCGTTGCCGTATTGACTATCGGTATATCGAGATGCTGGCTGAAATGCTTGTACAACAGTCCACTATGACCACAGAACCACTATGTCGGTCCGAGTACAGGAACAGAGTTCGGAGGCAATTCCATTGAAAAAGGGCGTAAGACAGGGAGACGTTATCTCTCCAAAAATGTTCACAAACGGACTGGAAGATACCTTCAAGCTTCTGGAATGTCAGGGACGCGGCATCAATATCAATGGCGAGTACATCACTCACCTTCGATTTGCCGACGATATAGTAGTCATGGCAGAAACGATGGAAGACCTCGGCATAATGCTCGAAGACCTCAGTCGAGTTTCCCAACGGGTGGGCCTTGAAATGAACATGGACAAAACAAAGGTCACATCGAATACTCGTTTCGTGCCCATCCCAATAACATTGGGGAACTCGACTCTCGAAGTTGTAGACGAATACGTCTACTCAGGACAAACAGTCCAACTAGGCCCGTCCAACTTTGTGAAAGAGGTCAATCGTCGAATCCAACTCGGCTGGGCAGCATTCGGGAAACTTAGAAAAGTCCTTTCGTCTAATATACCTCAATCGCTCAAGACAAAATTATACAACCAGTGATGACTTATGGCACTGAAACGTGGTCTCTCACTATGGGCCTCATAAGAAAGCTCAAGGTCACGCAACTAGCTATGGAAAGGCCTATGCTTTCTCTACGATATCGAATCAGAAATGATGAGATTCGTAGATGAACGAAAGTCGTCTACATGGCCGAAAAGTTCTCGAATGAAGACCACATATCGGCAAGCGCAGCGTAGGACGACCAGCCGACAGATGACCTCATCCAAGTGCCAGGAAGACGCTGGATGAAATCCGCTTCCAACCGGTCTTTTTGGAAATGCATGGAGGAGGCCTATATCCAGCAGTGGACTTCTTGTGTTTCCATGACTCAAGAGGTTTATTTACAAAAGCTGTTGAAAATCTTTAAATATAGTGTAAAATACAGAGGATTATAAATATTTTAAAAGAGTGGTAATTTTGATAAATTTAAAGCTTGGATTAAGATTTTGGCTCAAAATCTTTGAATTTAAATCATCGACTTTACGCAATTTTTTATTTTATTTTACACTACGCGCATTCACTGAAGCGGTTTTAAAAGGGTGAATATGTGTCATCGCTTCCGTGCCTGTGTGGCCACATAGTCCATTAAGCGAATCTGACAGGAGTATTTTTTTCTATGGTATAACACAAACAAAATAATAAAAATTTTAAGAACAAAAGCAAAATAATTAATTTTTTACAGAAGAAAAAAAAAACATTTCAAAATGGATATTGACCAAAGAAATAAAACAAAAATTATGAAAATGGATAAAGACTTCGTTGCTAAGAATGTTGGCAAAAGAGCTACAAATGGATTTGAGTGCTTATTTGGCCTGCATCCTTGTTTCAGCACAAAGACTGATAAATATAATTATTAATAAACAGTGCCGCCTCGTCTTAACTTATATTGGTATATTATAACAGATTAATCTGTTCATAATCGTATTAATAGTGTAATTCATACCATTTCTATTATTTCATTCCAATAGCACAGAAAACATACAGCATTTAAGTGATTTTTGTCATTAAAGCTGATAGTTAAAAACTATCCATACCATAGTACAGGGAATTCTAGTTTGATTGCGTTGTGTGGACGTTATTATTATTATTATAATTTTGGAACTCCCCACCGACGAATATTTTCAAGATACATTAAACTATTCATTGTGACACTTAAATAAAAATATGTAATATCGGTAAACCAGGAACGCAGATTTTTATTTAATCTATTGTGTGATACAGTACTTCTATTTCTATTTGGTTACTTTTTGTTACACTTTTCCTTTTTGTTAAGGTTTCAGTTGTTTTTTTTTTGTTACGTGTACAAAAAACCTAACTACTTTCTTTTGTTGTCATTATGATTACGGAACCCAAAAAATATTATGAGCGTTAAATTATATATTTAAATTACGTTGTACCTAAAAATGAGCATCGAATAAATCATGAATAAAAAAACCCGGATTTTGTGACAACCCTAGCAAAAACAATTGAATAGGATCAACATACATGTCATGGAAGTGTGATTTATATTACATGTAGGGAAGGTAAAGAGCATAATTATTGCAGTGTAGATAACTTATCCCAATACGGCGGAATTTCGAGAAAATAAAAAAACTAAAAACAAGTACAAATGTATATAAATTATAATTGCTTTAAAATTTTTAGCATTACGCCATTGATTCTTCTAACAATACTTCCGCATGTACAATAAAATGCGTGATAAAAATATACAGCGTTTTATTTTATTTAAAACAGAAAAACATGTCAGGCAGATAGAAAAAAAATTTACAGACGAAATCTACACAGATTCGTTTATGAATCAAGTATTATTCGTAACGCCAATCGAAGTTATTATTTACCAACACATTATTTACCGCCTATGTACCCTACAATCTAACGAGGAGGCGAAGTGCGAGCGCGAGGACTGAAACAAAACTCCATCAAACTAAAATGAACCTTAAATGCTAGGTATTAGAGACTACAATACTCGAGCAGAAAGTCTGGCCGCGTGCGGCCGACCTAATCGCGACAATAAATGGATTATAATACATAGGTAGTTAGGTTTCATTTTTAGTGAACCTCGCTTTTACCGTGATTTAGGCACAAATAATAGAACGATGTTTCGCTTAGATTCATAATGTTACAATAGCTCGGATGGGAAGAGGCGTCCCTTGACCGACAGAGAGCTTTTGGTTCGAATAATGATTTAATAAATGATCGGTTTCCTTTTTACTTTTCTTCTTTTTATTTTCTTTTTTAGTTATTTACTTAAATAAAAAAATACAGGAAATGGGAATTTACATTTTATGTTTTTCTAACGATTGAAGCTCGATCACTACTACAAAAATCAGTCCCCGTGCGTTGGTCTTGCAAAAACTCGAAAATGTCTCCACCGATTGGACTAATAGGTATATAATATTTTTTGTTTTGTTCGGACATGGGACGTGGGGCGAGGGCGCGGAAAAGACCCATCGCTTCAGGATCCTGTTTCATAGAACTACAATTCATTGTGACTATGACCGAAAGCCGATTAACCCACAGATTAACAAATAGACTCTGCTGCGCAGTGTACCTCGAATTGTCATAATAAACTACGAAATTATAGTTTTATGAAACTTGACCCAGTACATTTTGTACGAAAGTGAATTGGAAAGATGCGGCGTCTTTTTCGGTCCCTCACCCCACGTCCTTGGCCTACAATCGGTAATTTTGTATGAGAATTGCTACTTTGAATTAATTTCACTATATGGCGCTCGAGGTGAACTTTGGAAGGTTGATTTATGATTGATGAATCGCTTATGAAAAGTTACAATCAAATCAATGGTGATGCGAAGAGCGCCTGGTCACAGACAACATGCAACGAGTAGCTGGGCTTTTCCTCGTAAGGCGTAATGTGATAAATTGATGAAAACGTTTTTTCTGAATGAGTAACTATTGTTCCTGTTAGTTTTAAACATGAACATACAATATTTTGATATTGCCCGTAAGACTGTATAAGCTTAAACGTAATCCACTGCGCATTTAAAATGGCACATACATTCTTAGGTTTGTTTTAAGCATTCTTACGGAATATATTTACTCATAGAAGGCGTAAGGTTATGACAGTTGTCATACATGCCATAGGGAATCGAGGAGTTAAATTATATCATATATTAATTTCAAAGGTCTGAAATGTTCCTAGAGGATGTCACAAGCGATTCAAAAGCGTCTTCCAGCCAGTTCCAGCACACTGTAGCCCCTTAAACGGCTTTACTATAGAATATTAAAAAAAAACACCCGATTCAAACTTACAATCCGACCTAACACATTTTACTGGAAACTGGAATTGCAGTGATGTAAGCGCCATTTTCTTTTTAGTAATAATGACTTATGGAGCTTGACACATTATTGCAAAACTTACTTTAAACAATTCTGTTGAAGTCAATAACCATGCTTTGCTTTCCAAGACAAATTAGATAGGTAGTTAATTAACGATTTAGATTTAATCTATTTTAGTTAAATACGTAAAAAAAATTAAATAAAAAATAAAAACCGAGTATAATTTGGAGTCGGTGCCCAAAATATATGTGCTGGGCATGAAACTTCTGATTACTTAAATGATTTCAAACTTTTTAGTGTTTCGAAGTCGGTTTTTATATTTTATTTAAAAAAAATATTTTTCAATTTTTATTGGGGGAGCGGGAGAAAAATATACATGTCCCTTATAACCATAATTTACCCTACATAATTCGTTGCTTTAAAATGTTACGTTCACAATTTCCATCGCCAAAAGTCTTTACCAGAACATCACTAAATTACCTTGGAACTACTTTTACGCTATTTTATGAAACATATTGATATTACTAAAGGATGGGGCCCCATTAGGCCTTATTTACTGCTCTCCATTGAAGAGTTCCGTTCTCCATCTCTGAAAGTCTTTATCAGATCTTCACCAAATTAAAATGGGACCAATGGGACGTTATATCTATTCGAACAAAAAAAGAACTGTCGAAATCGGTTTAGATTTGACAAAGTTATGGAAGAACACAGCCAAAAAAAAATATAAAAAAATATATAAGTCGAATTCGGTTATTCAAAAAAATATCGGATGTCTCTAATTCAAAACCCATTTCGAGGAATAAGGTTTATTAGCAATTAAAAAAATTAATGTATTTTTTAAGAGTCGTATTTTGTTACATATACGAAAAAAAACCCTATAACCTCTTTTTTTTGGCATAATGGCTTTGCACGATTTGTGCCTACGCCAGTGTCAAGTTATCGAGGACGAAGACTAAGGTTAAAGGTAGGGAAACGGAACAGAATTTAAAAGGAAAAATTAAACGTAATTTGGAAAAAGATATTTAAAATCAGGTGATAAAAACATTAGGAATATAATTAAAATCAGGTGATAAGGACATTAGGAATATAATATAGTTCAAAAATTATATGTACAATAAAATCTTACATTAAATTTCAATATAATTTTTACTTATATACTTAGCAATACATTTATAAATATTTACATCAAAATTATATAAAAGGCACGATGCTGAGGAAGGAAAGGGGACACCGAGGGAAGTCAGGGAAGCAAAAAAGGAAGAATTATAAAAATTTGTACAGGAAAATAACAAATGATTTATATCTCCCACCTCAGCTCCACAAGCACAGGCAGGACTCTGTAAAATGCCAAGCTTAGCAAGGTGGGCCGGGGTTGAAGTATGGCCCAGACGCAAGCGGATCATAATTGAAGTAACCTTCTTACTGAACTTGGCATCGGCGCGACAAAAGCAGGGCTTTGACGAAATCATAGGTTGTATTGTGCGGTAATGCCTGCCTTTTGCGAAATCTTCTGCCCAGACTTTATCCCAGGACTCCCGGAGATAAACCCTGGGAAGAGCGGTGAGATCGGTAGAGTAATTTGAGACGGAAACAGATCCCCACACTCCACAGCCTCATTGGCAAGTTTATCTGCTTTTTCATTGCCAACTATACCGGAATGGGAAGGGAACCAACCAAAATGAACTGTAAGACCTTTCTCAGAGCATTGAAGAAATAACTTACGTATATCAAAAATTATTGGCTGATTTAGATGGAAAAATGGAAATTTAACTAGAGCCTGGAGAGAGCTTAAGGAATCTGACAATACCAGAGTATTCCGCAGACCCATCAGGAGTATTATTCCACTGCCTTTAAGAGCCCAAAGCATTCTCCAGTGAATACCGACGATTCAGGGGAGTCCAATTTTTTGAACAATTGTATACTGAGCATGAAAAACACCTACACCTACACAACTATTTAAGTGTTTTGAAGCGTCCGTGAAGATGGTGTGATACCCCTGGAATTGGTCGTACAAAAGGTTATTGAACTCACTATTTTGACATAAGCCATATTTCGCAATACCTAAATCAGGACGGATGTTTGTACTTGTACTAAAGAATTATACGGGCAATGAAAGATAGGAAGTAAGTTGGAGTTATGACATGAAGCCTCAATAGCGTTAAATTTCAGAAAACTTTTAAGTAGACAAGTATCTCTGTGAGACCAATACTTGGATGCTACAACCAACTCTGAAAGACGCTGTAATTTGCCATACAAAGGATGATCAGAGAGCTGCAGACATCGACCCAAGAATTTATCAGAAAGGTATTGAGGTTTTAACCTAAGAAGTGGCTCACCGGCCTCCACTTGTAAACAATTATTAGGACTAGATTTCATAGCTCCCAAGATGATTCTCAAAGCCTTGGACTGGACAGCATCCAATTTCTTGAAACCAGCGGCGCTACCAGGTTCCAACAAGAAGGTTCCATAGTCAAGAACACTCCTTATTACAGCATTGTAGAGCAACCTCAACGAAAAAGGATGAGCGCTCCACCAAACCCCTGAGAGGCATCTGATAATATTTATCAAGAGGTCACACTTGGTAGCAATGTATTCACAGTGTGGGAGTCCTGTAAGATGGCTGTCTAAAATTACTCCTAAGAAATTTACTTCTTTTTACAGGGACATGAGTGGAATTATACTGAACACAAAATCTGTTTGCTTTCTCATTCTTGAAAACAAGACCACAGCACTTTTATTGACAGAAAGATCAAGACCATTAGAGGATAGCCAGTCCTGAAGTAATGAGAGGGAGGCAGTTAAAGAAGAACACATTGAGCCTATTGAGTTACCTATTGTATAAATAAGAAGATCGTCTGCATATTGCAAGACCTCTACGGAACTACCAAGGGCAGAGTCTAAATCGTGAGTATATATATTGTACAATAAGGGAGAGAGAACCGAACTTGCGGTAAACCTCTCCAAACTAATCTAGATATCTTTATCATCTATATACACATTAATGTATCTTTCTGAAAGAATATTTACAATAAACAAGCATGTTGGGAACTTTTAATAAATGAAGCTGAATTATAATTTGAGAAAGCTATACGAATATCAGTGGTAAAAACACTTAAGCTAATAGTACCCTTTGTAAACCCATACTGGGAAGGAGATAAAAGATAATTGCTCTCAATAAACCACTCAAGACGAATTTTGACAAGGTATTTAGCAATTTTAACCAGAACAGAGGATAGGGCAATAGGTCTGTAAGAAGAAGGGTCAGCAGAAGGCTTATTGGATTTTAAAATTGGAATAATCGTTTGGGACTTCCAGGAGAGAGGAATAACACCTGAAACTACTATGGAGTTAATTAATTCTAGGTAAGTTAGGAGAGTAAAATCGCTAAGATTAGCAATGAAAGAATAAGGAATACCATCTTCTCCTGGGGCAGAATCCCTAACGTGAGAGAGGATCCCTTTTAATTCCTCTAAGGTGAAAGGCGAATTTAAATCAGACATACTATGCACAAGATGGCGAACGGGATAAATAGAGGTTTGTTCGGGAACAGAGGGAGGAGCTAGTTGGTCCATAAACTCATCGCCTAGGGAAAGGGGCATTTTGGGAGTATGAGAATTATTGAAGGCTGAACTAAACCGTTTTATGTTGTTCCAGACAGCAGATGGTGGAGTGTTAGGGGAAATGGAAGTACAAAAATTTTGCCACCCTTCATACTTTTTCTGTTTCAAAAGTTTTTTAATAATCCGAGATACTTCTAAATAACCATAGAAATTCTCTGGAGTCATTTCAACACCATAAATTTTTTTCAGCTTCCTTTCTCTTTTTCACAGCTTCCGAGCACTCCGCATCCCACCAAGGAGGAGAAGGGATTTTGCCAGAAGCACCATTTTTAAGAGGAAAAGTTTCATCTGCAGCCTCTATCAAAACCTTAGCAAACATTTCAGCATCTGTGGCACACTGAGATTCACAAGCTTTGACTTTTAGCTCTAAACATTCCCTAAAAAAACGCCAATCTGCATTACTTAATTTATGTTTAATACGAGGTTTAAGTGTTGAAACAGAGGGTTTACTATTTGGAAAAGAAATAACTAAAGGAAAATGATCACTGCCATACGATGAGGAAAGAGGATACCAATTTAAAGACAAAGCAAGATCAGGAGTGCAAAAGGTCAAATCAGGGGCACTAAGTCCTTTATCAGGCTTAGTATGAGGGGTTGGTTAACCAGTATTTAGAATACACAGATTATGAGACTGGATGATGTCTAGTAATTGTTCCCCATAGCAAAAAGTAGAAGAACAACCCCATGCCTGATGTTGACAGTTAAAGTCCCCTGTCACCAAAAAGGGTTTTGGGAGAATACTAATTATGTTACTAATTTCAGTTAAAATATTTACAGATGGTCGAGAAAAATATACAGAAACTATACAAATATTATTTACAATAGCAGCTACAATAGAGATATCGTTGCTGTAAGAAGGGAGTGGAAAAGATGTAAATGAGAATGACTTATTGATGAGAATGGCCACCCCACCATACCCATCACTCTGTCTTCACGAAGACAGGTGTAACCATGGGTTTTAAAAGAAAACCCTGGCTTCAACCATGTCTCTGAAAGAGTAAATATAGATGGATTGTACTTATTAAGTAGATGAATCAGGTCAGACTTTTTACTAATTATGCTTCGGCAATTCCACTGCAGGATCTTGCCTAAGTTGGCCATTTTTGGCTAAATAATTTACAATTTGGATAATAGAGGCAGCGTTGGACGGTAATGAGTTATTACTATTAGAAAAAGACTTTGAGATTACTTGAATTAAAGTTGAGATCAATTCTAAGACATTTGTGTTAATTTCCCCTGAGTCCCTGACTTTATCTTGTAGGGCACAACCATTTGGAGGAGAGGGAGGATCATAGTCAGAAGTGAGTGATCTATGAATAGGGCGATCATATCCTTTGGCAGAGGATTTTGGGGCAGAAGGTTTCCGAAAGACTGTTTTTTTATAGGAATTTGAAATTATTTTTTGATGAGGGGGTATCGATGATGGGAGGGGATGAGAAGAGAGATTAGATGTTGGTGCAGAGGATAAAACATCACTGTAGGACTTATTCACTGGAGGATGTAACTTAATATCCTCTGAGTATGAGACACAATTTTGTGCCATATATAATTTAACTCGCGTCTGACGTTCATATTCTGGACAAGACTTGTTTGTGGCGAAATGATTTCCATTACATGATAAGCACACTGCATTATCATTCTCAATGTTACAAGAGTCACCTGAATGATCTTGACTACATTTGTAACACCTTGGTGTAGAGTTACACTTTATCTTAGTATGGCCAAACCGGCAACAATTGAAGCATTGAACTGTAGGGTATGAATAGAGCTCGACAGGTAGTGCATTATTATTCTTTTTGGCAAAACTTGACCGTCGAAAGTTAACACAACTGTCTGTGAGGGTTTCCAAGTAGGGATTGGGCCATGTATTTTATAATTGAATCGTCTTATTTTGAGCACTTTACCGCATCCAATTGGAACAGAAATATTGTCGAGGACCTCTTCAGGGGTCCACTCTGCTGGGACTCCTCGAACAACTCCCATCCTAGTGATATTGAATGATGGGATGAAAGCTTTGAAGTTATTTTTACTCAAGTCTGGCTCCAACAGAAATTAATTTGCATCGTTGTAATCAGAGAAAGAAATGCTCAGTTTACTTCTGCTAAGTCGTTTGACACTGCCGTTAATGATATTTTTAAAACCACGTCTCTTTAAATAATGGCCAAACGATACTGGGTGGAGTGTGGGAGAAGGTGAAGACTCAATTGAATTTTTTTGTATGTGGATAACATAAGGGGATGCATTAGTCGTTTCATAATGAGTCCTGCCAACCTGCGAGGACTGCTGGGGCGGAGTCACGGGTAACGTTGAAGTACGAGACACAGAAGAACCTGCGTCCACTTGAGACGAAGTTTCCTCTGAGCCAGGCACTTCACAACCGATAGTTTTTTTTGTGCTGTCGTCGCTATCACATCCACACACATTTACAGCATCTGTATTGTGTTTATGATGTTTCCTCCTTTTATTACAATGTCTGCAGACCTTACGCTGCGCTCTTGACCTTTTCCTTTTGTCAGATCTGATGGAACCATCAGTGTCCATTCCAGTGGAATCATTGTTATTTAGAGGGATTGTTATATTAACACCGACCGGGGGGACTGTGCCCCTGGATCGGGTGGCTCCTCCATGGGCCCCCCAGGAGAAAAAAATATTGTAACTTACCAGATATGAAAAGTATATACAAAAACTACTAAAAGTAACTCTAATCTACAATATATTACAAATATAACAGAAACTGATTTTAAAAACCTATTCTAAATTAATTTTAAAATTCTGAACCAAAAAAAATGCGCCCGCCAAAGTTGAACGTTTCCCGCGCTTTCCCCTATAACCTTGTTTGAGCTTTATGACGCCCCACAGAAATCGACAGTTCCATGCTAAAACCATGTATAGTAAAATTTAAATCGTGAAATTATCGCAATAAAATGCGTGAAATAAAATGATCTACTATAACTTTAGAGTGTGCTTTGGTAAAGTTACGTATTATAGTTATTTTATAACTTGACCTTAAAGTAGCTTACTCGTATTTTTGCACTTGTGTTTTGAATATGTCAAGATGCCGAACTTGTGTTGCCAGATTTGTTAAAAATCCTATATTATTTCGTAGAAATGCAATAATCACTTATAAATCATTAGTACAATCTAGGTATTAAAACTAGAATAACCGAGAAAAAGAAATATTATGCAAAATATAAAAAATTGCGGCAAGATCATCGGTGCCCCTGAGGTAAGTTCTAATGAAGAATCATGACAAACAAAAATTATATTCCTAATTAGAAAATTTGTGATGGCCACACCACACCATTGTGTCCGTCACAGACAGATTGTCACACTTGTTTCGTTGAACTATGAAGACCAGACCTTGAAATACCGCTATTATGCTCCTAACGCTATGCGTCATAGCGCTATGAAAAGCTTCCTAAAACGTTATAATTTCAAAACGTTATACGGGGTATAACGTTATTATATTGGTCGAATAGCGCTATTCCAATAGCGCTATGCCCGACTTAACTTTATAAATAGCGCTATAATAGCGTTAACGTAACTTAACATAACGTTATATGGCATCTCTTTCACACACATTCCGCCATCATTATAGTCTATCTTTTTCACGCATCGCGCGTGGTTATGTGAGTATCCCTCCCTCCCTTGTGGATCTGGGTCCACGAGCGGGTAATATACAAAGATCATTCCAGTTTTCCTCCAACAGAAAAATCTTAAACTACTTATAAATTGGTTAAGTAATTTTTCTTCATCCCCCAATCTCGGAAAGAGTATTTTTGCTATTCGATATCCAAGTGCAAAAGACGTTTTTATCCGCTAGAGGATAAAGTAAATTGAATTTAGAACATCGTATTATATGAAATAAATACGAAGAATTTACATGTAAAATCTTTCCACAATTTATTCTCCACCTTACACTTTGATTTTTTGCCACATTCCAGCAATTCCACATGCCTGAATACAGCATTATTCCTTTTTCTTCCCATTCTTCAAGTATTGCCAAGTAGGTTAGAGGTTATTTACACCGACACGTCTTTTGCGCAGAATCAAATAGGTATAAACATGTAAACCAAAGGAACGATGTATTTACACTATTATATAATTTATACGAACTACTTACACTTTTTCAATACAAAAGTTTAGCTGGTAACGCTTCACAGTGTATTATGGGAGCCATTTTTCGGACGTCTGCAGGCTTATTACAAAAACTGATACAAATCATCATAACAAACACTAGAGTAGAACTCCCGTGGGTCAAATGAGCCTAGTTAAAGAAAAAACATTGTTGAAATTTCTGAAAAATTTATCCGGTTAAAGTAAAAAAAAATCTACGCTTATAAGTACCTACCTTAAAAGCTTTAACTTTCACAGTATTAACGATAGTCGCAAATTGCTTAGAACCATAGATATAATTATTTGAAAATTTTTAGTTTTAATTTATTTTCTCAATTATTCCACCAAAGTGGGAAATGTTATATACTTAGACTATGAAGTTGACAGACATTAATTTACAAAACTGACAGCTTTTTTTATTCTGGTGGGTATGGATTTGCTACTATTCAACCTGGGATGGTGACGTCACTTCCGGTAAATACTAAAATATTAATATAATATTAACAAAAGCAAGGAAAAATATATTACCGAAATAGTATTTCTGAAATGGCCTATATTTTCTAAATAATATATAAAAACACTTTTTTTATTTTTACCTACCCCATTGATAACCTCCTCCTTTTTTGAAGTCGGTTAAAAACTAATGAAGGCGAGTCCAAATTTTCCATATTTTGCAGATATTCACTTGATTACTATTTCAAGGTTATGTTTCTGGTAAAATATTAAATAAATATATTGTACCGAAACAATTAATATTATAACATTATTTACTGTTTACTAATTTTGTTTTCTAAATACAGTTAGGTACATTTGATTTTGTTTTCTCAAATTAAAATAATTAATTTGAGATACAATTGCAAAACTTGAGTTTGATTTTAAAATATAAAACTTGGAACTTTTTTTTAAAATGCTCATAGCTACAAACTAGTCAAATTTTAATTTTCAATTTGATTCAAATGCCTTAAAACATTTTAACCAAATGTGAAAGTTCCCTCTCTGAGAGAAGGCCTGTGCCCTACAGTGGTATATAGGCTGCTTATGATTTATGATGAAAGTTCCAAGAATATGTAGTATGAATGTGCTAAAACTATAAAAATGTTTATTGAAGATTAAATCACCCTTTTCAAAATAAAAATAGTGGAATGTTACAAGCTGTAGAAAAGTTAATTTCTAAACGTTCTTGAGGATGCTGTCGCCAAAATCAAGAGCCCATGTCCTTGTGAAATGTGTGAAGCTAAGGCCGTCTAATAATGAAATGTTTTCAAGGCCGTCTAATAGTGAAAGGTAGCAAGTTATTCTCATCAAAAAGACTTAAATTGGCTGGCACTGTTACTACCTATATTTTAGATGGACGTCACTTCTGAATATCAACAACATATCAACATTACAAAAGCAAGTCCTCTTCCGTTGTATTATATTACAATGGGTTTTCGGAGGTCCAGATTCAGTGTGCTAGTTTCAGATACTAGGTCTGAATTCCAATTTCAGCAGTTATTAAATTTATTAATCAAACCAAAAATTCTATGCCACAGCCAAACTATATCATTCTAGTCATACAGTTAAATGATACTGATTTTTAAATGTCAAAGTCAAGTGTTTAACATAGAAAACAGTTTAGAACTCTACACGAAGCCAAAACTGGAAGGGGAGTGCAGTGGCAGAAATACAATGGGACCTAAGATACGCGAAATAATACCCAATTTTTAAATCAATTTGCCTATTTTTAGGGTTCCGTACCCAAAGAGTAAGGGACCCTATTAAGTACTGAGACTCCGCTGTCCGTCCGTCCGTCCGTCTGTCACCAGGCTGTATCTCATGAACCGTAATAGTTACAGTTGAAATTTTCACAGATGATGTATTCTGTTGCCGCTTTAACAACAAATACTAAAAACAGAATGAAATAAATATTTAGGGGGGGCTCCCATACGACAAACGTGATTTTTTTGCCTATTCAAGGTAGACGTTTGAAATATGCAAATGTTGTATAGATAATGGTACGGAACCCTTCGTGCGCGAGTCCGACTCGCACTTGGCCGGTTTTTTTTACCTAATGGCCACGAACTATAAAGTGTTAAATTTAGTGACTTAAAGAAGGATATCAAATGAGTTCCAGCTTTCTGAGACGAAATTAGATCAAATTGCATGGGCTCTTGATCAATTGCAATTAAAGGCAACATACAGACAGGACAAGAATCCTTAATCTGTTTGTGTCTTTTGTAATAGATTAATAAAGTTACTTGACCCAATATTCCTCAAACAAAATTTAAATTGGTCTTGCATCATCTGGAACTAATTCTATACTACTTCTTTAAAGTCACTGAGTTTAACACTGGATGGGGTAGTAGACTTTATTGCTTTATAATGAGTAGTTTCATGATTTTCATGACATTTTATGATATTGGTCTACAATATGCATTAATGACCAAATTATATCACCAAAATTTCGAAATTAAAAATGAGAATGAGGTAGGTAGGTGGAAGAGAAAATAATACTAATTATTGGGTCACTGATAACGATAACTTGGTGCAAAATATATTTTTTTTTAACATTTATATTTATGTAACATAGAAATTATATTTTTATATTTTGTAATAATTGTTAAGCAAGTTCTGACTGATAACTAAAATTTGAGACTGCAAGTGACTTTGATTTATGGAACATAACACATTTCTTATTGAATTCATCGGTATTATAACTTCATCAATAAAGAGTCAAGTAACTTAGTAATACATGCACTTTGTAACACTTCTTCGTAATTTTGCAATAATGTGTAATTGTTACGCTACTTAAAACGATTTTCGGATTGAGATAGCGGATACAGCATATCGCTATACGAATTTTCCTTATTTTTGCGAAAATATGTAATTTTTGGTAATTTTACTTATACTAATATTATCTTCGTGTTTACTAAAAACCTAAGAGACCAATGTTTTTAAGCTTTTCGAATTTTCTGTTAACAATTGTTTTTTTAATGTTCAAAACTTTGAACGCGTTTTACTCAAAATGGGGATCATGTGGGTTGACACTATATTGCTTAATAGCATCCATTATTATACTTATGCACGCTCATTTTTGGTTGTTCTTAAAGGCATAGCAAAATGAACGTGGTTAATAATAGCTATCGAATAGGCTACTTTGTTTTTTTAGGGTTCCGTACCCAAAGGGTAAAAACGGGACCGTATTACTAAGACTTTGCTGTCTGTCTGTCCGTCCGTCCGTCCGTCCGTCCGTCCGTCCGTCCGTCCGTCCGTCTGTCTGTCTGTCTGTCACCAGGCTGTATCTCAAGAACCGTGATAGCTAGAGAATTGAAATTTTCACAGATTATGTATTTCTGTTGCCACTATGACAACAAATACTAAAAACAAAATAAATTATTATTTAAGGGGGGGTTTCCATTTTTTTTGCTGTTTTTTTATCTTTGTGTCTAATGTTGTATAGATAATGGTACGAAACTCTTCATGCGCGAGTCCGACTCGCACTTGGCCGGTTTTTTAAAATAGGCATTTTATTTGCATTTTCCAAAAATATCTCGACACAAATTCGAATCGTTGAGAACCATCAGTAGCCCTTTGTTTACAATCCGCGCGCGGCTCGCGGCAGAGTTCAAAGAAGGTTACTAGCTAGCCGACACCGAAATAACGTAAAAGCTCAGCTGGCGCGCAAGTGTCATCCAATCCGGCCGCATCTTCTTTGCCCAGGTGGAGAGCACCCCAAATCCCATCCTCGGCATCTATGAGGTGTGCGAACTCCTCAACATGACGGGGGTGCGGATCGAAGCCTGGCGCGGGAACAGGGGACCCGCGCAGTGTGATCGGTGCCAGCAGTTCCGGCGCTTGTCGCACCAATGCCACAGGCGGCTAGCCTGCGTACGGTGCGGCGAGGAACATGGCGCCCGGGACTGCCCCCGCCCTCTAAGAGGACCTGCCGACGCGTGCGCCAACTGCAATACCACAGGTGGCCATACGACCAACAACGCCGAGTGTCCCGTATTCCGGAAGGCAACACGGAACAAGAGAACGGGTACCACGGCGCGCACCACCACCGCCGCGAGGAAATTAAAATTTCTATTTAAAAGCTCTTCAACTTATACCTTAATAGAATTCTCACATAAAATTATAAACAATTTCTTTTTAAATATACTAAATTGCAGATTTTTTATGGATTCTGGTAGGGCGTTATATAATCTGCTTGACATGTGACGGCAATTTTTCGCAAATGACGTAGTTTTATGAGGTATTCCGGCCAAACGGTTTGGGTATCTAGTAGACAATCTTTTACTGGAAAGTCCCTAATATTTTTCTTTACGTACAGCCACACTTCAAAGACATATAAAGCGGTCGACATTAATCTAAAAGCTCCATAGCTCCACATATGGCTCTTAAATACTTTTTCTGGATAATAAAAGCCTAATTCATATCAACTGAGTTTCCCCATACTATAAGCTCATATCTTAAAATAGAACCCACATATCTGTGATACGCCATTAATGCAGTCTTTTGGTCACATATTTTGGTTATTCGCTGCAATGGAAAAACAATACAGTTGATTCCATTGCAGACCAATTGAACATGTTGCTTCCATGAAAGCTGCGAATCTAATTCAATGCCGTGGAACCTGTAGTCAATTCCATAATGGGATGGTTATCGTAAGACACTTTCAGTTCTAACCAATGGGGGTGGCAACTGTCAAAAAATTCAAAGTGGAGGATGTCCCGTTTTCTTGACCATTTGTATGGGTAGGTAAAGCACAATATTTGTAATTATATAAACCCCAGAGATATGTGTAGTGTCTTTTTTGAAAAAAATAAGTGTCTACGCATTTACTGCTCAGTTTGCAATAGAAAAACTGTGCCTCCTAAATAAACCATATGGAGGAAGTAGGTAAATCGATTATTAAGAAGTTTATAGGTTATGATTCTAGTAAACAAATACCAAAAAAATATTTCTATGCAGGCACAAATAATAGTAATGAAATACATTCAGAATCGAAGTTAAAACTTATGTTTCAACATTCTTGTTTGTTTTCAGGTCCGCTCTTTCACACTCGTTAAAAACGGAGGCAGAGTTTAGGTACTTAGACTGTTAATCCTAAAACTAACTAAAAACGAGAAATGCAAGCCTTGATATCAATGATTCAACCCATCAGTCCCCCCCCCCCTTTCCTGTCTAAACGATTCATTGTAGAAACGTGAAAAAATCTAGGGTAGTACCTATAGCAGCACATATTATAATGAACTTAAAAGGAAAAGTATCACGGCTAAGTAGGTTTTACTAGTTAACGAGTAGTGGGAACAAACATATAAATGTAAAATTTCGTACAAAATCCATTGAAAATGACTTCGATGAAGTTGTTAGTTCTGTAAAGCAGATAAAAAAAACCCTCTTTCTACGGAACCCTACACTGCGCATGGCCCGACACGCACTTGGTAAATCAGCCAGTAAAGAGGTATTTCATTAAATGTACGCGATTATTTCTGCAAGAAATGTTGAAGAAGTATTTTTGTGGTTACCTTTGTATTACAGTCTGTATTCCTTTCGTGGTATACAACACTTTGCTTTTTCACTTTTGGTATAAACTATAGCTTTCCCTTTTTTAGTGAAAAGCATTTCATGGCGTTTTTATGCCGAATTTACATGATCCGAAAGTAAGCAACACTTATTATAAAACATAACAGACATTGTCGGGGCAAATCTCAGTGGCGCCATCTGTAATTATTTTCGTGTTGCCATCCCCATTTCGCGTTTAACTTTGAACAAAAGCATTAACTTGAGTTTGAGATTGTGGCATGTCTAGGATTCTAACAATTTCGGCTTTTTTAAAAGAAACGAAGTTACGTGTCAACCGAAAGAGCAAACGAAATTCATTACAAGACACACAAGGCTTAGTTAGTGCAACAAAAAGAATACAATCATGTTGGTACAGCGATATCATTCCGATGTAAAAACCTAACTCGTGGGTTACTCGGGGCTGCAAGTGATGTAAATAGCTTCGGCCAGATGTCGCTGCTTGTACGTATTAGGTAGAAGTTTGTAAAGAGGCTCGAAATTTCACTGATGCCTGCACTGCACTTGCCCATTAGCTCAGGTGGGAGAGCGCTGGCACGGTTAGCCCGAGGTCGCTGATTCAAGTCCCGGTATGGGTGGAATTTTTAGCCTCTAAATAGGTTTTTAAAATTGTTAGTGCAACAAAAAGAATACAAACACACAAGGCTGTCATGATAATTGCCAAAATTATGGTACTTTCGCGTGCCATAATGGATGTATAGTACGAATAGCTGAGTTATGGTACATGCACCATAATTATGGCACGTATAACACCACTGAGCCGGAAGGAAGCGGCGCGTAGGTTGGCTGGAAGAAAATACTACCTAGTATTAAGCTCGCTTTTGTACAAAATTAGTTTTTTTAGTGCAATAAAATTTTTTTCAATCAATCAACATCAAAGGGTTGGGGGCAGGGCATGGACAGCGCAGGCGCGGGTTTGCAAATCAGTGGAGTGTTTGGATGACACGCGCGCGCCAGCTGCGCTTTTCCGTCATTTCCTGTGTCGGCTAGCTAGTAAACTTCTTTGAACTCCTTCTATAAACAAAGGGCTACTGATAGTTCTCAAAGATTCGAGTTTGGGTCGAGATATTTTTGGAAAATAAAGTATTATTTTAAAAACAAAGTAGCCTATTCGATAGCTATTATTAGGGCACGTTCATTTTGCTATGTATTTAAGACCACCCAAAAATGAGCGTGTATAAAAGGCAACAGTTACTACCTGACTGGTCTATCAACGCACAGCTTAAACCAGCGAACTGATAGCTCTGAAATTTGACATGCAGAGGTGTTATCTAGTTATTGTCCAGATAATATCTATATATTATGATTATGCCTACGTCATAATAACTACTAGTTACTATGACGTAGGCATCCTCTAAAAAAAGGATTTTCTAAAATTCAGGGGATGAAGGGGATGAAACGACGGTCCAAAGTTTGTATGGAAAACTATACACAAAATATACACAAAAAATTTCATATAAATCAGTGAAGCCGTATCGGAAGAGTTCGATAACAAACTCTGACAAGAGATTTTTATATATAAGATGATGATATCACAGTACGAACTCTGGTCATTATGAAATTAAATTAAATTATTTATTATAAATTGTCTGGTATTATTTCCTGAAAGTATATTATACAAACAAACATTGACTCATAATAAGGTCACTCACCTGCAGGTGATGAAAACATATTTTCTACTTGTCTGGTCCGCGCATAGCGCATACTTAGACCGAGAATGGCATTTTGCAGGGTGAGTATGACAAGGCTTGCATATTTCACATAGCCTGAAAAAAAATTAGAACATCGATTAATGTTTTGGATTCCGTAGACATACGATAAAAACGCACTTGGCGTGTCGGGCCACGTGCAGTGTAGGGCTTCGTAGAAATAGGGGGTTTTATCTGCTTTACAGAAGTATCGATTTCATCAACGTCATTTTCAATGGATTTTGTACGAAGTTTTCTTTTTATAAGTTGGTTACTCGTAACTTGTAAAGCCTACTTAGTCGTGATAGGTTTCCTTTTAAGTTCATTATGTCATGTGCTACTACCCTGAATTTTTTCGCGCTTCTACAATCAGCCGTTTAGTCAGGACAAAGGGGGGGGGGGGGAGTGACGCCTTCCTACACCTACATTACAGGGTAGTCCAAACGGTGAGGTCCAAAGAAAACATTTAGATTCCTCACAATCAGGGTATCTATATATACCCCATGTATGTTCCCCGATTTTTCTTAGTTTAGGATATTACATTTTATTTACCTACTTTGAAGTTTTCTTTACATTTGTATGAACTTTTTTTGGCACAATAGTCCTCCAGAATTGGTTTTTACGCATATAATAATCAGCCTCTTAACGTTATCGCAAGTTGAAATAAAAACCGGCCAAATGCGAGTTGGACTCGCTTGGAGAGGGTTCCGTACAATGCTAAAGTCAAATGTTTTTATTCAATTGTGGTATCACATTTGAAACCCTCATAGTAAGCGCTATCTAGTGGTGTTTTAGTGAACTATTTTCCGTACGTGAACGTATTATATTGAGTTCACCACTTTGTTCTCAATTGATAGAATTCTTACAGGTTTTCCTGTATAATTTACAAGCAATGAACTACATTTCGTAACTTTTTAATTTTTAGGCTCAATAGTTTCTGAGATCAAGGGGTAGGAATGGACAATTTTCATCTTCTTTCATGAATAAAATTAAAACTATTTATTTTACAATAATAAAAAATATATATTTGAGATCCCCATAACGAGCCCTTTCATTTAATATACGACAGTACCTACCTAAGGTTTGCAAAACTTTTGTTTTAATATCCAGTCGCGCGAAAATGACCGTTATTTTAAAAAAATATTAATTTACTTTGCAAATCTGTGTTTGGGTCACAGGATTACACTATCCTACCAACTTTAGCCCAATATGGAGCAAATTGGCTGTGACAGACAGACTGACAAACAGAGGCACGAGTGATCCTATATTTTCCGTTTTTTTTTTATACGGTATACGGAAACCTAAAACTTTTGCTCGAAAAGTAATAATTTATTAACGAGCAAGTCAGAGTTGAATTTATGACTTTGAATTAAAAAAATTGGCTGTGACAGACGGACCGACAGACAGACGCACGAGTGATCCTAAGGGTTCCGTTTTTTTTGTACGGTGTACGGAACCCTAATTAAAAAGATATTCCATAATTCCTGAGTAGTTTCAAAAACTTCGTGGGACCCTAAGCTTTTACAATAGGAAAAAAAGTGGTACTTAATAGGCTATTATTTGTTAAAATTGGCCTTCAAAGGTACTGAGGTAAGATTTTCCAAAGTTCGTAATTCGATAAAATGTTGATTTTTATAAACCTATTTAGAGGCTAAAAATTCCACACATGGACTGCCGGGAGTCGGGCGGGACTGCCGAGACTTGAAAAGTTTGAGAAGTTTGTAAAGAGGCTCGTTTCACTTGTGCCTGCACTTGCCCAAGCCCATTAGCTCAGTTGGGAGAGCGCTGGCACGGTTAGCCGGCATGGGTGGAATGTTTAGCCTCTAAATAGGTTTTTACAAATTGTCCTCAGCACGGGTTAGTTCAACAAAAAGAATATAAAAATGTTGATTGCCAATTTGGTAATTCCTAAGACTGAATTAAGACATGAAATGTCTTAAGCAATACAAAAGGCCTCGAAAAAAAGTTCGCAGAAGTTAAGTGAGGCATACATCACACACAAAAATTAATCGGGTATACAAATCCGGAGTCTTATAATGCTAATATAAGTTAAATGAATCAAATAAATGTAAGTAATTTTAAATTATAGATGATAAAATTTAAATTATAGACAAATTGCATAATACATACCTGTAAATAAGCAGTATTGTAAAACTTGGTATAGACGCATGATAATGAGACATAAAAAATTGTTGTGCCCTTACAGGGTGTCAATTATTTTGCAAATATATTATTACCACCTGTATTATTACTATGGATTCGATACATTTCTTACTAATATTTCTTTCCTTTTTGTTCCTATCGAATTAATTTTTATTTTAAAATATAATCAAGTATAAATAAAATAATCAATAATAAAACCAAAATAAGCTTTTTGGCTGAATTTTTATTTTTAAATTTCAATTTTCGTACAGAAACACTTTGCCACCATTTTTTTACAATGACCTCCATGGCAATACGTAATAAATAATAATTAAACGTTAAATAATTATAAATTCAGCCGACAGTATCGTTCTTTCGGTTGTTCGTTTGATCTCGTTCGGTTGACCAGAATAGAAAATGTTAGTCCTACTATACTATTATAAATGTGAAAGTTTGTGAAGTGAAGATGTTTGGATGTTTGTTACTCAAGTAAGCAAAACTTAGCGTACAGATAAGACAAAGACCTAAATTGCGACACAGCATACTTGATATCCCGATAATATTTATTTTAAGTTTAAAATAGATGGCGTTGTGCAAGAATCGTATAAACGGATTTTGTGGCGGTACGAACGAAGTTCGCCGGGACAGCTAGTTTATAATATATTTTAACACCTGCTCGTCAATGGCATATTATGTGTCATGCAAACTCAACTTAAAGCAAGTCATTTGTGTCCTATGGTCTAGCCGGGTCATTATAAATGTACTGAATTTCATAATCCCCTAGGGAATTATGACATTTGAATTTGGAATGCAATCAACATTGAATATACGAGCTCCTTGCAATCCATGACCAAACGTCAAAATTAGAATATAAACTTTTCATAGAGCCCTACACCAAGAAGAATTTATTCAAAATTTGAATGAAAACTTTTCATAGAGCCCTAAATCAAGGAGAATGTATTCAAAATTAGAATGAAACTTTTCATAGAAACCTGCATGAAGAAGAATTTGCCACTACAAAAAAAAAACAAATAGAACGAAAAGGCGCTAAACTGCAAATCTTTGTGTTATTTTGTATTTGTCTTCTTTCATTATTGTAAAATTAATAAAGTAAGTACTTTCTTTTTAATTGTATTATGTTTTATTGCCTCGCTGTGTTTTATAAAGTAGAGTATGCATTTTGGGGATAAAGCAGTGTATTTGTCTCAGGGGTTTTTGAACCCCTCGTCCTTGGGGTTCAAAATATCGCCCGAGACATAATACACTGCTTTATCCCCTTAATGCATAATCTACTATTATCTACACTCATATCATAATCTTCAAATTAAGAATTCAAAGGTAAACACATATTGACAGGCTTTAAAAAATACATAACTTTAAAGAAAATAAAAAAAAAGTGTAATATAAAGTTACATTAAAGGTCAGATTTTTCACTTTATGTTACAGTTATTTTTTTTAAAGTGTTGCTGTGATCACGAAACAAAACTTAAGTTTTTTTTAATGTCAAAAGTTGACTCTATAAAAACCCTAATTTCATTTTCGTGGTACGAAAAGTGCAACTAAAAATAAATTTATAATTGAAAATTTTGTTTCATTTCGATATGAGTTTACTTAATGACCGTAGATTTATGTATAGTACAATGCTTGTCAAACGTGTTTTCCTTTGATTCCTTTGAAGATTAAGACATGAGTGTAGATAAAGTAGTGTAAGTATGAGACTGCACATAACTTGGTATTAAAACACTCGCCAATGCTATTAAAAAACTCGCCAAGGCTCGTTTTTTAAAATCTCGCTCGTGTTTTAATAACCCTCATTATGTGACAGTCACATAAACTACTATTATGACAGTGTCAATGCTCACCTCAAAAGAACATTTCATCTATCTTTCACAAGTGGACAGTTCTTAAAAATAATACTTACTCATAGAAAAGGTTTTTTATCACTCTATAAAGTTGTGTAATGAGATGATTTATACACCGACCAGTGGCACTATCACTCACACTGTGAAGGGACCACTCGGACGCTGCAGTGCCTGGGACATTGTTTTTAGATGGAGTAGGCTCACCCAGCACCTATACCAGCCTGACAGCTTAGTCGGCCTAGCCCACAGGAAAGACAAGTCATTACGTGTGGATAGGAACAAACAAGGAGAATAATAAATGTTCTTATCGGATCAACTAAATGGTTGATTCGTTGGGAACAAAAAATAGTTAATGCGTTTCAGTTAATCGGAGTCACTATATCTGTGATAGGAGTGGACTCGTCCATCTGGTTTAAAAACTATTGTACTGTAACTGCTCCCGGCCGGCCTCTCCCATCGCGTTACGCGTCGTAAGTAAAGTCAGTCGTTCACTGCTATTCCGCGCGTACTCTTTACGTTCTGGGCCTAGATTCTGTTAATGCATTGTAGTAACATGACAACTGCATGAACATGGCGGTTTTCATTTCATGGCTGCTTTAAGTCTACGCGGGCACACCCATCAAACCTTCTAGGCATCAATGGTACGAAAAAACACGTCACGTGACCCGACAGTGTACCTGTCATTATACTACAATGCACTAACAGAATCGAGGCCCTGGTCTCTACACTCTCGCTTTGTTAACTGGACTTTGATTTGCCTTACGACTGACCCCTGCTTGTGTTTTGGACCTCGCCTGTCTATTGATTTGGATTACTTTCGTGCATGGGCAATTATTCTTTAAGTGAATAAGCAGCGATGCATTATCACTATGGCGTTGCCCAAGGAAATGGTCGTTTAGTGACAAACTTTATCGAGAGCAACTGGAGAGGCGAGAAGAAAAACGCGAACGCTACCCGGACCATAGGGTTTTATTCACAGCCACAAAAAACCGATGGTTGATGCAGACCTGAGGCAGAAACTCTAAGAATGTGGGAGAAGAATAAGAGGAAACTGAAACGCTTTTAGAAGACTAAAGCATAATTTTTTAATTCGTTTTTAAATATTTTAATACTGAAAATAATCCATAATTACCGATAAGCGAATTGATACTTAATTTACATTTAACTCAACTAGAGGATTTTTTCAAACTTATTCTGTCAACTTAAGATATCATAATTGGATGCACAAATATAGATAGACATAGATAACTTAAACACCTCAATCTGTATGAAAACCAACCGTGTAACTTTTATTCTGCCTACTGTGACGTCACAACAGCGAATTAGTGATGTGAATTCCTCGTTGTCCGTGCAAAATCGATTCAAAGGTGACGCCCCGCCACCTCACGCGCCGTTCGACTCGACTCGATTCAGCCTGGCCGCAGATGTACGGAATTCCGGTACGGTTTTCATATCACAGACAGAGACAGACACTTTTTGACGTCATTCCTTTCGGAAACCGAACGAAAATTCCGAGCGTGTGCGGCCAAGCCAGTCAGAGGTCACTCTTTGTAGTGGATGGTCGCGCGCGAGTTGTGACTTGTGAAACCAAGCATTCCGACTTACTACACCTACGTCACCTAATGTGACGCTTTCGGATACCTCTGAATAATCTCAAGTATACTCGTTGATATTTAAATTTAAACACGAGGGATTAGTATAGACATGCATGACAAGAAACGCAATAGTTTTAGATAACCTAAAAATCATTATTACAACAAAACGGGACTTGATCGCGTACACATAGGTGTTTATTTAATTACCTCAACGTTTCGAACGTTAAATAAACACCTGTGTGTACGCGATTAAGTCCCGTTGTGTTGTAATAACCTAAAAATCACTAATCGATTCACATGAATGACATCGATTTTCAGACAGACGAATGATTTAGACAGACGAATGATAATAAAAGGAATTAGAATTAGGAAGGAATTAATAGTGGGGTACGCTGTTTTTTTTTCAACATTCTCAACTTCTTCCCTTTAATGAAACTGCTATTTTCAAAGTGTTTGGAGCAAATATGGCTATGCTTAGTCGGGAACCAGTCTTTCCGTCCAGTGGCCGTAATCCATTTTTCTTTTGTGATAGATCATGTGGGAACCTAAAAAGAAGTAAGTGTTTCTTAAGCACAATAGGAACGTATTATTATTTTTAGCCTCTAAATAGCTTTTTAAACGTATTATACGTTCAAAGGTTAAACATGAACACATCACATACATGAACTCTCTACACGAAGATATTACCCTCCTTTTTTAAAGCTGTCGTTTAAAATTAAGACATATTATAAGCTTGTTTTTATCAATAACTACTAAATTGGCTATTTGACACTTTTCGGAAATATATTTTAAAATAAACGGTGTAGGTTTATTTCATAAATACATCTTACAACAATTTTATCGTTACAATTATCAAGTAGCCAATTAGCGTTTTTAAAGTGGTTAATATCATTCGTCTGTCCGATGTCGATTAAAATCGACTATCGAAATATGTTGTACAACGAACAACACTAGTTGCTAGATTTGACAGACGAATGATAAGTTGCCTGGTACCACGGGCTCGAAGCGATAAGCGACAGTATCGCTTGTTCTCATGTTCATCGTCTCTTAACACACAGCGTCAGATTAAATGCTCAAAGCAAACGCAGCAATGTAATGTGAACATTGTTTACTTACCGATAATCTATAGTTACTTAGGTACAGACTTGTAATCACACCTCGGAATACTTAAAAAATAGATTTAAAATGAATTTACGAATTATATAATTTGAAAATAACTTACCTGTGATAGGAAACATGTCCTTGCGTTTGTGTGCACATAATTTTTGGGCTATCGCAGTTTAGTACGACGCAACAACGCATTTTCTTAATATTTACGGACGACCGGCCACCACAACAGACGCGCGAGGACTATCTGTACTGTAGCGACGGACGAGTGTGGATATTCTCCACATTTCGGACACGCGAAGTAGATCCAGTTGCGTGATCTATGTCTATCTATATCTGTGATTGGATGCAATTATACATAACTAATGCATCTTGATTTTGGTTTTTTTGGGTCGGTACATCATAATTTAAATCTACAAAAAAACAAGAGCTGTATTTATATCCAAAGTAATTTTTTTAGCACCTAGTGTAAGCGCCTTCAAATCCAAACGCCATTAAAAAGTGTAACTACCAATAAAATAACAAGAATTCTTACTTGTATTTATGCATAACAAGTGCGACGGTTAAATTGTCACTTGGTCTAGTTTTGCAAAATTAAATCTCTTTCTATTTACTAAATACCTACTAGCTAATTCAATTTGTCGCATAAAATACTAATGCAATTTGGAGGTCAATAATCGCGCGACTCGCTGCGCTGGCGCATAGATTAGTTTGTCAAAATTAAATTGACCATTTTCTATCATAGATACGACGGTTTTACCTATTTATAAGAACAAGATTCCTCTAAAACACTTTAATTTACTTTCTTTACTTTATTATACATAATGAAAGAAATTTTCTAGAAACACTCATTAGAGGTTATTGAAATAATCTGGGGATAGTACCTATATTAAATTTTCTTCGCTTTTTGACAAAAGCTATATGAAATTGAATATTTCAGGGTACAGTTCCATCGGAAGGCTTAATTTTTGTTTCGTACTTGCACTCAACAAATGTTCATTTTGTCAATCTTGTCCTATTGATGAAATCGGTTCTCGAGGTGCCACCAACATTGCAAAAACTTACAATCACTTATCTAATCCCAGGTCATAGCTACTTATAAAATTATAACGATTTTGGTACCTAATATTGAAAAGGCCTTAAAATGCCAGCAAATGCTTTACACTCCATAAAATTATATGAACGTGATAAATAGCTGTACAACCAAGAATCCGCTTGATAACAATGAAAATTAAGAGCACTGATTTTAGGCGCACCGAATAAATGAATAATCCACAGTAAACAGAAAAAAATATAGTAGGAGCGTAAAGGTGAATGGGCCCAAGATAAGGTCAATTGAAATTATAAAAGATGCACCATTCAGAATATGGGTGAAAACCTACACAGATGTTTCCACATCTGTGTGATGGTGGATTAAGAGTAAAAAAGAAAACTAATGTAAGAAGATCTCCATATCTATCCGGAAATCGGAGGTTTCACCCGTCATATGACAAACTTTTACCATGAAGGAGACTTAGAAATCGCAAAAAGTATCAGTTGTTCCATAGTTATGATAATTTAAACTTTTCCATGTATAAATAATTAACCAAATTGGTAATTTAAAACTTTTTTTTTATCAAATTATTCGTTTTGGAACAACGCATCTCAGTATCATTGAAAGCCAATTTTAAGAAATAATAGCCTATTAAAGTGAATGGAAAAAGTAGATTGTTTTTTAGGGTTCCGTAGAAATCAGTAAAAAACCCCTTTAAGATCACTCGTATCTGTCAGTGCCTCTAACACACACATTTGACAAGAGGCTGTATGTAGCGAACGTTTCACCACAGTACAAATAGTTTCACTTAGCCTTTTATTTATTTATTTATTTTTATTTACATAAATATTACAACATGACAGTAATTAGGTACACCAAAGCGTTACAATATTTTAACTGAGCACTACCTATCAAACATCTTCTAGCATTCTCTTACATACCTTCATCACACACGAATTTCTTATTTCGGGGCAATAAGAAAAAGAAAGACGTAATAATACGTCCTACTGGAGGCCCAGGCCTTTTCTCAGACAGAGAGAGTTAGGGCTCCATCACCACGCGGGCTCCTAGACTTTAATGTTACACGCACGATTGTTCCACAAAACAATTGTTCGAAAGGTCGCCTCGATGTACTGTATTGCTATACGTGGTGATCAGATACCTGAACGTATATTTGGATGCATATTTCTTTATTTATCGGATGTTAAAACGTCTGTTTCTTAATACCAATACAAAATACATTTAAAATTGGACACATTTTGGTCATTCTGTGGTCACCCTTCGCAGTGTCATCATCAGCCATTTGACGCCCACGCAGAACTTACGCCTCCCTCATGGTTTTCATAACCATGAGGGGTTTTGCCCCTCAACTGCCCTCGCGAAATGGAACCATACTAACTTGGGCACAGATCTGTGTCGCGGCAGACGAGTGGTCGTCACGCTTGGCAGGCGAATCTCAGGAAGACGCTGCTGCCCGTCTCCTGGTAATTTATTTCCTTAGTCGCCTTCTACGACATCCACGGAAGGAGATGGAGTGACGCTATTCTTAATCCGGCGCCCGCGGTGTATTTTCATAGTATTAGTAAGAAATTATTATCTCGCTAATTATGTAATCAATAGATATTTTAAGGTTAGAAACGTTCTTCTAATTAATGGATTACATTTGAGTTTCTAGTATTCCCTTCGTAATTTTTAAATAATTTCTTTTACAAATTCCTGCTTTTTTCTATTGTTTTCCACGACTAAATCTTGGTAAACTTATTTCACGAATCCCAGGAGTGGCCCCTCGGATTAAAATATACTTTTAGGTAGGTATCTGATCAACACGCATAGCAGTATTCTCATTTTTGTGTACAATAAAGTGTTCTCTATCTCCACCTATTTCTACAGTTATACCGAGGCGGCCTTCTGAACAATAGCTTTTAGAAGAATCGTTGATTGAAAATACGTTGTTAAGACTCGGATCCATATCGACACACAGTGGTCCCGATTAATTAAAACATGGACATTGATGCTAGAGCCACGATTTTTTTTTTGTAGGTTGATACTAAGATGACTAATAAGACAAAAAATAATTATTTCCCTACCATGCCTACTTTCAGTAAAAAAAAATAAAACTTTTTTTTTTGTATGGAAGAAAATACGTTTCCGCTAATTTCTCAAAATCGTGAAGGGATGTCGAGATGGCGTTCACACACATTAGAGTTTAAGTGATTCTGAGTATTTTATGTGAAGATAGCTTTGACTTATCTCTGCGTACTTTGGAGTTATTGCAGGTCGAAAAATCGTGTTCTGTAATACTAAATTTGTCCTAACTGTAAAATTAAACGTTAACTTAAATGCTTACAATATTTGCAAATTTAAATTTAACAATAGTTTCTGAGATTAGTGCGAACAAATACAAAACTACGCGGTGTGAAACATATTTTATAAAGAGTTGTAGACTACTCTATTACGAAAAAAAAACGTTTCCTTTGGAAATTTCTGTTTCCTCTGAAGGTAATACATTGCTTAAGACCAACGAACTGGCTTCAGGAATTTGTTTCTGCGACTGAACAAAATTTGATTTTATATGACTGATGTAGGGATCTTCTTCTTCTTCTTCGGTCCTTTAACTCCTAGGGGAGCATAGGGCCTCAACCACAGATTTCCACTTCTGACGCTGATTTGCGGCAGCTTCCAGCTGAGGCCAGCTCATGCCGATCGACTTGGCCTCCTTGGCTATGGACCTTTTCAAAGTGTTCCTTGGTCGCCCCCTTTTTCGGCTGCCCAAGGGAGTATACGTGAGGGCTTGTTTGATCAGACATGGGTTGTCCCTATGTAGATGTAGGGATCTGAGCTTATTAAAAAGTTATGGATATATACGATCTATTTATCCGATCTATTGAAAATTGCTGCTATAAATGAAGAAATCTGCAATCTTACATCGACAGTTGTAAAGAATCTGGAGATACGTCATGAATTGTATATGACAATGATTGATGGGAAAATTTCGACTGTAGTTTCTAATACTTCTTCTGCAGCGGTTTGTAATATTTGCAGTACACCACCGAGTAAAATGAATGACTTGGACTTTGTTTCCAAACAACCCATCAGAGATGACATGTTCAAATACGGTTTGTCCTCGCTTCACATGTGGATAAGATGCATGGAATGTGTTTTACATATATCCTATAACTTAGATTTCAAAAAATGGTCAGCTCGTAATGATGACAAATTGTTGAAACAGGCTAAAAAACAATTGACTCAAGAAGAATTCCGGAGAAGAACTGGTTTGTTGATCGATATAGTTAAACAAGGATTTGGCACCACCAACGACGGTAATACAGCACGAAGGTTTTTCACGAACTTTAAAATATCTGCTGAAATAACTGGTATTCATCCTGATTTGATCAAAAGATTTGCAGTTATTTTACAAACTATTTCCTCTGGGCAATTGATTAACACCAGCCTTCTTAGAGAATATTGCAGAGAAACAGCAATACTTTATATCAACTTATACCCATGGTATTTCATGCCGTCAAGTGTCCATAAGCTGTTGCTTCATGGTGCAGATATTTGTGAGAGTTACTCATTCATTCCCATAGGCATGCTTTCCCAAGAAGCATCCGAAGCCCGTAATAAAGATTTCCGGAACGTTCGACGAGCACACACAAGGAAAATCGGTAGGGTTCAAACAAATTTGGACATAATCCACAACTTTTTAATAAGCTCAGATCCCTACATCAGCCATATTAAACCGAACTTTGTTCGGTCGCAGAAACAGTTATTCCCTGAAGCCAGTGCGTTAATCTTAAGCAATGAATTACCTTCAGAGGAAACAGAAATTTCCCAAGAAAACGTTGACCCAAATATATTGTAATTTTTTTTATTTTGTACTTGTTCGCAATAATCTCAGAAACTATTGTTAAATTTAAATTTACAAATATTGTAAGCATTTAAGTTAACGTTTAATTTTACAGTTAGGACAAATTTAGTATTAAAGAATACGATTTTTCGACCTGCAATAACTCCAAAGTACGCAGAAATAAGTCAAAGCTATCTTCACATAAAATACTTAAAATCACTTAAACTCTAATGTGTGTGAACGCCATCTCGACATCCCTTCACAATTTTGAGAAATTAGCGGAAAAGTGTTTTCTTCCATACAAAAAAAAAAAGTTTTATTTTTTTTACTGAAAGTAGTCGAGGTAGGGAAATAATATTTTTTTTTCTTATTAGTCATCTTAGTATCAAGCTACAAAAAAAAAATCGTGGCTCTAGCATCAATGTCCATGTTTTAATTAATCGGGACCACTGTGCGACAGCCAAATATGGAACCCTACACGGCGCGTGACCTACCAATGCCACTTTTCTTGCTGAGTGTATATTTTTACAACATACATTACTCCCAAAACAGAGTTCGTAGGTTCGATTCCCTCCGGACGTCTCGGCCGCGATTCAAAAACAACTCGATTTACTCTTCCTAGTACTCGTTAGTCTGTGGTAAATAACGAATTCTAGTTCTTTGAAGGACTCAATTCCCTCACCTGTGACGTCTTTGCCTGGTTACTATAGCACAGGGTATCCTAGTTTGGGACCAAGACAAGTGATTGGGTAGTGTGGAGGTTATTATTAAAAATATTCTGTAAAATTTATCTGTGGTCTCAAATAGACATTCTTTGTTGACTACAAGGTACCTTGTTTTTCTACTCCATCTCAAATTACCACCGAGTTGTACACGCATTTATTTACCATTAGTCCTGTGTTTATTCTCCAAGTAATGGTCACCGGTTTTGGAATCCATTCCATCAACTTCTAAATCTTCTTCAGCAATTTCTAATACTTCTTTTGGCTCATCAGTTCCAATAAAATTACTGGAATGGGGTTGCATTCAGGTCTTCTAACACTAGAAACATAGAGAAAACAGAGATAATTAGATGTGGAATCCATTTCTTAAGGGGAAGAATGATCTTAGTCAAACAAGTTTGGCGTAAAAATGTTTGAATTGAGTTAAGAATAAAAAATAACGAAGAATTAACATGCAATCAATATTTTGAAGATGATCATGCCAATCCTGTTTGGCAAGGGTTCAGTTTAACTTAGTTTTTGTTAACTATAGTTATTTTTGGCATAAAATTCAGTTATTATAATGCTAGTCAGTTAACTGAATTTCATGTTCGAAGAGTGGCATACATTTTATTGGTATTATTTTTCATATAATAAATTCCTGATCAAACAAAGATCACAAAAAAGCAAAAAGAAAGTATTTCTGGATCTTGAGATGAAGGTACATTGACAAATTTTATCACAGGATGTAGGAATGACCTATTTTCAGTTAGGTTTTAAATTGGGACTCATTTAAAGGCAATCTAAAAATAATAGAAATCACTTTAAAAATAATTTGTACATCCTATAATTAAAATACATCCAGCTACAAAATTTCAATCACAATAATTTAACTAAACAATACTAATAAAAGCTTATTAGATGGTTTACACTATAAAATGTCTTTAAGCACTGTAAATGTTAACTCGAAAGTAGCCATAGCAATGTAATCTTACATGTCTAGATTCTGATATACCTAGAGGATCTAGGTTTGGTCTTCAATTATCCATAAAGTTAAAAGTTTTTGTAAGTAAAAGATTACTTGATTATAATTAGTTAAAAAAACTTGGCCTTTGCATCTATGTGATGAGATTATTTATACAGTGTCCAGTGGCACCTTCAATCACACTAGTAAACATAAACATTTACATACAGGCACATACATTGGTTCTGGCCCCACACTAGGATACCCTGTGTCGTGGGAACCAGAAACAACGACATCACGAACAGTAGATAGGTGCAGGGACCACTCGGACGCTGCAGTACCTGGGGCATGGTTTTTTTTAGATGGAGTAGGCTTGCCCAGCACCTATACCATCCTGACAGCTTAGTTCGCCGATCAGTCGGTCGGTGATAGTTAGGTACTATCAGTAAAATACTATAGTGGAAACTGCCACGGCGTATTTAAAAAAAAAAAAAAAGAAAGTTATATGCAAAGCTTGTGTAAAAAATTGTCGAAGTCGATTCCCAAAACCGTGAATTTGTCAAAGCCGCGTTTTGTGGCCTCGCCATCGAAACGCGGAGAACAGCGTGGCCACGGAGATCTTTAAACCTAAGCGACTTTAAATTTGGGTGAACAAAAGATTATACAAAGTTTGAAAAAATATAGAAAAAGTGCTCCGAAAAGGAAAAAAGTCCTACGATTACATTTCAGGAACTGTGAGACAAAAATCCCGTGGCCGTGCAGTCGAAACGGTGAAAAACACGCAATCGCCAATATCTCGCTACGCTAGAAAAGCGTCGCAGAGGTCTGAAATAACTTGTGAAACCTAGATTTGAATTTGTCATTACACAAAAATACTCTTAGGAGTACATTTTGAGCGCTATGAGAATTTAACCCCCATGGCCGCGTAGAGGAAACGGCCAAAAACACGTAATCGCCGATATCTCGCTGAAAAAGCATCGTAGAGATCTCGTTTGGTGTAGTGTGATCTCTCTTTGTCTCTGACAAAATATACAGATCTAGGTTTTAAAAAATATTTCAGACCTCTAAGAAGCTTTTTCAGCGAGATATCGCTAGATAAGAGTGTATATTGGCCTCCTATATCCGTAAACTTTGAGACGCACAATATTTGCATCATCAATATTTTGTAATAGATACAATATCTGTACATTAAGTACATAATAACACTAATTGCCAAAATACAGGGCCACCTAGTTTGGCAATTAAGTGTTTTTGTAAAGCCCTCCCTTAGAAGTCTGTTGTTTTATGCTGAGAAATAAACTTTACTTTACTTTATCTTTTAAACCATTACTTTGACAAATTTACGGTTTTGGGAATCGACTTTAACAAATTTTTACAAAACCTTGGCATAAAACTTTTTTTTTAAATACGCCGCGGCCGAACAGTCGAAACGCACGCAACTAGGTACTAACGTTTAATTTCATATCAAATGACTCCTTAGGTAGCAAATCACTTTTTTTAGGTGTGAAGAGCAATGTTTCGATGCCACATAAATAAAACCGGCCAAGTGCGTGTCGGGCCACGCGCAATATAGGGTTCCGTAGAAAGAGGGTTTTTTTCCTGCTTTTCAGAACTAACAACTTCATGGAAGTCATTTTCAATGAATTTTGCACGAAATTTTACTTTTATAAGTTGGTTGCCTATTACTCGTTAACTAGTAAAGCCTACTTAGCCGTGATACTTTTCCTTTCAAGTTCATAATATGTGGTACTACCCTGAATTTAATCACGTTTTTACAATCAACCGTTTAGCCAGGAGAGGGGGGGCGGGCGATAGCATACTCTGACAAAAATTTGCGCTTTAAAGCTTAATAGTTCGCAAACTGTTTAATAGCGGTTGTAGCCTAGTGGGTAGAATATCGGACTCGCAAGCGAGAGACCCAGGTTCGATCGCCAGTGCGGGCATGTACCTAGACTTGGTTTTCTATATTATGTACATTTGTGAAGTTATAGTAGCAATACCACTCGCTAACGGTGAAGGAAAACATCATGAGGAAACCTGAGTGTCTGAGCTATTCACATACCTCAGCGCTTGAAATCGCCAAGCCGCGGTGGGCACGCGTGGTGATTAAACCCACAGAACATAGGAATAAGGTAGAAAGCGCATGTGGGCGGGGCGCGCGTGCCACGAACTTGTACAAATGATCATATTTTGCAAACACATACCCAGTCGGCCGCGTAGTCTTACAGAGCATGTTACTGAAGAAAAACTGTTAAAAAAGGGTAAAAGTGCCATCGTGCGCAATTATCACCTGCAGAGCTCGAAGCAGAGACGTTAGTCAGACTATTGTTAGTGAACGATTAACTTCACAATATTGTGAATATCGTGGTACTCCCTAAAAAGAGTAGCGAAGGAATAACTTATCGATAGTGTTGGGTCAGTTTGTCGTGGTGTCGATATTGTTTAAACTTTGTTATTACGGAATATTTCATTGCTCTTAGAAACCGGCTAAGTGCGAGTCAATATCGCGCACCGAGGGTTCAGTACAGACTTGTAGGTATGTAAATAGTTCGTCCATTGCAGGAATCTAGTTTCCAAGATATTTTTTTTTGTAACTACTTCTTTCGGATTTTTTCCCTTTAATTTTTTATTATAAATACATTTATTTGCAACTACATTCACACACACACACACACACACACACACACACACACACACACACACACACACACACACACACACAAAGCGAAATAACACAACATGAAATAAACATAACAAAAAAAAGAAAAAATATACAGACGGTAAAAGGTAAAATTTTTTGCAAATTCTGAGACCTACAATACACCGAAATTTTGTTTTAGGACTTTTTGCAGTCTGAGTTTGAGGCGAGTTCCCCATTTAACCACTTCTGACACACTTCACAAGTATTTACGATAAAATTGCCATAAGTAAATAATGAAACCTAATCTGATAGAATTAAGCGCTAAAGAAGAGTAGAGACACACCAGTACATGCAACAACCAATAATTACACACAAAATATCAAAATTTTAAAATTACATTCATTCGCAAAAAGCTTCGCCAAACAAAGTTAATAATATCGATGTCTTTTAACTTTTTGTCAATCCCTATTGCTTTGCTTGTTCGTACAGGCGCTCGCACACATCAAAAGTTGCGTTGGTGTGACTGCATTGGCCAATTGCAACGCTTGCTTTCGCGGGCTTCGACTTACGCACACATGTATAAGCCTTCGTGCGTATTGCTTACATTAGTAGTAGTAAAGAACGGTGGGGGGTGAAGCGGCGACAGCGGTTCCCGTACAAAATACGCGCTAGGGCAATTCTAACTTATTTTCTCTGTTCTGTGATTAAACCCATACTCTCTCCCTGAGAGAAGGCCTGTGCCCTACAGTGGGACGTATATTGTTGAACTTTGTCGGCGTGATAAATATGTAATACACACACCAAATTACAGCTTTCTAGTACCACCGGTCTTTGCGCTAGGCCGCGGACGGACGGACGGACGGACGGACAGGACAGACAGGACAGACAGGACAGACAGGACCCAATATAATATATTCCTGCCTTTTTTGAATTATCCTTAGTTTGCTCAGAAGGTCGAGAAGTAGAAAGCACTTGCTCGGAAGATTCCGGTTCAGGAACAGAAGTTTGCTATACTTATTTTTATTTTGTATTTAGTATAGCTATTTTCTATGTATTATGTATTTGACTGACATTTTGTTGCACAAAATGAAAGAATTTATTAAGTTGGGCCCAATATATTGAAGAAAACCTGTACAGGCCATCTCCGAGAGGCCGCCTAGGCACTCTAGTTCTTCGCCATGTGATCAGCCACATCCATGCCATACTTATTAATTTTTGGGAATATTTCCCAATAAAAAAATATTTGGTCATGAATGCCTTGTCACGTTACCGAGGGTTGTGTGAAGGCACAACCCTTGGTAACGGAAGCTAAAGAAATAAAAGAAATATTTAGAAATGTAGAAGTATAATCATCAGAACCCCTAACCTACAAGTAAACTAAACTTAACACTAATAAAAACAACAAAAAACAACAGGCAAGTTGTGGAGGCAGGCCGTGGAGATGGTCAGGCAAGTCGTCGAGCCCCGCAGGTATTCCGAATAATAATAGGCAGGCCGCAGAGAGGTACACAGGAAGTAAGAACTCAGGTAAGACTCTCTAGTAAGAGCTCAGGTTAGATTCGCAAGTAAGACTCAGGTAGGTAAGACTGACTCCTCGAAAGCCTTCTTGGGCGGCTTTTATACTCCAAAAGTAGTTCGATTCTAATATTAAAATTTGATCTGAATCTGCGTCAGAATTCTTCTGGAAGTTTCCGGATCCTGTTCCAAATCCATAATTTCGAACGCAGATGTCCTTCCAGAAGATTCCAGATCTTCTTTCTCTTTCTTGCATTCAATTCAATTCTTAATTATGGCTACCCTAAGGATTCAAATTCATAATTTCGATTTGGAATGCGAATAGTCTTCTAGAAGTCTCCATAGCCCAGAAGTTTCCTTATTCGACCTTCTTAGTATGACGGTTATTTGACATAATTTAGAAAAATACAGAACAATATTCAAATAAAAGAAATATCTGACTAACAGTTGAACGTTGACAGTGAAGCAAAATACAATATTTGAAAAATAACTAGAAATACATAAATAATAGTGAACCAACATTATTCTTTCGTTCAAGATAACATGAAGGTGTTGTGAAATTGGATTTCAGTGGTTCAACTTGGACAAAACGTAAGCCTTTTTGCATTGATAGAAAGAGTAGGGTGCTAGGCAATAGAATCGGGCTAGACGCGTAAGCTAAACCCTACAGCCTTTAAAACATTTTGTCACAATTTCTTCGAATTAATTTCATCTCACCATGAGAAGAGGCGCTGAAAACTATACTGACGCCTGTGTCTGAAGAAATAGAATTAATAATTATAAGAATAATTAATTGTCCTACCCTCTCATATTATATTACAATTTTAATTTCAATTTTATTTCACTATTTTAAACAATATATAAATGAGATGTGACTGATTTTACAACATAATTTCATGTAGATCCCAATATTAAATTTCAAATTAAAATTGAAATTGCGGTCAAATTACAGCTCCCGTCGTTCTAGTGTTAAACGCTTAAATACCAAGGCGCTGAGCCCACTTATCTGCTGTCTAGCTCGGGTATGGCGCAGACATAATTGTTCATTCAAATACCGTACTAAAACCATGGTCATAAGGTCATTATTTGTACACATCAACAGCCTTTCTTCGGACGTCCTACAACACGCTATTTTGGCGCCCGCGCCCGATTGCAGTCAGTTCCAGGTCAGTTCGCAGTCAGTTCCTTCGCTCCACGCAAGTCATGCCGGTGCCATGCTTGCACCATGTCCGCGCCAGGTCCGTGCCATGCCAGATCAGTGGGCTCCGCGCCCAAGATAACAGTTTGATCGAATAGTATCTATGTAATAAAAACTTACATTATAACTAATAGTAATATAATTCTGGGACAAAATTCTATCATTAGTGGCATTTCTCCTATGAACAGACGATAGAACAGAACATCGACCTTTACAGAACGGTTAATTTAAGAAAAGGACTGAATAACTAGTAAAATTTGCTTAATTTTATGAGCGAGAGATAAATAATCAGTAAACTTACCAACGATTATCCTACTTAATTGGCGATAGCAGTTTTGATTTCCTGCCACTAACTCTTGAGGTCAGATTTTTTAAATGTACAGTTCCCAATATAATCACAATATTTGAAAGATCTTTTAGAAAGTGCACCCAAGAAGCCGCATTCAAGCTAACAAATCCACATCCACAGATTAAAAAGAAAAAAACACAATCCACGTCGCGCGTCGGGGGAGGCAATAACGCACGTCCCAATAACGCACACCCCGATAATGTACATCGGGGTGCGCATTATCAGGCTGTACAAAATTGGTACGGGGCAATAATCCGTCCGTATCCAACCATAGACAAGAAATTCACTTGATAGAGTGGTTTGCAGAAGCGTGATTCATTTATTTATCTTTAAAGCTGCGTTCAAAATAAATATAACATGACAGACAATATTTTTTAAAACTGTGTTTCGGATTAAAGTTTTGTTATTAAAGCTCTAATAAAAATCCAAATTTCACTGTAAAATATAATCGGCACCCCTTGGTGCTACCAACCAAAAAGCAAAGCAGTCTACTTAGTTTGTGGTTGTCACTGTGACTACTTTTAGCTTTAAGTACATTTTCACTTTCTTATGCGTGTCTTTTCTTTTGAAACATAACTATGAAACATTGAGGCGTGGCTATATATTATTGTGTATTCAATTCAAGAGACACGCCTTAGTAGATTTAGAGCAGAGATCAAAAACTTGGTAGTGCGAAAACGTGTAGTAGATTTCAGTAGATAGAACACTATGGTGTAGGCGAGAAAAAGAATTGCATCCCTAATTTAGGTGTAGGGTTTTATCCTACCGTTTCGGCAGCGTAATTAATATTTATATCTACACCAACTTTCTACTTTCTAGTACTTATCTCTGTAGAGTTTTAAGATATCACTCTTTATCTCCAGTAGAAGGGATCAGCTGACACACAATAATAACATGTAGATATAGTGCTCAAATATATATTAACCACGATTACAATTTACAGCCTCTGCTGACATTAAATTTTATTTATTTTATTTTATTATAATAGGAAAACTTACCGCTATGAAAAACATACATTACAAATGAAATAGACACAGAGAGCTAATGACAAGTTTTCACTGGTAGAAATATTATAATAGAAAATGCCTAAGCCCACACAGGAGACAATATTTTACTCGCTTCAAAACAAATAGATAAATAGACAGTCAATACACATTCGTGGTCTCAGATGTAATTCAGAGTGTACAATAGGGAACAAATAATAGATGTAATTAAGTAGGTAACGGTCAGTCAATCCATATTCAACGGTCAGGGAATTGATTGCAAAGAGTTACAGAAATCCGAGGTAATAGATTTACGTACGATACTTATACTGTCGCAGAATAAATCGATGCTGTTGTTGTCTGTAGTGTACTACAGAGTTGATTAAATGACCGGGCGGCCCTCAGAAGAAATTAATTTTGCCGGTAATTAGAATGAACGCGGGGAACATATAGAATAGACTTATTGCGGGAAGATAGACGTGAAGGGACTAAGATATTCAAATGAGCTAACAATTCAGGAGAGTCAATGAAATTTTGGGCAATTTTCATCAAAAATGAAATATTGCTAATATTACGACGAATATGAAGGGGCGAAGGTGAAGTTTAACACAAAGTTGGCTATAGTCTTGTTTAGGGATTTTGAATTTGAATCTAAGGTAACGAATAAACTTCCTTTGGATGCTTTCTAGTTTGGTTATATAAATATTATAGCATGGATTCCACACTTGGAAATTATATTCAAGGTGGCTTCTGACAAAGGCGCAGTATATAATTTTATTTTTTAAGCTGCCGAAGGTTATTGCAGGAGCGTATGATAAATCCAAGTGCTCTATAGGCTTTATTGACAATATATTCAATATGGCGATCAAACATCAACTTGCTGTCCATAATCACCCCCAAATCTCGTATTTCGTTGCATTTATTAATAGATATGGTTTTTAATGAATAGATGGAATTAAATAAATTTAGTTAACGGCTAAAAGAGATAGAAAAGCATTTGGACAAATTAATATCGAGTTTGTTTGTAGAGCAGTATTGATCAAATCTTACAGGGTCTTCTTGCAAATAAGCTGAGTCCTGGGCATTATCAACAATTCTGAATATTTTTAAGTCGTCAGCAAACAAAAGTTCGTCAGAATGCTTGAAGCAAGCTGAAATATCATATAAATTATGAACAAAAGCGGTCCAAGCGGGGATCTTGAGGAACTCCGCACGGAATGCTCATCCAAGAAGATGTGAATCCATTCAAAACGACTGCCTGAGACCTGTTCGTGACGTAAGTTGAGAACCAACAGAAAAGATCGCCTCGTATACCAACAGCAAGAAGTTTTTTTAATAGTAAATCATGGTCAATGCAATCAAAAGCTTTACTATAGTCTGTATACACGGCGTCCACTTGGTGACTATTGTCCAAATTACTGGATATGAACTCATTAAATAAAACTAAGTTGGTGTCAGTGGATCGTTGCTTTAAGAACCCGTGTTGCTGAGGACCAAATGTAAGCTTAAGAGTAGCGTATACTTGGTCGTAAACAATACGTTCAAAAACTTAAGCAACAAGGCATAATTTCGAAATTGGCGTATAATTATCCACCATATTTATTGGTCCCTTCTTGAAAATTGGCGTAATAAATGCAGATTTCCACTTAAATGGCACAATACCATTTGAAAGTGACCTTTTAAAAATAATAGCCAAAAGCAACGAAAGGCTTTCGGCACAATTGACAAGGAACACTGCTGGCAGATGATCGGGGCCTGCTGATTTATTTAGATCTAATAATTTTAATAGCTTTTGGATTTCAGCAGTTATTATTTCAATTCATGAAAGGTCGGCTATGACAGAGATGGTTGGCGCATCTAAATTTACCGGCCCAGCTGTAGCATCTTTCGGTAAAAATGTTGAATGGAAATAGTCACTGAATAACTTACTAATACCTTCTCCAGAGTCAGATGTTGAGCCGGCGTACGACATTGAGGCCGGAAATGAAGAACCAGTGCGACTGTTTTTTTATGAATGACCAAAAAAAATCTAGGGTTTGACCTAATCGAGGTTTCGATAAGATTAATGTAGTTCGTAAAACACTCCTGCTCCAGCCGCTTGACCCGATCTCTAAGTAATTCAAAAGTATACTTATCTGACAGATTGCCGTAAGTCTTATACTTTTTAAAATACTTGAACTTTTCTTTGATCGCTTTTATGAGTGGGCGATTGAACCACCGAGGATAATTATTGTTACTTTTTGTAGTTTTAGGAACATACTTGTCACGCAATCCGTAAATAAATTGTAGAATAAGTCTACTGCCTCTTCGACATCACACTCGCTGAAGGCGGCGGGCCAGTCATGGGCTACAATTTCTTTATTAATTGATAGGTAGTCGGCGCGGTAAAAACTAAATACAGTACGCTTAGAAAATGGGAGGGGTTCTATTTCTGCAAATGAAACCCTTACACATAGTGCTCTGTGAATAGGGTCCTCAATAACCAGCGGATCAGGACAGGGAGTTACTGACACATAATCGTTAGAAAATACCAAATCCAATATACGGCCGTATGCGTTAGTTACCAAATTACATTGTTGGAAGTTACAGTAATTAAAAGTGTCAACAAAATAAGAAGCATGATCGCCGATCACATTTCCTGGTTGGAGGCCGCAATCGGAGTCAGACCAGTCAATGGAACTCATATTAAAGTCACCAAGTATTAAAAGTTTGTCCTCTTGGTTACTGGTTACTATGGACTCAACCTTATCCCATAGGTTAATTAGTTGATCCGCAAAACAATTTCCCATATTTTCGGAACATAAATAAATAGTACAAATATTAAGTAAACGTAGCCTTGTTTCGCGGCTCAGAACAATGCTTTCGCGGACAACGCAACGTTATGGATACCCAAATATCTTCGGCGGTCGACTGTCAGTCAGGTATACATGTAGCTAATAAACACCGCTTAACGGCGATAACAACACCGCCCCCCCGAGTTTGTTTAGTTACCGAGTAGTTATGGTCCCGGCGCCACACACAGTAACGATCATCAAAAAGTTCATGTTCCGCAATACCCTCACAGAGCCAAGTTTCTGTTAAAGTTATAACATCGTAATCGCTCATTCGTAGATTCCTATAAAATATCAGGGGTTAAAGTATGAAATTGCCGATTTGTACTGAAAATCTAAATTGTTTATTTTTTAAATTTTTAACAAATTTATTTAATCAAAATAGTTGCCATTATTATCTATACATTGCTGTCATCTAATGGGAAGGTGATTAATGCCTTTGCGATAGAACTCCGACGATCTAGACTGCACAAACTGTGTGAAAGCATTTTGTACTGCCTCCTGGGAAGAAAACTTCTTGTCACGTAGATAATTGTCCAAATCACGAAAAAAATGGTAGTCCGTTGGAGCAAGGTCTGGTGAATACGGAGGATGACGAATGGTTTCTAACTGCAGTTCCTGAAGGGTCAAAATGGTTTCTCGTGCTGTGTGAGGTCTCGCGTTGTCGTGGAGCAATAATGATGAAGATCGATTCATGAGTCGGGGCTGTTTTACTGCTAGTTTTGTCAACATGGTTCGGAGTTCGGCACAATAGACATCTGCCGTTATTGCTTGACCAGATCGGAGAAAACCATAGTGAACAACACCATGCTGAGACCACCAAACAGTTACCATTACCTTTTTATTGGTAAGTTTTGCTTTAGGACACTGTTGTGGCATTTGACCTGGGGTCAGCCATTGCATTTTTCTTTTCCGGTTATCATAAAGAATCCACTTTTCATCACATGTTACAATTCGATCCAATATTCCTTCATTTCTGTACCGGTTCAACAAGGCAACACAAGTTTCAACACGCGTTTCTTTCTGCAGATCAGTCAAATCATGAGGCACCCATTTTTCGATTTTTTTATTTTATTGATTTGACGCAAGTGAGTCAATATTGTGGGTAAGGTAACGTTAAACCATGCCGCTAATTCCTGGGTAGTTTGACTAGGGTCGGCTTCCACTATCTCTCTTAATTCATCGTTATTCACCTGTGTGGGCGGTCTTCCTCGTGGCTCGTTCTTTAAGTCGAAATTTCCATCACGAAAGCGTTTAAACCAAAATCGCACGGTGCGTTCATTAGTAGACCCCTCTCCAAACGCAGCATTGATATTGCGGGCTGTTTCTGCCGCGTTAGTTCCGCGTCGGAACTCGTATTAAAAATTACTCGAATTTTCGCAGTATCCATCTTTCTTGTCTAAATTGAATAACAAAAACAATTGAAAGTCGATATTCAAATGTTTCACATTTTTTAAAAAAAGAACATCATAGAAACCATTTGAAAAAAGTTTCATTCGAAAACCTCAAACCATGAAGATTCTATGTCAATTCAAAGAACCTATTGCAATAAAACGGCAATTTCATACTTTAACCCCTATCAGTCTTAGTCCTAAGTCCCCTCACGTTCTGATGGTAAACATTAAGGTAGGTCATTGTAAGGCATAACAAATCCGCGTAAATAGCTAATTAATACAGCAATGGAATGGATTAACATTATTCTGAGAGCCGTCGGACGCATAGTTAAGCAAAAGATATGAATTTTTAGATATTTTCTCCGACAAGACACGCGCCGTCATTCCATTCAAACGTACATCATCAGTCATACCTGCCAGTCTGTCCACAATTGTCCAACCTCTTTCTCTAACACTCCTCCTCAATTGTTTCCATCAGACTTCCATCTTCATCCATGGATTATGGATTATGGATCAGTACTTACCTAAATGGTTGAAAGAAAAATTCTGTGAAATTATAAGTAAGGATAGTCCATTGGCCCCTTTCTAGGGTAGTTAAATTACACTATACTTTATTCATTCATTCTTAATATCCACACGATGGCGCCGGATTAAGAATAGCGTCACTCCATTTCCTTCCGTGGATGTCGTATAAGGTGACTAAGGAAATCAATTACCAGGAGACGGGCAGCAGCGTCTTCCTGAGATTCCAACCACATACTGCGATCTTCAACCCGCCTGCCAAGCGTGGCGATTATGGCAAAACCAAAGGTTATGAAAACTACGAAGGAGGCCTGTGTCCTGCAGTGGGCTTCAAATGGCTGATGATGATACTTTATTGAATAGTCTAATTTCTTTCTTAGAGTATAAAATACTATGTTTTTTTACAAAGAAATAGTAGGTAATTAAGGTTTTTGCATTGCAAGTTGTTGATTGCACTCATGATGGGATCTTGTACTCATGCCAATTTATGTTTAGATGTAATAGGTATGATTTGAGAAAAGATTGGCAGAGTGGAGATTTTTTTCTGTAATACAATACCTACTCAAGCGAATTATTGTTACCTGGCTCGTATGTAAGGATATCGACGAGTTTATTAGTAGAGTTAATGAATAAGAAAGTATGACAGGCCTCAACCAGAGCGTTCGTGATGGACTGGTGAAGATAATTGCGGGACGAGAAATTATGTGGACAATACATTTGAAACTTTGCAGACAACTCAGCAGCTGCTACATGTAGGTTCATGAATCTGGCTCATCTCTCCATTGATAGATTTGGCACGGGAACCGGCTTCAGGAAGGATGGCGGCGCCAGGATGAAGGCGTAGGCAACGAAACTTGGTTTCGGGCATTTTAATTTAGGCATTACAATCAGTTGTAATGGCTGACACGCCAGCCACAAGTAATCTGTTTCTCACACTGAAAAATGCGTCTTTCGTTTCAAGTCTCAGCTGAGCTAAAGCCGTTAATCACCTTGAAGTAGAATAGGTACCCATTAATAGGGATTTATTATTTATTCGTTTGTCCGTCACCCTTTTGGAAGTTCAGAAATTACATTCGGTTTTTTGAATTGAATGAATGAATGTCAAAAACCACCTAGTTTATGGAATTAATTTCTAAATGAATCCTAAGCTCAACTGCTCATTTCATGTCAAGTAAAATGCGCTAAGCATATGTGAACAGGGCACCGATATGGACGCCAATTATTGGTCGTACAAAATCGTGCGTGCATTATCGGTCCGTACCGATATTGCGCGACCCGATAACGTACGGGCAATAATGCACACCCCAATAATTGGTGTCCCTTGGGCGCGAATTATCCGGGTGTGGATAAGTGACCCCTATGACTGTGGGCAACACCCACCACAGAAGACTAAAAGACTTGTCTTTTTTTCTATCTAATCTGTGATATATAGGTGGCAACATCATTGACGATTTGTGATCGAGTAAATTACATAATTTTACCTACAAACGAAAGGAGTTTTACAACCAAACATGGGGAAGCACTTTGGAGAACTTGCAAAAATCCGCGGTTTGATATCCTACAAATTATCGCCCTACGAACAGCGGGCCTACGCTAACGCAATCTCCAGTGGAATCCCGAACATTTTCAGAAGATTCCGAGAAACTGTCTTCAGGTTTGCTCCCCGTAAGTTACCTACCTAAAGCTGAATTTAGCGTTATTTACCATAACTCTTCAACTAAGTTCATTCATCTTACACTTGTACCAAATTACTGATGTGCTGTAGGGCATAATCTCAATAAATGGAATTTAGGTAGGTAGGACCTATATTATTTTTAGTCATCATGAATGTACAAAACTGTCTTGATTCTATATGTGCTTTCAATCCGAGGTCGGCATCTACATATTTAAATTAAATTAAATGATTAAATATGGCACAAGTAACTTTGGATGTTGGTTAAGTGAAAGAGATCTCTCAGGATTGTGGCAGGTGGCAGACCCTGGTTTCTGCCTACCCCTCCGGGGTACAGGCGTGAGGCTGTGTTATGTTTAACTTTGGGACCATTGGAAATATTTCTAAAACTCCCAGGAATTTTTAAACGCAGTGTAAGATATAATAAGATCTTTTATTTTATGACTGTGCTGACATGCTGCCATAGCATGGAAAATTCTGATTTACCTATCTTTCATGCACTGATTGAATTTAGTTTACGAAGGATTTCTTAACATTTTTTGTACTAGTGGGCACGTTCAAAATGAGACTGATTCTATTTTTAATAATAACGGGCCTGGATGTAAAAACAGTAGATTAGATTAGAACACTTTATGAAAAGGCTTACATGTCTAAGTTTTGCCGTATACCATTGGCGGTCTTATCGCTAAAAGTACCCAGTGATAGCTTACAACAACTTGCCTTTGGGTACCTACCTACTTCTAAACTAAGTAGATAAGTACCCCACAAGTACTTTCAGCTTAACTAAAATGTTTGTATTGTTTCAGCACTCATCATTGGCTATTTGGTATATGAGGGTGTCGAGAGGGAGCACCACAGGCTTGGACGCAAAAATCCTGCTGACTATGAAAATGATCAATGAAATGTGTAGAATAAAAACTGAAAATATATTAGGTATTTAATTTCATAGTTCTTTGTTCTGTTTAAAAACTCTGATGTTTAATTAAACAATATTTAAAACATAATGCGGCTTTGAATTAATGCTTTCGATCTTAAAAACAGGGTTCCTCTAAAAGAGTCATCAGAGGCCGTTAAAATAATCTGTAGTCACATCTACCATCACCACAGACTATTTAAACTACATCTGAGGAGTGTTTTAACACCTTACGGCACCATAAATCAGTATGTGGATGCTAGTTTCATATTTTTTAACCAAAATATTTGAGGGTATGTGCAGTGAATTTTAAGGGTGAAAAACAAATATAAAACATTATGTAAGAACCTATGCAAAATTCATAACTTATTATTGGATATCTCCGTTTTAACTTTCTTTTATTTTTTTGTATTTTTTCTTGTTTTTGACATTGAGTTGATGAACTCAATGGTTATGATTGGTTTTTACTTTCTTGTGATTGCCATATTATATGGTTGTGTGTACGTTGCCATCATCATATATGGCAGGCACAGAGAAAGTGCGAAAGGGAACAATCGCGACAGTTACAAAATTTCGATTCCTTGGATATTTTATTGTTAATCTCACGAGAAACCAGTGATAAACGCGCAAATTATATCTAAATAAAAGTTCTACGTCCTAGCGAATATAAAATCAATTTGAAAGAACCCGTACAAGTGCGGCGAGACGGACTCGCCCACCGACGGTACGTACCACAGAGTACTTTTTATACGTACAAATACCGTACGTTCCTATAAATAGTTCAGGAATCGGGTCTCGCAGTTTTGAGCTGTATAGTAGGGTAAAATGGTCAGTTATTGGCCACTTCGAATTATTTTTTTGCCTTATTAAGGTCATATACTAATATTTTATATATACCATTTCGATAAGTGTATCTTATGTAATAGGATGAAGGGAAACAGAAGTTAAATAAAGCGCTTTTTAGCATTAAAATTTTATTATCTTTAAAAAACGAGTATTTCAGTAGTTATTGGCCATTTATTTTAGATACTGGCAGCATTATTTTCAGATATTGGCCGTATCAAATAACAAATTTTAAATCTTTATTTCAGTACAAAACTTTGAAAAACTTAACAAGAGTAGTCTTTTATCAAAATCAGTCAGTCTCAAAGAGTAATACTTATTTAACTTATGGTTATAATAATAAATTTGAAGTACAAACAATACAATCTTGTGTTAGCACTTATTACTAAAAAATCAGTCACATTTTACTTTTAGCAATTTCTAATTAGCAATACTAATTACCCATGAATAACACATTATATTAGCAAAATAGGATTCAAAATCTTTGGTGTTCAGTTTCTTTACGTATTAAGTCGAACAAATTGTCAACATCTCCTTCAGATGAGTCGGTATTACTTTCTCGATAGCAAAAATGAATCGTCATGGTCATCTTCATCAGGAATATGAATACGATGGAGTGATGGAATGCAAGCCAGATGAAACTTTTTTGAGCACTGACTGCATTCGAGCACTGTTTTCTTTATAGAGGATAAGCAGGAATCGCAGCTATTTTTTTTTCAGTAAGCTGTGTCCTTGGTGCAGTTTTGGATGTATCGTCTTTATCAGCAGTCTTCTTAGCTTTCTTTTTTGGTACAGAGTATTCTTTTTGTGTTTTTTTTTTCTTCTCGCAATCTTTTTCGTTCCTCTTTAGCTGCTAAGTGTTCCTGTTTTTTCAGTTGTTTTGTTTTCATTTTCTCTACGTATACATCAGATGTCATTGCAAATGGAAATCTCTCTATTTGGCGCTTTCCTTGCCTCTTTGGTGAGTTAGGTGTTTTCTTTTTTAAGAATTCTGATAGAGACTCATTTGAGATGATAGTGATGAGTTTGTCAGGGTCCACCTGTCTGAAAGGGCCAGGTTGTGCATCATAATTGCCAACCGATGGTTCTCGATTACATGCATTCTCTTCCAGAACAGTTGTCTCTTGTCCGATTGCCTCTATTTCTCTAGCCGTTAGTTCTACAGTTTTCTCAATATATTTACTTTCTCAGCTCGCCCGTCTTGTCATTTAAAAGTCATGTCTTGGCTCAGCTACATCAACATTGTCTTCGACTGAAGGTTCTACTTCGGGAGTAAAGATTTCCGTTCGATTGAAGTCCGGTGAAATGCTATCAGCATTTATATTTAAGCCGGTAAATTTCTGCCAAAGTCGATGTATGGCTTTGAAACTTTCATCACACTCGAGTTGAGAAACATCAACAGTTTGTTCGCATTTGGTAAGGAGTGAAGTACCAACGACGTCACAGAAATCCTCATAAGTAAGTGTCTTTGAGCTAAGTTCATCATTTGTTTCCGGTAGAGAATGTTCATCATTATTTGGCGTAAACTCCATTTGCTTTGTTTGAGCTATACATTTAGTTTTCTCAATTTGATAAACATTTTTGCTGCCTTTTTCAGCCAGGACTTTTCCGGATTTTGGACAAATGTTGAAACCGGTTTCATCAGCATTAAACACACGAGATGGATCTTTTGATACCTCTGAAAGGCCTTCGTCATAAAAATATTGTGAGATTTCTTGAAACCATTTTCGTATATCCTGCTCAGAGATGCATGAGCTAGCGTTTGTAACTCCTTCAGAAGTGCGAGGAGTAATATTAGGGTTGCGCTTCAAGAAAGCTTTGAAGCAAGTATCTCCCGGCTAGTCGTCCCTGAAGGGATTTGTTTTGGGATTTTTTTTTCAGAAAAACCTGTACGCAAAGTAATAAATCGTCTTTTTTGATAGGAAACCCTCGCTTCGCTGGGTCTTTTTCTTCATCTTCTGTTAGTACTGGATCAGGACCTGGCTTTGACTTTTTCTCAGGATGTTGGGTTTTAAATTGTAAGGTACTGTGAGGCACTTTAAATTTTTTTGCAGCTTGTCGAGCAGGTCCTTCGTTATTATGCATGAATTCTAAAGCTTTCTGAAGAGCTTCGTCAGTATACTGCCGTCGTTTAGACATTTTAGGCAATTTACTGGCTGTCTGAAAAAGAAGATCGGTCACTCAGTCAACAGGTCACTTATTGGCCAGAGATTGGCCACCTATGCCAATAACTGAATTTATTGAATGAAATGGTGAGATTTTTTTTCACACCAAACTAAGCTTTAAGATGATTACGAATATGGTTCATTTTTAAAGAAAATCACTGTTACGAAAAAAATCTAGTTATTGGCATAGGTGGCCAATAAATGGCAATAAATGAAAATAACCTTTAAATAGTTTTAGATATTGGCCACCCCCCAAAACTCGGCAAATAGGGGATACAGCTTGAAAACACTTGAAACGGATTGATATTAATCTATTTGAATAACCAAGGAGCAACAAAAGCAGGATACTTTAAAAAAATATAAAACTGGCGCCATTATATGCTAGTGGGCAAAAGTGGTACTAAAGTGAAGACTAATAACGAAGTAATTACCCAACTAAGTCACAGATGGCGTGTAGCGACGCACTTCCTATTTCAATCAAAATAAGTTGAGAGTGGCCAATAACTGACGGTGGCTAATGATTGACCGTTTTACCCTATATATAAGAGGATAGTACACATTTTGATTCCCTTGAGTGTCGAAACATTACGTTTTTTGCGCCATAAACGGCGTATCTTTTTCTACGACGCCAAACACCAGTTATGTACCGAACCAATGTGCGTGCCATGCTCAAGACGACCCCATAGTGAGAAAACCCACCGTTCGAGAACGAAACGTCTCGGCATGAAAAGGGAATATTTCGGAGGAGTTGTTTTGTTCGTTTGGTTTCGATCAAATTTCTATATTTTTTAGCTTCTTATTATTCTTATGGGTTTTACCTACTCTACCCTCTTCATTTCACTCTGAAAAAAAGTACGTAGATCTACAAACTTGTACAAATGTAATTTTCTAATGTGGCCTACGCCTTTTTCAAAATCCGAGTGGGCAACACTGTTTGAGTTGAGGTTATGTTTTGTAATGGTACCTACCTAGCTGTTTCACTCTTCAAAAGAAACTAATATTTCGAAGTAGGGATGTTCCAGCCGTTCCGTAAGCTTGCTTTTCGTAGCATATTCTATTCGGCGTGTATCAAGCGAACTTTTCTGACCAATGCTTACAGCTGCACTGAAGCTTGGAATGCCAGAATTTCAACGCCTATATTGAGCAAAGTTAATCTGAACGATTTTTATAATCAACTGGATCAAAGTTATTCGTCGAAGGGAGTGATAAATGCAACGGATGTCGATATATTTGCAAATGCAATCAAAGATGCCAATTACCTTGATGAGCTCAGAGATCTCTTGCATAAACTGCGCCTGTCGGCGGAAACTGGCAGCACACTGCAATCCACTCACTATGCTACTGTGAGAAATTATATTGACTTTGGAAATATTCAGGATTTACTTGAGATCCTGAAGGACCCCTTGAACTATGGCATATTCCTGGATGAATATAGTTCTAATATGTTACTGAATAAATTAATTAAATCAGAGAAGTATGAGGAAGCTTCAACAGTTGCATCTCTTATTATGCTCCAAGAAGAATACACAAATGAGATAACAAGTGCACTTTGTCAGTATGCTTGTTACAAATTCATACAGAGCTATAACCCTCCACCAGAAGTTGTTCCAGAGAAATCAAACAAGAAACCTGAAGAGATAAAGATCAGGGTTAAGTTTTTAAGGAACCCTTACTATGATGATCATTTTGACATAAAAGATATTTCTCTCTTGACTGGGAAAACAATGGCATGGTTGTCACACAGTAAAAGTGACAATTTGAGTTTAAATTTACAAGTAGCTGGGTGGTGCCTCTACAAGAAATATGACAAATTATCTTCAGTGTGTGACAAAATTGCCAAGGATGACAGATCTAAACTGTATGCTGAAGTGAAAGAAATTCTGGTGAAAGAACATAGTAAGCAAACAACTGAAGTAGATATTGTGGCCATTGAGAAATGTTTAAGTGTTCTCAGTAAAGCAAAAACAGTGGACACCAACTTAGAAGAGGCACTCAAAGTAGCGATAGAAAATGCTATCAATAAGACCCAAAATGAGGATATTTCAACACAACAACAGGTACCATTTCTCTTTCTACTTAATGCTAGGCTTTTAGTGCCCTATTAAGATGAAGAAGTGCAACTGACATCAGTAAAGTTTGCTTTCCACATAATTTGTACTGTCGGCTGAAGGAAAACCTTTACAGACTGATTATTGTCAGTTGCATCCTTTGATCTTAATGGGACAGTAAAGGTCTACTATAATTTTTTTAAATTAGTATTATAAGGAAAAGATTATTTGTCAAACGCAAGCATTAATTGGAATGGCTTGTTTATTAACATTTCTTTTGTAGTTGATGAAATCCTGGGCAGAAATCAGAGAAGCAAAGCTAAATGAGCAAATTCAACGCCTTGACAGAGCCAAGCGCATTGAACTGATTCAAGAAAGAGAAGAAAAAATGAGAAATGAAGAGCAAAAACTCTGGTTCTTCGAAAATGAAGAGAAAATTGACTTGATTATAGAAGATAAAGAAAAGCTAACCAGAAAGGCTTCATCAACTGAACAGAGTGCAATAGCAAGTGCAGATGAAAACTACATCCCACCAGAAATATTACCTAAGCGTAAATAACTGTTTCAGAATAAAAAAGTAGGCGGATATAGTGTTTAACTTTGCTTTAACTGGAATAAAAAAGTCTATAAAAGTGAATACATGTTTATTTTGTAAGATACAGGTGATAATAACTGGTTATTTTCCATGGGGGGCATGGCCACTGGAAGTTTGTTACACTTTATTGCACAATAGAAAATATTACAACATCAACATTAAAGATGGTCTACCAAATCCCAAAGCATGTACCTATGCAGTAACCCAACATTTTGAGGTGTGTTCGCCCACCCAACTCCTCCCTCTATTTACGCTAGTGATAGCTAATAATATTGATTGTTATTTTTTTCCCTGTGGTTATTTGATGGTTTTGTGACGTTAGGTACCAACCTATTAAACTAGGTTACAGTTTTTTTCTAAATTGCCATCTTGTACTCCTCCTGCATAGTTGTATGGTCCAGTTGGATCTTATGCAGTGTATCTTCAGTTCTCTTTCCTTTCTCAGCCTTTATTTTATCTTCAAGGTCGATAATCTCTCGCTCCAATGTCCCTGTGTCATTAACAAGGGACACTATTGTATTACACTCAGAATGTAAGAGTGCTAATAACTTGTATGCCTTCTTTGCTTGATCGTCTTTCTTGGCATCCTGAAACATGTTTTCATCAGAGAAGGATGCATAAAGTTACATAAGCCACTAGAGTTTGATACAGTTATATGTAACTAGCTTTTGCCCGCGACTTCGTCCACGTAGACTTAGTTGATAAGAGAGGTTCTAAATAAGTTTAAGATGCTTTAGTGCATAAAAGTGTGTAGTTTGGCGACATTTAGGTACAAAAAAAATGTAATAAATGTGAACAAATAAAAAAAAAATAGAATTTAACTCCATTTCCTCCCGTGGATGTCGTAGAAGGCGACTAAGGAAATAAATTACCAGGAGACGGGCAGCAGCGTCTACCTGACATTCCAACCGCATACTGCGATCACCAACCCGCCTGCCAAGCGTGGCGATTATGGCAAAACCCCTCATGGTTATGAAAACCATGAGGGAGGCCTATGTCCTGCAGTGGGCGTCAAAGGGCTGATGATGATGATGATGAGAATTTAACTACGGCCTAGGTTTCGTCGAGTAAACCTTTTTTTAAAACGACTCACGCCCCTGCTGTAACTTCCGAGAGCTGGGACTATGTGAGTTCTTTCACGTAGTCAAACTGATTTGACCACGTGCAAAATTCGTTCCTCGTGGTCAAATTAATACAGGGTGGGCCAATAATTTTTGCAAATAGCAACACTAAATTTCTCGAATACCGTTGGAGAAAGGGGCGCGCGGGTGGCGGGAAACTATGCGTCGCTTCATGCAATTTTTTTAGTCACGATGGAGCGCTTCACGGGACAACAGCGTGCTTTTTGTGTTAAAACAATTTTACAAAAACAACGATTCCTACGTTACTGTACAACGACTGTTTCGAATCGAATATGGATTACGCCGTGTAAGCGAGTGTCCAAGTGTTAATTTAATCAAAGCTTGGGTCGTGAAGTTCGAGCAAACAGGATCGACAACGAATATTAAACAAATAGGCCGGCCACGTTCAAGAAGAAGCGATGAGAGGAGTACCACAGTGATCTATTTTGGGGCCGTTTCTTTTCCTCGTATATGTAAATGATTTGCCGTTCATGGTTCAAAACATGTCAGAGATAGTATTGTTTGCAGATGACACGTCACTTATTTTTAAGATTAAGAGACAAGAAAATGACCTTGCGGATACAAATAATGCTCTCTCTAAGGTACTATTTTGGTTTACTTCTAATAACATATTATTAAATTCAAAAAAGACAAAATGTATAAAATTCACACTACCAAATGTCAAAATGGTTGACAGCAATGTTATATTGGGGAATGATAAACTAGACCTTGTAGAAGAAACTGTATTTCTGGGTATCACAATTGATGCAAAGCTTCAATGGGGTCCTCATATAGGAAAATTGGCAAATAGGCTCAGTTCTGCAGCATACGCAGTTAAAAGAATCCGGGAACTAACTGATGTCGCAACTGCTAGGCTTGTTTATTTTAGTTACTTCCATAGTATTATGTCCTATGGTATACTACTGTGGGGTCGGGCAGCAGACATTGAGACCATCTTTGTCCTGCAGAAGAGAGCGATCAGATTCATATATAAACTAGGCAATAGAGATTCGTTAAGAGATTTCTTTAAAGAAACTAACATCCTAACAGTTGCTAGTCAGTATATCTATGATAATATTATGTACGTTAGGAAAAATATCAGTGACTTTAAAACTGTAGGTAGCCAACACAATGTAAATACTAGAAATAGACATAAACTTTCGTTCCCAAAATTTAGGCTGGCAAAGGTTAATACATCCTTTATGGGGCATTGTATACGTTTCTACAATAAGATCCCTGAGGATATAATAAGCTTGCCAGAAGCGCGGTTCAAAAAATGTGTGAAGCACACTCTGTGCCAAAAAAGCTACTATAACATTAAAGATTATTTAGATGACAAAGATGTCTGGAATTAAAGCCGGTTCAATGCATGAGTTTTAGTACATTTATATAAATCCTGTAAATTAAGGACTTGAAAAGACTAAGTTTGGAGTTTTTTTGTCCATTTTTTCTCCAAAATGATCTAGATTTTGAAATGGACACCTAGTTTAACTTGTAACGTTCATTAAGTCGCAGTTTCTGTGCTACTTTGAATAAAAAATTTTGATTTTGATTTTTGATTTTGAGAACATTCGAGAGGTTGAAATTTCCGTTCGGAACGATCCAGAATTATCTACGCGTAAGCGTTCGGCGATTCTGGCATTACCGAGAACCTGTCTACGGCGGATTTTGCATCTAGACCTCAAACTGCACCCGTATAAGCTTCAAATCGTGCAGGAGATGAAACCAAATGATTACATTCAACGCAAGTTATTGGCTGACACAATGCTGGAGCAATTCTCTAGCCTGGAGAATGTATTGTTTACGGACGAAGCCCACTTTCACATCAACGAGCACGTGAATAAGCACAATTGTCGATATTGGAGCAGGGAAAACCCTCGCCTTAAACACCAAAAGCCACTTCATTCACCTAAAACGACAGTATGGGCTGCCATATCAGCAAAGGGCATAATTGGTCCGTATTTCTTTGAAAATAATCAAGGAAATAATGTAACTGTGAATTCAGCGGAATACGTCAAGATGTTGCGAGAGTTTTTGACGCCGCAGTTGCATGAATTTCAAGGATACAACAGCAGGACCTGGATGCAACAAGATGGAGCAACATGCCATACGTCAAATGTGACTTTACCGGTAGTCAAAGAAATGTTTTCGAAGAAATTGATTTCTTGCAGAGGTGATATCCCATGGCCTCCGAGAAGCCCGGATCTTACACCATGCGATTTTTTCTTATGGGGATACCTGAAAAGTCGAGTCTACCTTAATAAACCGACGAATATATCCCAATTAAAACGAAACATCCACGACGAGATAGCCGCAATCCCCCGCAGCATGTGTCAGCGAGTTTTCCAAAGTTTGCGTAGTCGATTGCTAGAGTGCCAACGACGAGACGGTGCACATCTCGACGGTTATTTTTAAAAAATAAATATCATTACATTGTCAAAACGTAAAAAATATAATCAACAAAATAACAGTCGTAGTTTTATTTCTATTCATGTTTTAAAAGTGCAAAAATTATTGGCCCACCCTGTATAATGATCCTTCTTGTAAGTAGAAGATTCTAAATGCCAAAAAAAAGCCAAAATTATCTTAATTTACCTCCTTAAAAATAACTGACATCTATTTCGCCGTGTAACAACTGCATTTGACATAGAACTATATAATCAGTTTGACAAAATAGTTTGACTGTACTTTTTGGCATTTAGAATCTTATACAGGAAGGATAATTACATTAATTTGACCACGAGGAACGAATTTTCCACGTGATCAAATCAGTTTGACTACGTGGAAGAACACCTACGTGTTTGTATTCACTGGACCTTAAGCCTTTTTAACCTCTTTATATACTACCTACGTGAAATACGACGGCTGCTTGAAGAGCTCACTAGAGCAGGCAATGTATGATCAATTTCTGCTGTTTTCAATTACTGTTACTGTGACTTATTAATTGTCATTGGAAGTGTGTAGTATTGTTCGAATCCTAAGAGACCAACTCGCTTAATATAGATAAGGTAGGTAAATGAGAACACAAAATGTTTACTCCTGCCTGACATCTCTATTACACCCTCATAGGGGTTAAAGCTTAAAATTCTGTGAAATACGTGGTTCATAAAATTGTATTGACTTGCATTTGTATTAAGTTTCTAGAAAATGCGACCATATTTTACTCCCCGCACTTACTTTCGCTCCCCTTTTCACCTCTTTAGGGGTTGAATTGAAAAAACCGTGAATTATTTGTACACGTGTAGTAAGTGTTAAGAAAATCCAACCAAAAATATTATTATGTTACTCCCTGTACAAACTTAGGCACCCCTTTCGGGGTTGATTTTTGAAAAACTGAGAAATACGTGTTTCATAAATTTTATTGAAGAACATTTATACTAAGTTTTAATAAAGTACATAGTATTTTCCTACAAAATTTGGCACCCCTTTTAGGGGTTGAATTTTGAAAAAAATGTGAAATTATATGTGTTTCATAAATTTTATTGAAAATAATTTGTACTAAGTTTCAATAAAATCTGACCATAAATATTTTACGCTCTATACAAACTTTGGCACCCCTTTTCACCCTCTTAGTGGTTGAATTTTGAAAAAACCTGAAACTTAACTTCTGTGAAGTTTCGATAAAAAAATCTGTCTAATCTTGTTTTCTATAGAAACTTTGCACCCTTTTCATCCCCTTAGGGTGTGAATTTTGGAAAATCCTTTCTTAGCAGATGCCTACGCCTCGTCATGATAAGAGTCTATCAGCTGTACGTCCTCTATTATATTTACATACGTCGTTCTCATCATTATGTATGGTAAATTTTAAGTATCATTGCCTTCCTCTCCAGTAGTGTGTATAGTATTTTATAGTATAGCATTATTAATATGTAGGTCTATTCAATCTTACCTTTTATGTATAAGTACATTGTAAATTGCATTTCTACTTTTTCCCCCTCTTTGCACGCCTACCAATCTTTCTTTCACGGTTGACTGGTAGAAAATGCGTATGAAATTAAGTCCGCCGTATTGTACATTAAGCTAGTGCAATAAAAGTATTAAAGAATAATAACCATTACTGATTGTAACTCTTAAACTTACCCCAAATAGTGTTTCATCAGCAATAGAGAAACACCTATCCAGTTGACCTTCGAGACTGTTAATTTCCTTTTGCAACTGCCTTGAGTCATCCAAAATCTTCCTAATATCTAAATTTTGTTTATCAACATTTGCTATGATCTCCAATATGCGTTTTGTGTATATAGACCTGAAAAAAATAAATTTAGATTAGCAAAATATTTGTTATTTATAAAAATGACAAATAAATGACTCTAAACAGGTTTGAGCTCCTTAAAACAGGATATATGCCACTATTACTAGCTAAATATAAGCAACCAATACTACCGTGCGATCGATATTAGCAATGGGTAAATAGATGTCCGTGGCGTAGAAGGCGACTAAGGAAATCAATTACCGGCAGACTGGCAGCACGTCTTCCTGAGATTCCAACCACATACTGCGATCGCAAACCCGCCTGCCAAGCGTCGCGATTATGGCAAAACCCCTTCATGGTTATGAAAACCACGAGGGAGGCGTCAAATGGCTGATGATGATGAAATAGATTTCCAACTTAAGATGAAGGCAGTAACTATATTTACCCAAAAAATGCTGTTGAAATCGATAGCATGGCAAAATATACATCGAGCGAATGTGGGTGGAACGGCGCCGGTAAGGGACGCTCCAGGCCAGGCGGACTTACTTCGACCGAATAGAGGATGTATTAGCAAAGGGCAAGATAAAAAGTACCCGAAACCAGCATGCATACATGCAACGACTAATGAATGTTAATAAAGCGAAAGAGATCTGTCAGGATCGTGGCAAGTGGCCAGGGTGGTCTCTGCTTATCCCTCCAGGACACAGGCGTGAGTTTATGTTATACTTATTTTATATACATCCCACTGCAGGGCACAAGCCTTCTCTCAAAGCTCTACAGACCCACTTACATTATAGAATTTTTATTTCGTTGATTACCTACCTACCCAAGTAACACAGAAGACGTGCTGAATAAATATTGAATAAGAGCAATCATCAAGAGCATAAGCTGAATAACGTCTGAGTAAACGTCTATTCAGCTGTTATTAAAGCAAAAAAGCCCCAATTTTGAGTGCTTAACGCTGAATAACATCTGAGCAACATTTCAATTAGCTTAATAACTTTGAATAACATCTCAAATTGTTTTTATTAGGTTTTTACAACTCATTTATGCTTCTAGGTCGTAGTGTTTAGCATATTCAGAATTTATTAAGCATTTAATTTATTGTGTACATTTTTGCAAACAATATTCATACTAATTGTAAAATTAAGATATAAAAATGCTAATGTCGATAATTATTTATGACATGGTGGAGGTGCTGAACTTATAAAATCTGAAAGTAGATTTTAATTTACAATTTATAGAGGTCCGCTACATGCTAATTGTTAGTGCGCAAGTAATTTTGTCGTGAAAGTATGTGTTTTTTTTTTCATTACTTATGGCGCGCCTCGTGAATAATCGATAGACCCTGATTGTAAATAGTAGGTATTCTTATACATACATACTAGGCCTGACAAAAATACTTGTAATGAAATAGCTAATTCTAACTTTTTAATCCAACTAAAAACAAAGATTTTTAATGGCGATCGATTGTTTTGTTTTATAATTCTTAATAAAAGTACATACAAAGTCTTGTTTTGAAATGTGGTCTTTAATTTGAATAAGTTACTTTGACACTATTTTATACAGAAAAAAGCTTCAAAAAAACACAAATAGTATTTGTTTCTTCAGCAGCTCAATAATTAGTAAAACGTAGAATCTTATACAGTTTAATGATAAAATAAACACAATTGTTCAGTATCAGGGGTATTCTTACCAAAAAAAGTGTCTTTAGACTTTTAAGTACACGTCAGGCATGAGGTTAATGATAATCTTGTTTCAAAAAATCTGTAAAAATTTAATATTTTATGAGTTTTCAACACAACACAACAAAAACAAAGCTTGAAATTATATTAATCGCATCCACCATTAAGCTCGCCTATGTGCAAAACTGTTTGTTTAAATGCAATAAAGGATTTTAATAATAATACCATAACAGATTATGAATGACAATAATTGAAATGTTAGTTAAAATTGAAGTCATTGTGTTATTTGAAAAAAGAGACGGTTTTGTTCGTCCCATGCCTCATCTGTCATACCAAAACTATTGCATAATTTATTGGCGTGTCACATCCATGTCACACTATCACAGCCATGCCATCAACAGTCACAGCCATGCTGCATAATGTGACAGCCATAATTTGCACACCATTTTCAACCCCTTGCAAAGACAATTCAGCGTGACCACATATACTGAAAATTATAATTTTGGATACACTTTCGAACTGCTTTAAAAACTAAAAATACAACACTAAATTTTTTCGGCTTACTTAAGAAACACCCATCAAGCTATATACTGGAATTATGTAAACAATATTATTCAGAAGGTGATACTTTATTCAGCAATTAGCTGTTTCAAACGCTACTAGCAATACATATTATTGTTATTCAGATAAATGCTGCCGACGGGACTGTTTTTCAGATTAAAGCCACAAGGCGTAATGCTTAATAACGTCTGTATCTTACGGAGATTGGTTATTAAGCGTAAAGAAGGGAAGGACAAATATACAGAATTAATTAAGCGTTAAGAATTTTAAGGGTCCGCACTCAACCTAATTCAGCATTTGGGTGTTCCCAAAAGCCCTTACACAAACGATATTCATCTTTGAACTGTTAAATGTTGTAAATGTGTCTTGCTGTGTTACCTGGGTAGGAACTGAACACTTCTGCTCTGGAAATTCTGTGTATCTGGGGCATTACCTTTTGTTTCCACCTTTCAACTTGTCATATTTCGTCTTCAGCTGATCTTTAAGATGTTCCTTATTGTTATATTCTTCTTTCATTGTTTTAGCACTGTCTTTTAGTGAAGAGAGAATTTTCTTACATCTGCTTCTTTCAGACTGAAAAACGAATTAAACTTACTTTTACAGATCCCGAGGTGACCACATCAGGGGCGCTACTACGTAAGTCCTCCACTGCATGGAGTTGTCTGATTTAAACTACTTCGAATTGTCAAATACATACATATTTTGACACTTTGGAGTCGTCAAAATGGTTAAAACAATAGTGGAAAGTCACGTGACGAAGGGCGGCGGGCTAACTAGAGCAGCGCCATCAATGAAAATTAAATATTTTGTTTTATATGTTCTTGTTTTTACAAGTTTAGTGAATCGGAAACCTCAATAACAATAATAGCTATTTTTAGAACCTACAACCTAAGATCAATAACCTAGTACTTACTTCGATTTCTGCTAATTTTTTTTGGCAAAAATTGGTTTTTAAAAATATTTAGTCCCAGTTCCTACCAGGTAGGTAGGCTAAAAATTGCTATCACCATTATGGAGATTTTCCAATTTTGGCAAAAACGTATACAAGACGGTGATTCGTAGATACAAGATATTTTTTTGTTTAATTGGTCGCGCTAGTCAGCTCTGGGTAGCCCCTTAATGCATTTGGCTTAAGTTCGAATATCATTCAAAACAGGGTAGCCAGTCAGTGTTGACTGTCTTACAGCCTACTTAGCCGTGATAATTTTCCTTTCAACTTAAAAGGAAAACTATCACGGCTAAGTAGGTTTTACAAATTAACGAGTAATAGGCGACCAACTTATAAAAGAAAACTTCGTACAAAATCCATTGAAAATCACGTTGATGAAGTTGTTAGTTCTGTAAAGCAGATAAAACCCCCTTTCTACGGAACCCTACACTGTGCGTGGTCCGACACGGACTTGGCCGGTTTTTCTTTCAAAGCTTTTTTAAGTACCTACATTTTTTCAATTGTAAGTATATAGTAACAATAACACTCGCTACGCTAACAGTAAAGACACAGTACAAATAAAGATAGTAAGTAATCTTCGGGCCCGCGCGAAGTATAATAGCCGACACTAGCTAAAATGGCAGGGGCTGCCTGGGGCTCAGCGACGGGCGAGCGCGCGGATGCGAGGGGCTCCACAAGGTGTAATGTCCATGCAGCGAGAGCGATCATGGCGTTTTTCACTCTAATATTAAAGGTAGATAATAAAGTAAATAGATAATAATTTGATTATTTGATTTGAGAGCGGAAGATTGCGAATCTATCTAGGTCTTCCTGCAAAAGACCCCAACCTGTTTCGGATTTTATCATTTTGAAAACTTTTAGATCATCGGCAAACATCGATAATGTAGAATGATGAAAGCATTGGCTAATTTCATTTACGAATAAAATGTATTGGATGGGACCTAACATGGAACTCTGTGTCACTCCAGAGGAAACTTTTGCAATTTTAGATTATGTGTCCGTTAATTACTACCGCTTGGGAGGAGATTTCCATGGATACCGTTAAAAGCCAGTTTGCGAAGCAGCAAAATATGGTCGACTTTGTCGAAAGCTTTGCGGAAATCTCTTACTTGGCATCTCTTATCTAGGGATTCGAATAAAAAGTTGGTGTAAAGAAGGACATTGGTGATAGAAAATTTTCTTTTCATAAAATGTTCCATGTTGTTGATGTATTATTTGTGACTCAAGAATATTGTACACTTTAGAATGGACGAGGGTTTCGAACACCTTAGGAATACTCGATAAGATAGCTATGGGTCTATATTATTTGACATTAGACTTTGAATCTGATTTGTGTATAGGCTTTACGTGTGCGAGTTTCCAGATATCGGGGAATACACCCTTGATAAGACACTTGTTGAATATTAGCGTTAGTGGAGGGGCGAGGGCTGATCGAGCCATTCTTAGAAAAAACGGAGTTAGCTTATCAGGTCCTGGTCTTTTAGTGATATCTAGGTTATTCAGGGTTGTGAGTACGTCCTCATCGCACAGTGTTAAGCTATAGACTTGTTGAGAGGTGGGGGAGGCTGGGAGGTTTTCTGAAACTGAGCTGAGCTAAAGAAAGCTGAAAACATTTCAGCTTTTTCAGACGGACGATTATTAGACGAAACATCTGCATAGAACATTTTGTTCGGATAACTAGTCGTGTCCTTGCGAAGGGAAGATACGTACTTCCAGAAGTGTTTTATACCTAAGACTACAGTGTTAACACTTACCAATACTAGATCTAAAATACGCTGGTTTGTGTTGAGTGCCGTATTGTACTGTTTGAGACCCAAGATTTGACATGAGTTAAGAAGCTGTTCACTAAAATCAATAGGCAATGGGTGAGGGTTTTGAGCATATGTCCAGTGTAAGTTGGGTATGTTAAAATCTCCTACCACACAGTAGTCGTCGTTTGGAGAATGAGTGCATATGTTTTCAAAATTTTTTAGGGTAAGTTCATAGAAAAATTTAGGAGGTTTAGGAGGGACACTAGATAGAACACTGATAGTAAGTTTATGTTTCCTAAGTGGTAAGGATATATTGTTCTAGACGCGGATCTTCCCACTCAGTGTGTCGTGTTGCAGCTAGGGGTTTTTTGACAGCGATCAGGACCCCACCGCCGCGTTTTTTTTTAACTACTACTTAGATTTCTATCGTTACGGAATGTAGTATAACGAATATCAGTAAGCCTTGTTTTAAGACCACCACAGTTTTGAGCGTGCTAAGTATAATAGACAAATAGGGTAAATAACAAAATTTATTTTAGACTTAATGAATAGGTACCTACAAAGTATGGAGCAAAAAAACATCTTGATAGCAGTCAATGTTCCAGTACGCTTAGCATGCCACGCTCGATAAATTCCCTTCTCTATGCAAAAATGTCAATTTATCGGTCAAGCCCGAGATGTCTCGACGTTAGCATGGCGACCGCGACCGAGATGGAGACGACCGAGACTTGTCTACAACCGGTAACATGGCGGCATTGTCGAGATGATTTCGACCGAGTTAGACACTAATTTTGACATATGCGACCGATACATGTCTGCCATGTCCGTTACCCACGGAGGTGAAGACAAGGCTTCGAGCCCATAGAAATTAACACAAAATACATATTTGATTAATGTTTTTTTGTGTTCTTGCTGTATTATACTTTCTTTTTGATGTTCGTTTCTTAATTTTTTCCATACTTAGTGCATAGAACTATTTATCTTTTAAAAGAACCCAACCCAAGGAAAAAGAAAACAAGAAAACCACAGAAAATGACAGGAATGCGTTTTCTTAGGACTATTGTGAAGCGTGCTCATTAAAATGAATGGTTTTGATTAGTTGCTTGCGTAGGAACGAAACGCAATTTGTAACATTCTAGTGATCTTCCGCTGTCGGTAAAAACCAGTAACAATTTTTACAGGGTTGCCAGACAAAACACAACACAACCCTTTTATTGAATATAGCAATAACTATTTTTTGGTAGACAAGACCGCACTCTATTGGCTATCTCGAGTCTCGGCTACCACGCTCACACTTTCGACATGCCAAAGCATTGGCAGTCTCTCACTCGATGTCGAGAGTCAAAACGCGCATGCTAAGCAAACAGGTCACTTTTATCGCGGATTGTTAAAGTCCCACTGCTGGGCAAACACCTCCTCTCCTCGTTAGACTTCGTTTCCGCCTTGTTTCACTTCACCTATTTAGCATAGGTAGAAGTTAATGCTGGATGGTGGATGCTGTTTAAATTGTCTAAAATAGATGTAGAAGGCCTACTACAGGTATATCTTAACTAATCGAACTAACCTATTATGTTCTCGCCAATCTATACAATCTATACACTTGGAGGTTTCCTTAGTAGAGCATCTCTGCAGAGCCTTATCCTAGTTTATATGTGTTAAGTGATTGAATGAAATTTTGAGTGTCGTTGTGTTCACAGTCACCATCAATTTAGTTGAGTACCTGTATGCAAATACGTAAGGGCACACTCAAATACGTAAGGGAGCACTCACCGTGTCTTCGGAAAACTGAACCTAAGCAGCTAGTTATAACTGATCCACACGAACGAACTCATCTTCTATACTAATAATAAATCTGTAAGGGTCGGTCATGGAGTAAGTTAGTTTGTTTTCAGAGATATTGTGTTTATAGGCTCAATATATGATACTGAAACTAATTTCACGATTTTTAGAATTTTTTTCTGTATGTGTGTATGTATGTATGTATGTTCCTCCATAACTCTTAAACCAATTATCCGAATTTGATGAAATTTGGTATAAAAACATATAGACATCTGGGACACAGGATAGGCTATTTAAATTCTAGCTCCAGTTATGATAAGACGTGGCCCCCATAGGTACAAATGCTGCTTCGTAAAAATCGAAATGTACGCGAACGGAGTCGCGGGCACAGCTAGTAGCTTATAAAGTAAAGAGGAACACTGTACACACCTCCAGTAGTGAGTGATTGCTTTTAACTTTATCCATCTCCATTTTCAATTCCAAGGTCTTTGATGTCCATTCCTCACTTTTACTGTGAAGCTTTCCTATGTTAGTCTGAACTTTCTCCAGGATGTTGTCAACAGAATTCAACTTCCCAATGTCATCCACTCCAATGTTATGCAAAATATTTTGTACGTTTTTCACCTCTGCATCTGCTTTCTCAAGTGATTTATTTGCCTGATAATGAATAAATATTAATTAGCTTTGTTCCAGGAAGGTACTTTAGAAGATTGAAATTACCAAATGGAAATTTTAAAAGCACTAATAGCACCTAGGTGTTTTCTTTATTGGTTGTCTATTAAGTAACATTTTCAATTATTTTAGAAGAATGAGTAAGATACTTGTTTTAATATACTATTAAAATTTTTATAATTTAGTTTTTGATAGAGAAATATGGTTTAAGGGTTCGCGGGTTCAAGTCCTGGCCTCTAAATAGGTTTTTAAAAAAGAGAAATATAATGGTGTTAAGAATTGACAGTACTATATTTAAAAGTCCAAATTTTTCAAAATAGGTAAGTACACATCCTTTTTCAATTATTGAACATGTTAGAATGTAAAGCTTGCATTATAAACACTCTTAAAACTTGTGACCTGCTGGAATTCAACATCTATGGTGCTCTTTTCACTTTCCAGAACATTCAACTTCTGTCTCAGTACAATAGCTTTTTCTTTTAATTCCATAAGGGTTTCATTGATCACATCCCTCAGGGGTTCTGGTTCTTGATTGATATCCTTCAGTTCTTTTTCCTTTGAGCCTTTCTGTTCATAAAGTTCAGATTTCTTAGCTTTCAAAAGTTCTTGAATTAATTCTTCTTCATCAATATCTATTGACACAGCACTTCTTAATTCATCTGCAAACATAACATAGGTAATACTGATAGCAGTCAGCCTTAATACTTGGAGTTGGTAACAGTTCACCCAGAAAATATAAGACAACTAATACTATAACTTACTTGATGATGTATACATACAGTCACCAATTCTTTTTTTAATGAGTGGTTTACAGGATTGTGGTATCCACATGGTGTTTAATTCTTCAGCAATCTTCATACCAATGCCTTGCAGCAGCAGAGATTTGTTAGTGTCAGGTAGAGCAGGAACTGTTGATTGTGTTCCCTCACTGGGTAAATGTTCAATCAAGAACATGAACACTTGGCGTAGCTCTGTTTCATTGTGGTACAGGAAAGACTGATACCCAACATCATTTTTGTAACCTAAGTCCTATGAGAATGAATAAGGTATTAGCCTAATACAGACACACCTTAAGGCCCCCATTGACGATGCGTCCAACACTCCAAATGGACTGCTAGCATTCCGAAATCCGCCCGTCAATGTAGAAAACGCCATCCATTTTTAACATGGCATCCGAGAATGGATTACCAATCGGATATAAATCATCATTCCAAATGGACGCATAGGTTTAATGCATTTGAAAAACGCACGCTGGACGCACGCCATTTGGTTGCCATCCAACCCACTCGTGTTTATCCTTGTTTGTGGAAAAATCTATGGCGCCCACTACGATAATAAATTCGAGAGAAATGCCGCTCCTCGGAGGCTACAATTCAGGCACCGTCCCAACGGATGCACCGTCAGTGGGCTTGAAATCCAGCGTGCATCCATTTGGAAAAATCCATTTGCCATCCAGGTTGGTCGTATTGTGAATGGGGTAATTTATGTTAAGTAAAAAAAAGTAATGTTGAACATCATCGAGGGCAGACCTAGAGACTGGTGTAGATTTCGGTCAGAGTGTAGCAAAGGGTGGCCCATATATAGGACTTAGAAAAATTTTAATTTTTTTTTTTTGCTCGTTTTTACTACTTTTTTGATCAGAACATGGGGCGCACTAATAATTTCGGTTAGTTTTCGGTCTTACATGTTCAACCTAACACGCTCCTACGCGCTCCGCTACGCTACGCGCTTCGTCGCACCTATATTTTTGTAGTTGCAAATAGAAATTATAAAAGTTGCCCATACAAAACATGCATATTTTAACGTCTTCTAGACGATAGCATCATAAAATATAAGTGTCATAATGACACCACATACATCAAATTTTTTCTAAGTCCTGCGCCCTTCATACTGTGATAACTTCGTAATGGTGGCTCGTAGAAAAAAGTTTATTTGAAATAATATGGTTTTTTCGACATATAAAATATGATTACAATGGAAAATAAATAAAAAAAAATTTGGTCAAAATTTTTCTAAGTCCCAGGTACGGCCACCCTTTCCTACACCCCAACCTAGATTTCAATCTGAGATATCTTTATATCGCATATAAATATAGTATCGACGGCATAAAATATAAAGTAATTCTCAACCATGAATTGAGGTACCTACCTTGCATGCTGATGCTATTTGAGCAGCTACTTCGATTCTATGAGATATTCCAGATGGAAGATGTGGAGGCAACTTTAAAGTAGGATTGATTGCAGTCAAACATTTCGAGGCCGATTCAATAATGGTCCCCACTGGCAGCTCACATATATTTTTAATATCTTCTGCAATTTTACTGGAATTTAGAAGCTAACATTAGTAAAACTATAAACGAACTTGTACCTGTATGTAACTCGTTGCAGACCGAAGTTACACTCATACTACGAACTTACATTTCTAATTGTGCCAAAAAATGTAATATTATCGAGTCTACTTCTTCCATAGCCAACAATATCTAAAGTCGGTCCCTAATGTACAATCCCTTGAGGAGGACCAGTAAAGTACTCTGTGGCAGTGTTGCCAACCCCTACAGAAAAAATCCCCCAAGAAAATCTTAAAATCCCCCTATTATTATCCGCAAATAACATTTCACTGGTATGTGAAGGTTTAACAAATTAATAGTTTTCACTCATAAAATAAAACGCATCTTCTAAATCAGCAGGCAGCAGTTGGCTGATGACGATGATGATGATGATTAGCACTCGGATTTATATGTATTAAAAATCCCACTGTATTCTAAGATAATTGTTTGAGATAATATAAAAAAAAAATTAAAATGTACATAATATTCGTTCTCGATAAGCTTCGAAATTAATGAATTTGAGTTTATCATGCATGATGATGATGAGTGATGGATGAATGAATGAATAAAGCGTGCCGTTCGTTCGTTCTCAGCTGCGTTCGAAAATACGTATTGGCGGACTAAAAAAAAAGGTAAATTATATTCACTGCTACTGTAAGTTTCTATTGCTCGAACAACCCCCAAAAAATTCCTGCTCCTAAAAATCCTCCTTTTTACACTTGCTCCCCTAAATTTAGGGGGAAAACCCCCAAGTTGGCACCATTGCTCTGTGGTCTGTGTTTTGGACCGTACAATACTCTTTGGACCATGGATGTAATAATACATCCATGTTGTGGACTCACTCCCAGTGTTGCCAACAACTCAGGACCTGATATCGCCATTTTTCAAAACTTAAGTATCCTAAGGTAACCCAGCTGAATTTTTGGCTGAAGTAGCCTAGCTAAGTAGCCTAAATTCTAAACGCTAATAGAAAGTTAGTTTTTGATATTTTTTTTATATTTTATGAAACAGATTCTGCAGCATCTGCTATTAAAGTCGTCGAAATGTAAGAAGCCCGTTTTGACAGTTACACAAAATTGCATTTTACTTTGGATTTACTTGAACAAATACACAAAAAAACACAAACTCTGGCATATTATTTAACGCTCGAAAGAAAAAAGAGATTTTGTAGCCCGTAAAGTTACTCATAGTTTAGATTTTTAATGTTTATGATCTCAAACTAGGTTAGATTCTATTGTTTTTGTAGCTGTCAAAACGGGCTTCTTATATTTTGACGACTTTAGCAATAACAAAACATCCACAAGGTGACAAAAAATACTTTTCTTTTACCAACTATCGGTATAACACAGATAAATTACATTGCTAATTAACAGCGAAGCAAATACTAATAACACTATTACATCCTTAAGTGGGTTACATAATAGCTTGCCTTTCCTGTGGGCTAAGCTGTCAGGATGGTATAGGTGCTGGGCTAGCCTACTCCATCTAAAAAACCATGTCCCAGGCACTGGTGCCTTCACCCTTCGAGTGTGAGTGCAGGTGCCACTGGACGCTGTATAAATCATCTCATTACAGTTAGCTACGACGAATTTGGGGTATTCCCTGCAACGTGTGGCCAACATAATAAAATTATTCTCGATAATTTTCACACATTCCGAATTCATATTTTTTAAAATTTACATTTCTGTTGCAATTAGTTCGGCTAATTTAAGTACTTAGTTGTGCCTTGACCGAAGTAGCCTAAATGGCGACCAGTCGCCTTTCAGAATTTTATTTCCGACTAGCCTAAATGGCAAAAAATCACCTACGTTGGAAACACTGTCATCCAGTACAATGGGGATGGCAACTCGGGTAATGTGTTCTGTGATGGCAACACGTTGAACACGAAACTAAAGACGGGTTAATACCGATATTTTCAAGTATTATCAATACTGAATATTAAGCCAAGTAATATTATAATATCCTGACCGATACATGAATATCGGTGATGTCTCTTATATCTGTCCATATTATAGTCTAAATTACTCAAAATACAGTAGAAACCACACTTAGATGGGAGAGAGTTAAAAATGGCTTACAGGAGCAATGACATGCCAGATCTTTGCTAATTTGTATCAACAACCGAAGTCGTATAATCTAAGTTATAACCCCACAAATAATAAGTTATACATAAGCAGCCTATATACGTCCCACTGTAGGGCACAGGCCTTCTCTCAGGGAGAGAGTATGGGCTTAATCACCACATCATTGTGAATTTGTGAAACTTCACAATAGTAGCAATACCACTCGCTAACGGTGAAGGAAAACATCGTGAGGAAACCTGAGTGTCTAAGCTATTCCCATACCTCAGCGCTTGAAATCGCCAATCCGCGGTGGGCACGCGTGGTAATTAAGCCCAATAACTTATAATACCACATAAATATACTTTCAAACGAAAGCCTCATTCGTATATTAGGATGAGGCCTTCATTATCTAAAATATAGATCATTGCGGCGAACGAATGTTGATGAAACAAAGTTAGTGAAGATTGTGGCAAACCCTGCTATCTGCCTGCGTAAGTTTTTGTATGTTTGTACCTACCTTATATTTTAAAAATCTCCTTGCACAGTGTACGTTTAATATATCAATGCCTAACGAGCTTCGCCGGTGTCAAGGAGTTGCCGATGAAACGCAGAGTGCGCCAGAGTGAATACGTAGATCCACGGAGGCCCCTTCGATGCACATAAATGAATAAATCCATAGAAAATAATAACGCTCTTCATTGCATGCACTTTTATTTACATTAAATTCCCAACAAAAACAAAACAACGTCAAAGCGAACTGTCAAAAGGTCAAACAAACTAATGCGTTCAGTAATGAATATAATTATACCTATTTGATTATTAAAATTCTACCAATACCTATAAAGTAATAAATAAGTAGTCATTTTGCATAAATATTTCGTATTTCGCGCTTTTGTTAGTTATACATTAATTTCACTCGTACCCACGAGAAAGTTGAGATGATTTGATAATCTCTCATAGATTTTTTAATCAGGCCACACTGTGTAATGTGGTGAGCACAATATTTTCAACATATACTGTCAACAGGTCAACGTTGACAAGTGTAAGGACTTTTGTGCCAACGTTAGGCAATGTTAGTCATGACGACTACTTTGTTTTTTTAATCAGGTCACACTGCAATGTGGCGGGTACAATATATTTGCAACATTCTCTGTCAACGTTGAGTAATAAATGCATGTAATCATGTAGTGTTGTGCCAACGTTAACGCATTAATCTAACTTGAATGGTAGGTGGTCCGTGGTTCGTTGGAATTAGATCAACCCGATATTAGATTCACGACCGTATCCAATCACAGATTGCGATTCGTAGAATATTATCGTATCATGTTGGGTCATTGGTCCGCTGGTATCGACTCGATATTAGATTCACGACTGTATCCAATCACAGATCGCGACTCGTAGAATATTCAAACTAATAGGTATTAATACGAGCTTCGTACAGATCGCGTGGATTGACGAATCAGAGCCGAAGTGCGATATTAAACGACCCATATTTAATGTTCAGTGTACAGTTGAAGTGAATACCTTCCTATTAGCATATTTGAATTCGTCGGATTCTAATACATGAATCCATTCAATATTATTGATATCCTAACTAATAGGTATATATCGGTTCCATCTTTACACGAAACTAATTACAGATGGCGCCATCGCCACTGAGATTTGCTTGCCACGACAATGTTTGTTTTGTTTTACAACCTCGAGAGTAGAGTTCCCCAATGTTATTGGGGTGGGCACAGCACGGGCGTTCGACATGACCTTCGTTTTGTCAATGTTCATTTTAAGGTTGGGAAACTCGACTGAGGTCTTCGAGCATTATGCCGAGGTCTTCCATCGTTTCTGCCATGACTACTATATCGTCGGCAAATTGAAGGTGCGTGATGTACTCGCCATTGATATTGATGCCGCGTCCCTGCCATTCCAGAAGCTTCAAGGCATCTTCTAGTGCGTTCGTGAACAGTTTCGGAGAGATAACGTCTCCCTGTCTCACGCCCCTACTGAATTCTGCTCCTGTACTCGGACCGACATGGTTGCGTTGTTGTACAAGCACTTCAGCACCTCGATATACCGATAGTCAATACGGCAATGCTGGAGAGACTCGAGCACTGCCCATGTCTCGATCGAATCGAAGGCTTTCTCACAGTCCACAAACGCTAAGCAGAATGGCGAATTATACTCCTCAGTCTTATGTATAATTTGCCGCAGCGTGTGGATGTGGTTTATGGTAGTAGTATAGCCATTTATGTATAGCCCTTTCGGAAACCGGCTTGTTCGGGAGGCTGGAAGTCATCAAACCTGCGTTCGAGAATATTCGTGAGGACCCTCGAAAACAGCTTAGGCCTTATTTACTGCTGTCCATTGAAGAGTTCTGTTATTCATCTCTGAAAGTCTTCATCAGATCTTCGCCAAATTAAAATGGGACCAATGGGACGTCATATCTGTTCAAACAAAAAAAGAATTGTCGAAATCGGTTAAGATTTGACGGAGTTATGGAGGAACATAGCCAAAAATATATATATACGCGTCGAATTGATAACCTCCTCCTTTTTTGAAGTCGGTTAAAAATCCGTACAAAATCTGTAGGACCCAAAGAAAGAGTATGTAATCACTACGTTTTTAAGAGTCGGCACTTGCTAACAACACGTTTTCAAAATGATGCCGGCGACATTGAATTTCAATGCCGGCGATTAGGACCGAATTCTTATTTTTCGATGTGTGTAATTGTCCAAATGATTATCTGGACGAACTCTTCTTAATGAAGAGTTTTCTGAATTTTTCGTATTCCTAATTATGGTTAGGACGAATTCGCATTTTTTGAAATAAGTACAGTCAAACAATATGCACTTTTTGGATATCATCCAAATCCCAATTGATTAAATTAAAGGAAACAAAATTTAAAATGTAACATGGAAACACAAGTTTATTATTTTAATGCAATTACCTAGTGAAACGACATAGCGATATCTTTATATACAGAGCGTCCCACAGTTATGGGACATGAAGGGAAAGTACCTTAAATATCGTAGATAGGGTACCTATTTTGCTGAAAAAAGACTACGTTATTTTTAAAAGTTAGTAATTCTGCATTCAAAGATTTTCTAAAAAATACTTGCTTCATCTGGGAATCGAACCGACTTAAATTAAAAAAAAAACCCTACTTTTATGATGCCAATCGAAAGAATGGCCAAAAACTAATAACTCTTCTTAAGTAACATAGTATTTTAAAAGAAAGGAACAGCGTGAAATTAAGTATTATTTTGTAAATTAATTAATTAAATGCTCAAAATGTGATCACTCTTGTCTTACGCAAATCGCTTTTTGTATAGCATATCTTTCACATATCTCTAAAAGAAGAAATCTAATGGTGTAAGGTCCGAGGATCTGGCCGGCTATCGAATCGCTCCATTCGTATCAATCCAAGTAGGAAAACATTAATTTAGAAAATCTTAAGAAGAGTTATTAGTTTTTGGCCATTCTTTCGATTGGCATCATAAAAATAGGGGTGTTTTTTTTACATCTAAGTCGGTTCGATTCCCAGACGAGGCAAGTAACTTTTAGAAAATCTTTGAATGCAGAATTACTAACTTTTAAAAATAACATAAAGTCTTCTTTCAGCAAAGAACCCCACCCTATCTACGATATTTAAGGTACTTTCCCTTCATGGCCCATAATTTTGGGACGCCCTGTATATATATATATATAATTCTGCTGTACGTGTGTATGTCACTGAACTCCTAAACGGCTGGACCTACCTAATTGAATGATTTTTTTTTGTATGCGTTTGGGTGGCGCCCTGGGTGGTTTAGATTCACAAATCAGCCCGGCAGATGGCGCTGTAGTCAGGACAACGACTGTTGGGTCCACTAGTAGGTGTATGTATTATAGGTATATCGCAGCAACTAAATACATATTATGTAAAATATTACAATTATACTTTATTGCACACAATATCTTCTTACTTGAAACGGCAAAATTTTTCTAAACACCTAGCTGCAAATTTTTGCGTCTTTGATGAGTTTAGACCGCCTCTTCCTCGGCTCAGTGAACACTTGATTGTTTTTAATAAATTTTTCGTAATATTTCGCTTCTTTTTTCATAAAGTGGAGATAAAAAATAAGGTTTGTCTTTCCAATCTTTTGGTTAAGACGAAAGTGCCATCCTTCAAGCGCGTTCGTGGTCCTGTGGCGCTCGTGGGAACAGCACCACACATTGAAACTTAATTTTGACATCCATTGTTTCTGAAAATATGTCACAAATTTCTCCACTCCAGAATCGCTTGGCGCTTCATTGAGGATGTACAGCCAGCCTTCAGGGACATATTGTATGGGTAGAAGCATAGGAGCGGTTAGGTGAAGAAAGAGGTCGAAAAAAGCAAACTTAGCAATTCACAAAATCGCTATCTGTACTTTTTATTGAAAAAAAAACAACATTCGTCCTAACCATAATTAGGAATATGAAAAATTCGGAAAATTAAGAATTTTCATAAAGAAGAGTTCGTCCAGATAATCATTTGAACAATTACACACATCGAAAAATAAGAATTCGGTCCGAATCGCCGGCATCTTCAAAATTATGAACGTAGTATATACCAACCTAATAAAAAATAGTAATACCAACATGAGAATTAAATTGCAAAACATTAGTGAATGACTACTTATCACATATCGATATCGATAAAAAAAAATTCGAGGCCTAGGTGCCTCATTTTCATGCTTTGGAAATTAAAGTAGGCGATAAATCCCAACAAAGTACGTCAACTCAATTATTTCGAGTACGACATGGTGTGAATGGATTATCGCTTATTTTCATAATGAAAAAGGCATTTTTTTTAATCAAGTCATTTATTTAGCATAAAGTGTAGAAAACCTAATGTCACCAATGCGTCGCGTCGCTATCAAAACTTTGCAATGGTCGAATTTCAGATCTTTGGAGTCTGCAACAAACAAAACAATAAAGCGCGGTATACACGGTCCATCCCAGCTGTACGTCAGCTCAAGGCCGCGCCGCTGGATGTAGCATACAGACTATCCAGCACGCATCAATCGTGTCGTGCGTGATCAGTATCGAACGAAGAGGACGTGTTTTGTATTTAATAAAATGCCTCCTGTTTTATCAAAACACCAAAAAATGGGAGTTCTTCTGTTATTGTCAGCAGCGGCAGAAGAGAGGAAAAAAAGTAGGAAGAGGTTCTGGATGAAAAAAATTTATCATAAACGTGCAGAGTATACTCAAATGAATAACATCATGAATGATTTGAATAACGCTATCAATCGTTGCAGCTTCCCCTAAAATGGGTACCAGATCTTGTAAAGCATTTATTCTTTTTTGTTTGTTCATATAGTCTGGGCTTGAAACATTCCACAGACATGTATGAAATTTATATTTTTCGATAAATTTCGTAAGTGTCTCGGTCCATTTTGAGACGTGCAGCCACCTTGCAACGCAAGCTCAGAATGAAATCTGCTGTACAACAAGTCTATACACGATCAAGCACGCACGATACGGGACCGCGCTGACGTACGTCCGCGTTATTCACTGTCTATCTGCACGATGTTCGCGGTGGTGGGGGTACTCGCTGGATGAAAAATCGGTCCGTCAAGTCCAGCAAACAAATAATAATAATTATCGACGTACGTCAAGCATATTCATGGTACTTTTGCATCGTGCATCGTGCATGGCCTTGGCAGGACGTACGGCAAGATGGATCGTGTATACCGTGCTAAAGTCAAAAAATATATTACCTATACCATATTTATTTAAGGCTGAGACAAAATGAAACTTTTTGATTCTTTTAAAATGATACTGTCTGATAATATTGTATACGTAATTTTTTTTATAAAGTATTAAATCTAATTCGATCTAATTTACTTAATTCTTAGGGTAAAAACCGAAATAACATGAACCGATTTTTTGACAATGAAAATAATCTAGAGTACTGAAAAGTTGTTTACATATTATCTCAGCCCCAAATAAATATGGTATAGGGACTGCTAATAATATTAATGTGAAGGAACGTTTGTATCACCTGTTTAGTAATTTTAGACAGCAAGTAGAAATATCTGGCAGAAATCAATCGTCCAAAATATCGATAAAAAATGTACCACATGGGTACCGCTCTACAACTGGCTTAAATTTGTCAGAATCGCAAATTGTTCTAAATAATTCAATGCTGTTTTATCCAAGCGCATTAAATAAACATCAAAATTTGCGGTACATTTATTATGATAAACTTGCTTATTTTACCTGTTTGGCTCCAGTGGAAATCTGGCTAAGAATATGCCAGACGTACATTTTCTGACGCTTCCAATGCCACAAATTTCACATTTCCTCAATGCTTTTCCTCCCATATTTCTTGTATAATCACTTTTCACGCACTACATCTACTGCTAAAGGTAAAATAAATTGAATAGGTAATTCCACACAAAAACAACAAACGAACAAAATTACCGGCCATTTGCAAAATACATAATACCGTAAAACGGGGTGATTAGGGTTCCAGGGGTGAATAGGGTTAGAGATGGGTATTTTTTTTGGACCTCTAGCAATACTGTTTGGAAAGTTCCACTGATACGGTAGAAACTTAATAATATAACGTGGTAGCACAACTTTATTATTCTGGCAACACAAACTTTAAAAAAACAGGAGAATTTAAAAAAACCATCAGTCAAAGTTCACAGTTGTTGAGTAAATTTTTTTTGCTCCAGAAACATTTGGCGAAACTGGTAAGTTTGTGAGTTTTATGTAAAAATTAAAATGTTTTGTGTAAAAAGCATCCCCAAAAAAACAAACTAAGCAGAAAATTCACAAGTATTTGCCAAATATTTACAGACAAACATTGAACATTTCAAATAGTTCGAATCCAACAAGGATTTGGTGTGAAAAGGGACGCCTGAGGGGTGAATCGGATCGCTTAATGGGGTCGATAGGTTCGGGAAAGGGGTGAATCGAAACATCAAGGAGGTGAATAGGGACAGTCAAGGGTTCAATAGGGTTTTTACAATAGGGTTGTCACCTCGAATGCTTTTCTAATTTTGATTGTATGGGTACCTACCTACATACAACCTACTAAAAAAACATAATAAACACTTTATGTGCGGTTTTAACTTATGTCTGACTATTGTAGTGAAAACCGTCTTCTTTGTTTAATTTAGTAAATGCTGAAGATGTAGGTTCCTCTTTCCAAAGTATCGGATCTCAAATTCATACAGTTGTGTTATTATTTTGTATTTTGTGTTTTTTATTTAAATTTTTGTGGGTAACTTTTAAGTAAGTAATTGGACTGTGATGTCTGACTGATATTATTAGTATTTTAGTTATTCCAAAGTAACTGATCTCGGATTGACATAGCTGTTTTTTTATTTAATTATAAGTGAATTTGATTTTTAATTGTTACCTCGGTTATTTTCAAACTAACGAGGGTCGAATGTTTTAATTAACAGGAAAGATTTACATATGTTTTATTATGTTTAAGTATGTTTTATTAAAAATATATACATATGTTTTATTCTTTCAATAACATAATTGGATAGGTAGGTATTACAAAAAGTGCTATAATAATAAAATTAGCAAAAATGTTTATCCCAACTTATATTTTATTAAATTTGACCCATGTGCCAGCCCTAGCAGATTTCCCAATTCACCCCAGTGTAGACCCTATTGACCCCATCGACGGGGTGAATAGGGTTTGTGCATATTTTATCATTTTTCCGCAAAACTATAATACTTTATCAGAAAAAACCTATGTTTATATAAAATATCAGCAACCGGAACAATTACTATGCTCAATGAGTCTTTAAATATGACTTCTATGTGAGTCAAATTCATGCGTGAACTTCGAAAACGACCCCATTCACCCCGTTTTACGGTACCAACATTACATTTGACATATAACCCGACTTAATTTTAAATCATGATACATCTACGTGATTCACTGCGGAGTTAATGCCTTTTGTTTTAGCAGGATTATATTTTTTGTTTCAATGTTGGCACAAAGTACGTTCCTAATATTTTTTTTTGTATGGAGTTGGTAGGATCATAGGACGAAAATTCCGTGTGAATTCCGTATAAAATGAAACTAATGTTTGTTTATTTATTGATATGTTTTAACATTTTTGAATCAACATTTAAATCATATCATGGTTTTTTGCCTGAGAGATATTGTGTGTAGCAAGACTAGCAAGAGTAGCAAGCCTGGAATTGTCATAGTGCATAATAAAATTTATTTCTTAGTTTTGTCTTTCAAACGCTTCGTGTGAGATTAAATCCGAATAAAATCAATATAAGGAACAGGTTCGTAAGCCTCCGATATCATTACCACAAAAGACGTGGTAAATGAACACGGAGACTGTGTATCGTTTAAACCAACTAAAGACATGATTACAAAGAAGTTATCAAAATCTATGTATATATATACGGAAAATGAAAATTTTGATGCCAATGTAGATACAGTGTGCTTATTGTACTGTAATTATCAATACAGATGCATCCCTCATCTCCTCTCAGATAGTCTGATGATGCCACAAATGATACGTAGAGTAGATAGGCTATTAAATTATTAATTGACCTTTCAAATAATAGGTACTGATCAAGTAGGACTTGTTGATGGTTCCGCTCTATTCCGTTTTCAATGGGAATTTACGTGTGGGTATTTACGTTGAATCTACACCACATTCACATTCAATGTTCGACCTGTGAACACCTTGCGTAGCTGGCAGACTACTCATGGTTGAGTAACCAGTAGGCTTAGCACGCTGAACATTTTGCCTGCTCTCAACTGTCACATTAAACACTAAACAGTATTAAGATGACGTCACAGAGGGATATCTCGCTGGTGCGAACATGAAGACCGCGTGAGCTGTCTCAACGCGCCTCCTTCTGTCAGTTTAATACCGTTTGTCTATGGTTTGCCGCAACCGCGAACATGAAGGTTTTTTTTTCTCGCAAAATAACTAAAAGAATTTTCTCTGTTGGTGTCGAGGTAAAGACAAGGCTTTTAGGTTACAATTTATCTTTGCTGACATACTCTTACATATTTGTGTTTCTTAGTTTTCGTGTTGATTTATGTCATGTGAGGATGACGAGCATACCCAATGAGGATATGAGGATGGCTTTACTACTAGGTCTTCACTTCACTTACCAGCCACGAGAGGTCAAGTAAGTACCTATAGCAAATTAATTGTGTGAAATTAGATGACGGCGTTATTGTACAAGTTCGAAACGACATATAATTACATAAAGCAGTTTTGCATTGAGTTTAAAGACAGCCCAATGAACAAATACACATGTAACTGTCGTATACAGTTTCGCTCCATTTTCTCTGAAACTTTAGAAAACTGTTAGGTACCTATTTGTTTTGTTAGGTCGGTTGTTGGAAAGAAGAACAAAAACGTTTCGATATTCCATTCATATATTTACCTTCATAGTCAGTTCAGACTTCAGACAAAACACGTAGGTTATCGACTGTTCTTAGGGAAAAAAAATTGTGAACGAAACGCAGAAGAGCTAAATAACAAATAAATAGTGTTGTCATACAGTCGAAGTGTACCGATTGAGTGTGACCAACCCAAAAAAATATTAAAATTGAAGCCTTTTTTTTAACTGACATCTCCATTTTGCCGCCTGCGAGAAAGACTCTAAACAGTTCCACCACTCACATCATGTTCGCTGTTGCGACAAAACTAATAAAGCGGCAAAGTTTATGCCGCGGCGCCTGTCATTTTTTCGCATGCTAGTGTGCTAACGCTAAGCCTACAGGAAGTAAAAAAGTTTCGATTGTAAATTGTTTTTTTCCGGTCTGTCTGTGAAGTGATTGCTAACACAGTAGGTACTGATCTAATTAGTTTATTACTTTTAAAGCAGATGCTGTAGTTTTCAGTTCCATTAAGTTATTTCAATTAGTCAGTGAAAACTTTAGGTACTTATTGCAAGTTTTCGATTAAAGAATGTTGATTAAAAAATTTACATGATGTAGGTGTTTGATTTTTTTCGTTTCCTTGAAGGTATATTTTTGGCAATTGGCATCATATTTGCTGATCTAATTAGTTTATTACTTTTAAAGCAGATGCTGTAGTTTTCAGTTCCATTAAGTTATTTCAATTAGTCAGTGAAAACTTTAGGTATTTATTGCAAGTTTTCGATTAAAGAATGTTGATTAAAAAATTTACATGATGTAGGTATTTGATTTTTTCGTTTCATTGGAGGTGATAATATGAAGGTATAGTTTTGGCAATTGGCATCATATTTGGCAGATTTTTAGCCCAGTGTGAAGCAGATTCTCCACTTTTGAGATATTCCAGCCAGCTGTGGTATTCCTGGAAGATAGCAAATACACGGATGGAGTGGATTCAGAAGAGAACTCAGTGGAGTTTATGTCACTTCCTGAAAGCAAATCAGACAGAGACTCAGAAGAGACTGCTGATTTGTGGACGCCTCCAGAGGGAGTTCTGCAGGATGATAATCTGGATGAGAATCGTGTAAATGCAGAAGTAATAATTGAATCCCACGGGATTGAGAGTCCAGGGATTCAAGATGAAGAAAGATTACCAGAGCCGGGGTTCATCAACCTGATATTGAGGTTGAAGATCAAGAACCAGAAATTTTCGAGGATTGCGAACCACCGGGTGAGGATTCAGAAAGTGTGCTTCAAGGAACAGAAAGGAGATATCCGCTGAGGGATAGGAAACCACGGGAGTTTCCAGACTACGTTCTATACCAAGCAGCTGATTCAGAACCAAATCCACTGACCCTTCAAGAAGCATTATCCAGACCAGACAATAAGCAATGGAGAGCTGCTATTCAGGAGGAGCTTGATGCTTTAAAGAAAAATGGTACCTGGATACTAGTAGAGCCACAACAAGCTCGTAACAAAGAAGAGGTGGGAAATAAGATACGCTATAAGGCACGGCTTGTTGCTAGAGGATTTAGTCAACGATGTGGAATTGACTACGACGAAACGTTCTCGCCAGTCGTGAGACATAGCTCACTACGAGTTTTGATTGCGCAAGCAGTCAAACAAGGATTGAAGATAGACCAAATGGATGTCAAGACGGCATTCCTGTATGGAGAACTTGATGAGACGGTATATATGAGACAACCAGATGGTTTCGAGGAACATGGAAAGAAGTCGCATGTTTGTTTATTGAAGCGGTCCTTGTATGGACTCAAGCAATCGCCGAGGGCATGGAACACGAAACTCAACAGTGAGCTGTTGAAGTTGGAATTCAAGAGATCGCAGAACGAACCCTGCGTTTACACGAGGTCAAAAGGAAGCAATGTGATCATTCTAGCAGTCTATGTTGACGATATGTTAATTTTTTGGAATAATGAAGCAGAGTTACGTAAGGTGAAGCAGGATCTCATGTCAAAATTCGAAATGAAGGATTTAGGAAAAGCAGAGTTGATCCTTGGTATGCAGATCACTCAAAGTGAATCAAGTATAAAGGTTGACCAGACGAAATATGTCAACAAGGTGTTGAAAACTTTCAGGAAGGAAGACTGCAAGCCAGCTGCCACGCCTGCAGTTACCGGTCAAAACCTAATCAAGCCAGGGCCGGATCACAGACCCGATCCTAACATACCGTATCAAAGTATGATTGGATCTTTGATGTACTTATCGGTATGCACAAGGCCGGACATTTCGTATGCCGTTAATTATCTAAGTCAGTTTAACAGCTGCTACACTGAGGAGCATTGGATAGCTGCTAAACGTGTGATAAGATACCTTAAAGGGACCAAAGAATTCGGACTGATGTACAAGAAGACATCAGACGAAATACATTGCTATGCAGATGCAAGTCATGCCTCTTGCTATGATAAGAGGTCATATTCAGGAGCAGTGTTCTTGCACATGAGAGCTGCTGTCAGCTGGGAAAGCAAGAAGCAGAGGACCATTGCACTATCTACAGCGGAAGCTGAATATGTTGCAATGTCGGAAGCTGCCAGAGAGGCAATTTTCTTAAAGAGATTTGTGGCTGAAATAACTGGCCAGTCTGAATTGCCTATTAAGATTTATAGTAACAGCCAATCTTCTATCGCAATTGCGCATAACCCAGTGCATCATCAGCGTACAAAACATATTGCTGTACGCCACCATTTTGTGAGAGAGGCAGTTGAACAAGGGCATATTGAGTTGGAGTATGTCCAGACGGAGCGTATGGTTGCTGACTCGTTGACCAAGCCTTTGCTGAAAGGGAAGTTTATGTGGTGTACTTTAAGTATGGGTGTTGTGTGTGAAGTTAAAGAGAGTTAAAATGGAGGAGGAGTGTTAGAGAAAGGAGGTCTAATGTAAAGTCGACAGAGTAACAGAAAGATGTTAATGCAATTTTTACTCTCTATTTGAAAAGTGACATCTGAAAAACATCAGATATTGTATTGTTATTTTTCCTCACTTCAAATTTTCATGTTGTCAAGTAAACAATAAATTTTCTAAGATTGGCCCTAATGGTGTTTTTTACTTTAAAACATCATTTATCTTCCAGCGCACCTAAGAAGCTGAAAGTTTGTAACTGATACCGTTTGTGGAAGTAAAAATAAAGTTTTAGAAAATTTATTGTTTACTTGACAACTTGAAAATTTGAAGTGAGGAAAAATAAATATACAATATCTGATGTTTTTCAGATGTCACTTTTCAAATAGAGAGTAAAAATTGCATTAACATCTTTCTGTTACTCTGTCGACTTTACATTAGACCTCCTTTCTCTAACACTCCTCCTCCATTTTAACTCTCTTTAACTTCACACACAACACCCATACTTAAAGTATACCACACAAACTTCCCTTTCAGCAAAGGCTTGGTCAACGAGTCAGCAACCATACGCTCCGTCTGGACATACTCCAACTCAATATGCCCTTGTTCAACTGCCTCTCTCACAAAATGGTGGCGTACAGCAATATGTTTTGTACGCTGATGATGCACTGGGTTATGCGCAATTGCGATAGCAGATTGGCTGTCACTATAAATCTTAATAGGCAATTCAGACTGGCCAGTTATTTCAGCCACAAATCTCTTTAAGAAAATTGCCTCTCTGGCAGCTTCCGTCATTGCAACATATTCAGCTTCCGCTGTAGATAGTGCAATGGTCCTCTGCTTCTTGCTTTCCCAGCTGACAGCAGCTCCCATGTGCAAGAACACTGCTCCTGAATATGACCTCTTATCATAGCAAGAGGCATGACTTGCATCTGCATAGCAATGTATTTCGTCTGTTGTCTTCTTGTACATCAGTCCGAATTCTTTGGTCCCTTTAAGGTATCTTATCACACGTTTAGCAGCTATCCAATGCTCCTCAGTGTAGCAGCTGTTAAACTGACTTAGATAATTAACGGCATACTGTAGCGGTCAAGCGAGTCAATATCCGCTCCGCTTATGCGCCTATGACCGCATCCTACGGAGCAAGTTTTTGCGGGGCAACACCCCGTCACGCCGCGCCTCACCGCCCGCTGTCGCCTAAGCTCGAGCTGCCGCGCTGGCCCGACTGACCATCACGACGATCTCCAGTCGTGGTATCACTGCATTCGAACCACGACGCTCGCGCGCGCTTTATTGCTTTTATATTGTTTACGTAGATATTACTTCGAATCTTTGTCCATTTAATTAATTTCGCTTGTGCAATATAATTCTTCCTAAATTCTAAATAATACGCTTCATTTCATCTTGGCTAAAACCCTTTTCTTGCTATCGTACTTCGCTTACCTTCTTCATACTTAAAACTATACTTATCGTGGGAACGGGTGTCTACATCCGTCCCCACAAGCTGGTGACATCGACTGAAGAAGAGATCCTGCGTTTCACGGAGTGTAAGGTAGAAGCAGAATATTTACCTACATTCTTCTCACGGCGAGTACGGCGACACATGTGGTAAAGGAATAAGGCTGTGATCCAAGTCATAAGCGGTGAGCGTTTTTCATTCTTAATATGAGCGAGTCCAAAGATACTGAACAGGTGAACCGAGTAGGTATAAAGGCGCCTATATTCTCTCCCGAAGATGCAGATTTGTGGTTTGCACAAATGGAAGCACAATTTGCTTTGGCTAAAATTACGGTCGATGAAACAAAGTTTTATTATATCACCTCTAGTCTGGATCCCCAATATGCTAAGGAGGTTAAGGACATAATTAAGGCACCACCAGCGACTGATAAATACCTACAGTTTAAGACAGAATTGATTAAACGTCTATCTGCATCACAGGAAAAGCGTGTAAAACAACTTCTTGTGCACGAAGAGCTTGGCGATCGGAAGCCTTCACAATTCCTCCGACATTTAATAGATTTGGCCGGTCCCGCGGTGCCTTCAGAGTTCCTGTTTACCCTGTGGTCCAGTCGTTTGCCGCAAAACATACAAACAATCCTGGCCCTGCAGATGGACTTACCGCTGGAAAAGCAGGGTGAGTTAGCCGACAAGGTGCATGAAATAGCTCCATCCAGTCCCCAGGTAGCCATAGCCAGCACGGCCTCCTCGCCAAACTGCGAGATGATGAAGGAGATCAGCGAACTGCGGAAGCAGGTGGAACTACTTACTACCCGCCTGAACCGAGATGGACGCTCACACTCACGCTTCAGGTACAACCGGAACGGTCGCTCACGCAGTCGCTCTAGACCAAAACAGCCACCGTCAGATCATCCACACTGCTTTTACCACTTCAACTACGGGGAGAAGGCACACAAGTGCAAGCAGCCGTGTAGCTTCAAAGCGGAAAACTATCAGGGCGGTCGCAAGTAGCGGCCAACGACTGCCCTCACCCAACAGGCCGTCTGTTTGTTACCGACCGGTCGACGAAAATGCAGTTCCTCGTGGACACTGGCTCTGACTTGTGCGTTTTCCCGCGGTCCCACATCAAGACGCCCTGTCCCAAGTCGAAGTTTGACCTTATCGCTGCCAACAACTCGGTGATCCATACTTACGGCCCGGTAACACTTCACCTTGATTTTGGACTCAGGCGCGACTTCCAATGGAAATTTACCATAGCTGACGTGTCAAAACCAATAATAGGTGTCGATTTTCTTATCCACTACAACCTCCTAGTAGACTGCAGGAATCAACGAATCGTGGACAACCTGACAACTCTCACTGCGCCTGCTACGTCATCCGGAGTTTCTGAGGAGTTTGCGAAATGTCCGGCCTTGTGCATACCGATAAGTACATCAAAGATCCAATCATACTTTGATACGGTATGTTAGGATCGGGTCTGTGATCCGGCCCTGGCTTGATTAGGTTTTGACCGGTAACTGCAGGCGTGGCAGCTAGCTTGCAGTCTTCCATCCTGAAAGTTTTCAACACCTTGTTGACATATTTCGTCTGGTCAACCTTTATACTTGATTCACTTTGAGTGATCTGCATACCAAGGATCAACTCTGCTTTTCCTAAATCCTTCATTTCGAATTTTGACATGAGATCCTGCTTCACCTTACGTAACTCTGCTTCATTATTCCAAAAAATTAACATATCGTCAACATAGACTGCTAGTATGATCACATTGCTTCCTTTTGACCTCGTGTAAACGCAGGGTTCGTTCTGCGATCTCTTGAATTCCAACTTCAACAGCTCACTGTTGAGTTTCGTGTTCCATGCCCTCGGCGATTGCTTGAGTCCATACAAGGACCGCTTCAATAAACAAACATGCGACTTCTTTCCATGTTCCTCGAAACCATCTGGTTGTCTCATATATACCGTCTCATCAAGTTCTCCATACAGGAATGCCGTCTTGACATCCATTTGGTCTATCTTCAATCCTTGTTTGACTGCTTGCGCAATCAAAACTCGTAGTGAGCTATGTCTCACGACTGGCGAGAACGTTTCGTCGTAGTCAATTCCACATCGTTGACTAAATCCTCTAGCAACAAGCCGTGCCTTATAGCGTATCTTATTTCCCACCTCTTCTTTGTTACGAGCTTGTTGTGGCTCTACTAGTATCCAGGTACCATTTTTCTTTAAAGCATCAAGCTCCTCCTGAATAGCAGCTCTCCATTGCTTATTGTCTGGTCTGGATAATGCTTCTTGAAGGGTCAGTGGATTTGGTTCTGAATCAGCTGCTTGGTATAGAACGTAGTCTGGAAACTCCCGTGGTTTCCTATCCCTCAGCGGATATCTCCTTTCTGTTCCTTGAAGCACACTTTCTGAATCCTCACCCGGTGGTTCGCAATCCTCGAAAATTTCTGGTTCTTGATCTTCAACCTCAATATCAGGTTGATGAACCTCGGGTTCTGGTAATCTTTCTTCATCTTGAATACCTGGACTCTCAATCCCATGGGATTCAATTATTACTTCTGCATTTACACGATTCTCATCCAGATTATCATCCTGCAGAACTCCCTCTGGAGGCTTCCACAAATCAGCAGTCTCTTCTGAGTCTCTGTCTGATTTGCTTTCAGGAAGTGACATAAACTCCACTGAGTTCTCTTCTGAATCCACTCCATCCGTGTATTTGCTATCTTCCAGGAATACCACATTCCTTGCCTTAAATTGTTTTCCTGTTGCAGGTTCTATCAGGCGGTATGCTTTCGCATCGTCACAGAAGCCAGTGTGGACTAACTCTCTGCTCCTCGCATCCCACTTGGTCCTCTTCTGACTTGGGATGAGCATAAAAGATTTGCACCCAAATGTCCTCACCATACTCAGATCACATTTCCGACCAGTCCATTTCTCCTCAGGTGTCATGTTGCACACCGCAATGGTTGGTGATCTGTTCTTCAGGTATACTGCATGATGGACAGCCTCTGCCCAGAACCGTTGAGATAGTCCAGAATCTTGCAGCATGCTTCTGGCTTTCTCGCAAATAGTGCGATTCGACCTCTCCGCCACTCCGTTCTGTTCTGGCGTGTAGTCAACAGTCAGCTGATAGTGGATCCCGTTCGCCTTCAGGTAGCCATCCATCCTTTTGTTGACATATTCCGTGCCATTGTCTGATCGCAAGATCTTGATTTTCTGGCCGGTCTGATTTTCCGCATAAACTTTGAACTCCTTAAACTTTTCTAAAACATCTCTCTTTTGTTTCAAAAAGTACACAAAAGTCTTGCGCGATAAATCGTCAATAAACGTAACAAAATAAAGGTTTTTACTAAAAGAAGGAACTCGCATTGGCCCGCATACATCTGAGTGTACCAATTCTAGAATTTCATTAGCCCTTGTACCCTTATTTGTAAAAGGTTGTCGCGTTTGTTTTCCCATTATGCATGAAATGCAGTCTAAATTGTGTGTACAATTTGGAAAACTCACCCCGGTTGCCATCTTATCTCTCAGTAACTTCAGGTTCCTCAGTCCTAGATGTCCCATCCTTCTGTGCCACAGGACCTGGTCATTTTGCTCACCTCCTGTTGTCGCTAGAGCAGCACCATATGAGCAGTCCTTAATTTTGTAGATACCTCGTTCCGCCACCCCTGTCGCAACAGTTTCGCCATAAACCTCACACTCGTTACTCTTAAAGATGTCGCACCCCGTCTCTGTGAACACTAATACATGCCCTTTCTTAGCAATCGCATTCACACTCAATAAATTAGATGCTAATTTCGGTACATAAGTAACATCACTTACCGTCATCTTGTCAGACACAACCATACCAACACTTTCGCCCAACACCTCGTTTCCATCCGCACACATAACTCTTAAAGGTGTAGGAGTTTCTTTTAAGTTTTTTAACCAAGCTTTTGTCTTCGTCATGTGGTTTGAAGCTCCAAAGTCGATTACCCAATCTTCTGCAGGTTCACACGCATTGCCGAAGGCAAATGCTTGATGTGCTTCCTTCCTTATCTCCTGTTTTTTCTTGTTATTAGGACATTGGTAACATTTATGAGGGCCTCCACAGATATAGCACTTCAATACTTTCTTAGCAGGTTTGCTAGTATTGACCTTGCTCTTTGTGTGTTCATTTTTCTTTGTTAGTAGTGCTGACTTTGACGTATCACTTCTACTTCCTGAAGCTGTGTAAGCATCCTCCATTTGAAACAGTTTGTTCTTTACGTAGTCAGACGTAAGTTCGATATTACTGTTCTCAATTGTCATTTTCAGTGGTTGAAACTCCGCTGTCAGACCTTGGAGTAGCAGAGCAGCCAACAGTTCATCATCGACTTCCTTTTCAATGTCTCTCAGTTCCTGGGATATCGTTAACATAGCTGTAACATATGCCCTTACTGTTGAAAATTGCTCCAATTTCAGACTGACTAATCTGGATAGCAGGCGGCACCGATTATTCAAGCCTTTATCCTCAAATGTCTGTCTTAGCTTCTCCCAAGCTTCCTTAGCTGTCTTCGCAAGCCGTATGTGCACAAGACATTCAGGCATCACCATCATGCCTATCTTGGCTTTAGCCTTCTGATCTCTCTTTACAGCTTTCTCATCAGTCGGGGCTGGCGTCGTGCTAGTGTACTTCCAAAGATCTTCGTAGACAAGTGCCATTTCCATTTGCACTTTCCACGTCGAGTAGTTAGAGCTACCCTCTAGCCTCGCCATCAGTGGCATGTTTAAATTATTACTTGCCATCTCGTTGACTGATTTCTCAATGTTGTCTCCACTTCCACCAGAGCCACTCATGCTCTGTCTCCGGCATCAATCATCAAATTAATGAAGCGTGCTGGGCCCATAACCTAATGGTGTTTTTCACTTTAAAACATCATTTATCTTCCAGCGCACCTAAGAAGCTGAAAGTTTGTAACTGATACCGTTTGTGGAAGTAAAAATAATTGTTTACTTGACAACATGAAAATTTGAAGTAAGGAAAAATAACAATACAATATCTGATGTTTTTCAGATGTCACTTTTCAAATAGAGAGTAAAAATTGCATTAACATCTTTCTGTTACTCTGTCGACTTTACATTAGACCTCCTTTCTCTAACACCAGCACAGGACAGACCGCCCAGCCCCTGGGTAGCACAGCTTTGTCGCGCGCTACTCGTGAGTGGCATAGCGTAGCGCATCGCATTCGATTTTGAGTCACATCTGCGAGTGTGTGACTCAAAAGCTGCGCGCGCCCCAATTAAAAAGCGCGACTCGTACAGTGACTCACATGTGTTACCCTTGTTACGAAAAACTGAATCGGTAAATGGCCTTCACTAGCTTAGAACGAAAATCAAATTCTTTTGAAATAAGTCCGCCTTTGTACATTTAAACTTACCTGTTATTTAAGTTTTTTATTTTTTATTTTGTGCAATAAAGCGTTACAAACAAAGAAATCCATTCACAGATACAAAGAAATCAAAATTTAAATGAATAAAAAAAAATTGCCCATTTCGTGTCAAGAGTTCAAGATGTGACTTTGGCAGAATTTGTCGGCATCGGCTGGTTGCCATTTCAACAAAAAATAATAATAATAACTTGCTCGTATGTTCGCAGTTGCGCGACTTTAATAGGGCGCGCGGGATTCTCATGTTCTTAGCTGGCGACTTTAGTGGCGCGCGTTTGGCATTTTCGCTTGCCGCGAAAAGAGACTCAAAGTCGCGAATTTAGACACATTCTCGCCACAAAACGCGTGACTCACAAAGTCGTGCGTTGTCATACAACCGGGGCAGGACTTGTCTTTTTTCTTTCTAATCTGTGCTGTGCTGGCCAGCATCTGGCAACACTGGTATCTTTCGCTCGCTTCGCAAAATTTGGTTGGGAAATAAATGCAACACGGGATTTAGAAAAGGAAGAGACGGCACAGCGTGTACTTAAAACAATATTTGCTGTACGCCTAAGGTTAGTAATGAAATCAGTTTATTTGTACATGAATTTGTTTTCCTATGTAATAAGATGCTGATGCTGTTCCATGCCATGATGCCTGTTAGTCAAACATGACGACCTGGTTACGGTGGCGGGGAGTCGCTAGATGCGGGAGGCACAAGACCGGGAAGCTTGGAAAACCATGAGGGAGGCCTATGTCCTGCAGTGGGCGTCAAATTGCTGATGATGATGATGAAGTATGGTGTATACGAAGCCAGTTCTACAGACAAGCCACCGCTGGCTTGGCTCGTGTTGTTCAGATGAGGCAAGTCAGCCTGCATCTTTCTTGTGGCGTGCACAAGTATGTTCACGTCTATACGTGTCTGCAATGCTGGCGTAGAGGTTGAGCGATTAGCGTGCGGCTTGAAAAATAGATGGGCGCTCTATTCTCACCAGTGCTGTCAGCCAGCGCTGGCTTGGCATGAAAAACTGTTTATAAAGGGCCAATACCAAGCTAGTGCTGGCAGCCAGAGATGGCTTCTTATAAATAAGGCATTAGTCTGCATCGGCTGGTTGCTATTTCAACATGAAAAATAATGTTTCCTGTGTTTTATATGGGCCACAGCTGTGGATGCTTATAAAATTTGCATTTGCAGGGCTCATCTTGACCAATTATTTTTAATAAATATTTTGAAGCACGTGAAGCAATAAATGAATGTGAAAACTTGCTACGGGCCTAGTAACCTGAGCTGGCTTTACATGAATTGATCTGTTAATCAACAGAAATAATGAACACTATTTGATCCTTAAGCATATGTACTGTGATAATTATCATGTATTGTCAGTGTTTTCTCCTGATTCATCTCCACTAAGGGAACGAAAAAAAAGCCAACCCATTTGTACAATGAGCAGAACTGCCCCCCAACTTACTTGACATCCCTGTTATATTACTTTTCAGATACGATGGCTAATCAATGGGGGCAAAAAGCTGAAGAGCTTGAAATTTCCAACAAGGTTGCTGGTTTGGGCTTAAACAAACCCCCTTTGAACCAAACAACTGATTCAGATGAAACTCCAGATGCATCTAATCCAGCTGATGCATCCCTACTGATGAAAATTATTAGACAAGGTCTTGTTGAATCAAAGCTGGATATTGAGATCCAAAGAAAAGATCCCAATTCACCATTATATTCAGTAAAAACTTTTGAAGCACTACATTTAAAACCGAATTTGCTGAAAGGTGTTTATGCGATGGGATTCAATGCACCATCTAAAATTCAAGAAACTGCATTGCCAACACTGCTTGCAGACCCACCTCAAAATATGATAGCCCAGTCTCAGTCTGGTACTGGCAAAACAGCTGCATTTGTCTTAGCTATGTTGAGCAGAGTCGACACTTCTAAAAACTATCCACAAGTTCTCTGCTTAAGCCCCACTTATGAGCTTGCTATCCAGACTGGTGAAGTGGCTGCGAAAATGGCGAAGTTCTGCCCTGAAATAAAACTTAAATATGCTGTAAGAGGTGAAGAAGTACCCAGAGGCACCAAGATAAGTGACCATATTATAATAGGGACTCCTGGCAAGATGCTTGACTGGGGAGTGAAGTTTGGCATGTTTGATCTTAGCAAAATCAGAGTGTTTGTGCTTGATGAAGCAGATGTCATGATAGACAGACAAGGCCATCAAGATCAGTGTATCCGGATCCATAAATGCCTGCCATCAACATGTCAGATGATGTTCTTCTCAGCAACATATGATACAGCTGTTATGGAATTTGCAGAAATCATTGTACCCAATCCAATTATAATTAGATTGTTGCGTGAAGAAGAATCTCTAGATAACATAAAGCAGTATTATGTGAAATGCAAAAATGCTGAAGAAAAATATAGAGCCATCTGCAATATCTATGGGGTGATCACAATTGGACAAGCAATCATATTTTGTCACACCAGGAAAACAGCGGCATGGCTATCAGAGAAGATGTCCAAAGATGGCCACTCTGTTGCAGTGTTATCTGGTGAATTGACTGTTGAACAAAGAATTGCAGTTTTAGATAGATTCCGAGCTGGATTAGAAAAAGTGCTCATAACTACCAATGTGTTGTCCAGAGGCATTGATGTAGAGCAAGTAACACTTGTTGTCAACTTTGATATGCCTATGGATGTTGATAAAAAGGCTGACTGTGAGACATACTTGCATAGAATTGGCCGCACTGGAAGGTTTGGAAAGGCAGGTATAGCTATCAACTTGATTGACTCCCAGCCATCTATGGAGATATGCAAAACAATTGAAGGTCACTTTGGAAAGAAAATCCACCTTCTGGATATAGAAGACGCTGAAGAAATTGAGAAAATTGGGGCATAGGCAGCCTTTTATATTTTTATGGTTATATTTTTGTATGTAGTTCTTAAGATCCACTTAACAAAGTGTTAACTGTCAACAATAGGTAACTTATATTCTTTTTGTTGCACTAATTCGTGCTGAGGACAATTTCAAAAACCTATTTAAGAGGCTAAAAATTCCACCCATCCCAGCACGGTTAGCCAGAGGTCACGGTTTGGGTGGAATTTTTAGCCTCTAAATAGGTTTTTAGAGTAGGTAACTTATTTTTTGAATGGAGAAACAGCAACATTGTTGTGGAATTGTTTGATTATTATTTGTGTTACAACTTGCTGTGACGTAAAACATGGAAACAGTTTCTTGAATATTGATAAATTAAGCCTCTTCAACAAGCAATAGTTATAATAATTCTCAATTGTGTTATTCATAATAATGATAACTTCCGCACGACACAATCACTTGTCCATGTCCCAAACTAGGATACCCTGTGGTATGATGTACAAATGAAGTACTAATCGAACCCACACTTCTGGTTTGACAGTCAAGCTTGTTACTTCTAGATCATGAGCCAGTCAAACTGAGTCTCTTGCAACACAGGCACAGTACAAATAAGAAGCACTAATGATAGAGGGCCTGAATTGAGAATCTCACTGGTTAAATACTTAAGGAACATTCTGTCACGCTCTTTTCTGAGAATATAAAAGAGTCAGCACTACAGTTAATTTTACTTAGCGTAATTCTCAATTCAGAAACTGGCCCATACTGTCTAGAAACTTGATTTGGTAATTATATTCTTTTTGTTCCACTAACCCGTGCTGAGGACAATTTTTTTGATTTGGTAAATTTAATAGAAAAAAATTAAACTGAATCATTATTTACTCAATCATTAGTGCGGACTCAGTAAATTGTTTTAAAAATCAATCAATCGTCTAAAAGATTTCCGCACTTAGCCTCATGGTTGGGTTCATTCCATTGCATTTTCGAAAGTAGGTACATGTGCATTTTGTAACACCTGTATAATTTGCTAAAGAGAAACACTTGTCTTATGATTTATATTATACCGTATGTTACTGATGTTAAAATTACCCATTTGACTGGTCTTAGAAATAAAATTCTTACACATTTACTTTAATTTTAATTAAATAGGTTGTAATATTACAAGTAATGACTAGGCTAGGTACATAATAATTTATCGAGCAACTGGAGCACCACCGGCATCAGGATTTGTAGCTCCGGAGATCATCACAAATATGGCAACGGGCACAATATACATCCACTGAAATACGGAAGATTCTATTAGTAGGTACATAGTTTGCCAGTGCCACAAATATTAATCTGTGGTATGTACTTCCTACCTTAGCAACCAAGTAAGCCCGTAGAGGGTGGTAATGTAGGATGGGGCTAAATAGAACTAAATCTCTGTAGCTACTGGAAAATATTATTAGGAGACCACTAACAATTGGGTATTTGACAAAATATCTAATGAGTTACTTTTGAAACGGAATTTAGTAGGTATGAAAATACTTGCTTATGACGTCACATTTCAGAGCACTCTTGTTATGTTTAATCTATTTAAAAATAGTAATAACTAGTAATTGACTAAAAGAGATACATTTTCCGAGATATTTCGTAATTTTTGTTTTAATCGAGCATAATATGAAATAATTTATTGTTGATCGTGTCAAATACCTTATTGCCTTTGGTTTCATTTTGCTTCCCTTAGCAAGGAAAATTAATGGGACCACGAGAACTGCTTCTACATTTTGTGCGTAAAGAAAATAGGTAAAACTAAAAGTTCAGTATGTAGGTAGCGATGGGCGACTCGCGTCAATTTACTCGATGGGCTGCCAGCGAGTAAACTCGAGTTGGAAATTATGTCAACCGAGTTTATTCGGCGGGTGTGTGCGAGCGACCTGACTCGCCAGTGTGGCTGAGTGCGTCAGTGCTATGCGACCGAGCTGTGTGTCAGAGTGAGAACGGTACAACATGCAACTCGAGCTACAGTATCAACGTGGCTGTGCATACATAAAGGATGAAACAAACCAACGCGGTGGCGGTCCTTACATGTCCATTTACTGCAGTACTATTTATATGGACGGCCACCGCCACCGCGTTGGTGTGTCAGGTCCGCCCGACTCGCGCAACTTGACGGCAGTGTGCGCGCTGGGACAACACTGACTCGAGTTGCTGCTCGAGTCAGCCCTTATTTAAACTCGAGCTACTCGAGTTGAAAAAAATGTGACTCGGCCCATCGCTATATTATTATGTAGGTACTTGTAAGTTAAAAAAGGTAGGTACATAAATAGATGAATATACAATCTTTTTTAATAAAAATAAGGTGATACTATGTAGTAGGCACTGTAACGATTCCTCTTTATAGTAGCTGGCCGGCATAGCCGTATAGTCAGATTTTGAAGGAAGTCATTAGGTACGTTTTGTTTTAGGTGTCAGTCGATACCGACTGAAATACTTTTTATTATCTTAAATCCGGGTTTTAATCAAATAGAGCGTTAAAGTACTTGTTGTACCTAATAAGAACAAGTCTCTTTTTCATCGAAATCAGTCATTCCAACTTTTTAAAACAAAAATGTGTAGTGCTGACTGCACTTATTGCTAGTGCTAATGTAAGTATTACCTACATTATGTGTTTCTTTTTGTAACAGCTAATAAAAGCTCTGGCGGCTTATTCTGTTAAAGGACGAGCCAGTGTTAAACTAACGCCAAAACTTAACAAATCTCTTATGATACGTTTTTGCAAAAATTGTAGAATAAAAGAAGATATGATTTTTTCCATTGACGGCGCTAGTTAGTTAACTGGCCAATTGTAATTTTATTATGATTATTAATTCCATTTGTTTTTTTATTATATTTTTTTCTTTTTTTAATTTCTAATGTACGTCTTTTATTTGGATTGGTGTTTTATCAATACTTATTTATTTAGAATCTGAAGTAGCCAGTACTGCTTGAGATTAAAACCTCTTTCATAATTATTACAGTTTGAAAACTTCAAAGTATAAATATTGATAGAGAAATAAGAGAAGCATCAACCCAAATAAAAGACGCAAATTGGGTCACGGGTGTTAGTTTTGGTGACACTGGCGTGACTAATAGTATGACTACGGATAAACAAAATTAACAATAGTCACACTAGTGTGGCAATTCAGTGTAACTACGGATCGGAGTGTGACTATGGATAAATAAAATTAACTATAGTCACACTAGTGTGGAAGGTTGACTACGGTTAGTTAGTGTTGCCAGTGGCAAAATTGGTAAAATCGCCAATATTATTGCGATGATAGAATAAAACAACGGTCGGGATTTGGGGAGTGTAACAGACAGATTTTTTATTGTTTTATTTTCGAGGGCGCTGTTTTAAGATAACGAAAAGAAAATGTAAATCCAATGTGAACTGCCAAAATGTAGGTCTATTAAATTTTCGGCACCATCATGAACATTTGTCTGATTTTATGGAACTAATAAACTTCCCACCGTTAATTTATTAAATTTTCAAGACAGATCTTTTACTTTTGGGAGTGTAAGTTCTTACCAAAATTCCACCGTCAATTTAATACATTTTTTGGGCGTCATTTTAACCTTTTCAATCCTGACCCTGAAAACAACAATAGAAAACCATTGTTATTTTCAAGGTCATGACTGAGGAAGATAAGGCAGAGGTCTCTTTATTTTTGAGGACGCTAGATTTTTACAGAACTGAATATGAAACTGACACCATCCATTTAGTAAATTTTCGGTCGCGCTAACGGGCTCCTATAACACAAATCTTTTATAATAGAAGCATCTGAGTTTTTTTATGAATACACGACAGATCTTCGGTTTTTGAAGGCGCTGAGTTTTTACAGAACTGAATGAAATTGTCACTATGCGTTTAAGTAAATTTTCGGGCGCACTAACGCGCGCCCATAACACAAATCTTTTATTATCAAAGGCGTTGAGTTTTTATTAAAATGCCTCCGTCAATTTAGCCACCATAAATTCTCTGGCTAGCTTTCAAGAAAGATATTTTATGTTTGAGGGCGCTCACGCGCGTATACGAACATATCTTTTATTTTCAAACGTGCTGAATTTTCAAGGTACTAAATCAAAATGCCATCGATGATTTAGTAAATTTTCGGCCACGCTGACGCACAAGTTGCTTTGAACATCGAGGCATGTGTGTGACATTATGTGGCAGCCCAAAGACTAGTCCCACTTTTTTTTCTATGAGCCGTTTTCAGTACAAATTCACAAAGCAATTCATAGATGGCGCTTACAGGCGTGGCCATAGAAGAACCGGAATACGGCTGTCAAAATTAATCTGCGCTAAGCAAAATTTGACAGACGTATTCCGGTTCTTCTATGGCCACGCCTGTAAGCGCCATCTATGAATTGCTTTGTGAATTTGTACTGAAAACGGCTCATTAGGTCCGATATTTGGTAAAAAGGATGATTATGGCAATACTTAGTGCCACTTTTAATTTAACATGGCCTTTGAGGCCTTGCGGGTCGCTAGAATTTTTTTCTTGTAATGGTAGAGTCTTCAAAAAGATTGAAAAACAGTGAAGGAAGCTATATCAGTGTCGAAAGTATGTACTTAGTTGGTACTACCTACCTATAATTATATGTTGAACAGTGATGGTATAGGAGTTAAATTAATAACATGTGTAAGTACTTACATATTTTGCTAAGAAGGATCTGTTATCCTTCAGCTCTCCTTTTTCCCTTGCTTCCCGCTCCCTTTCAAGTTTTTGAATATATGATGCTGTGTCTGGCCTAGAAAAACATTCAACATTAAAAGTCAATTGTGAAAGAAGAGTGATCAGGGAATTCAATTAGTAAATACAGGCGTGTACATACACAGGAGCTTGATCCACAGTATGGAGAAAAAAATAGGAATTTATTTGATATTTGCCACTTTTACTTTGTGTCAATGGCTGGGATGAATTTGTGACCTGGAAACTAACTGCAATAACAGCACCATTTGGCAAGACCCAAGTGTTAATCACATCTGAAAGTCCACTTTCTAAAAATGCTTTTGCCTTCACTGATGAGAGGAATTCAGTTTCTGTATTATCAGCAGAAGTCACCCATGACCTTATGGAGTAGAAACTATCTTCTTCAGCCAATGCCTGCAAATAAATATTTTTGTGATCAGTCAGCAGCAACAGAAAAACCGACGAAAAAGAACCATATCTTTTTTTGCAGATCGAATTTGCAAACTTTGTAGTAGGTACAATCTTTTAATCATGTTAATAGTGATTTTAGAACCCATGGTCGTGAACATAAGGCAAAAAACCTAGGACTAGATAGCATTATCGCCAAAAGCCGTTTTTAGCATAAATGCTATCTAGTCCCTGTTTCGTGATTCTAGGTTCTCTGTCGTGGGTCCTAAAAATCACTGTTAACATCATTGAGACATTGTACAGACACTTTTTGCAAATTCGATCCGTAAAAGATATGTTATTTTTTCATTGGTGGCGCTAGTTAGCCCACGGGATCCCCTTTACGATCGTATTTTTAAAAACACGATTCCTCTATTGTAGATAGATAGAGAACACTTAATAGTACAGAAAAAAGGAAACAGAGGCAAAACAGCTGTAGTTACATTTTTACTTTTACCACAGACACACAGACAATTTAAAGTACAACATCTGAATTTGTAGTTTAATTTGTAAGTTTTCTATGTCGGTTCTGGTATAAATTTTGCCACCAACTGATTAAATTAGCCATTAAATTAACTGACTAGGAAGTTTATTAGGCGTCGACAATCAGCTATACATTCTGTCCCACAACGTTTAGCAGGCTGGCATTAAAAAGCTGAATGCAATGCCGCCATCTATTGAATTTACATATTTCAAGATGGCGTCAATGCAACAGCTGATATTCGCAGGGCGGCTGGCAAGAGCTGGATAAGAGTAGCCGAGGACCGTGCTCAGTGGCGTGCAATAGGAGAGGCCTATGCCCAGCAGTGGAGAAGCATAGGCTGATGATGATGATTCTCTACATACTTCCGAATAATTGTCCACCAAGACTTAAGTGGATGCTTCTGCCCTAGGCAGACTGCACCTGCCCTAGGCAGACTGCACGAAGAGACTTCCAAATCCACCATGGTTTTTTGTATGCAGCCCTGATTGCGTGCCACTGCTGGGCAAAGGCCTCCCTTTTAGCTCTCTAGTCGTCCCTCTTCGTGGCCACCTCTTGCCAACCCGGTAGGAAGTTCATGAGGTCGTCCCACCAGGTGGTGTCGCCATCGCTTTGCTCGGATATTGTAAACGTGGCCAGTTTGCAATATCCGTCGCATGGAACACAGTCAGTGGCCATTTTCGCTGACCTGTTTGGGCCCATACGACTTAAACGGCCCGCCCAGCTTATCGCGGTCGTAGCTCCAACAGTCGTAGCTCTTTTCACCCGGTATACTGCGCTCCATTGCCTGCTGGCAAACCTTAAGTCTGGACTTCTGAGCACCGGAAGATAAAATAGGCAAGTTGCTCGTGTCGACGAGTTTTCGCTTCAGGGCATGTGGCAACTTCCCTTTCATCAGCTCTTTCATGGACCAAAAAACTTCCAGGCATTGTCAATGCTGGTCGATTGCCTTGTCCTGCCTGTTTTCGAAGGAGAGTATGTGGCCCAAGTAAGTTTATTCGTCTATGTACTGTATTTCCTGCCCAACTACTTCGACACTACATTTTGTGCTCTTAGTCATAGGTCTGTGCATGTATTGGAGTTCCAGAGCTTCTGGTGCAAACAGAACAATATTGTCGGAAAAGCGGAGGTTCGTAAGCCTCTCGCTGTAGCCAACTTTATTAGTTATAGCTAGTTATTATGATTTAAATTGTCAGACTTTTAACTAAACGTCAGGCATATGGTCTACTAAACTATCTGACTGATACTTAGTGTTAATCTTGTTTTAAAAATTCAGTTTTTTTAAGAGTTTTCAACACGAGATTATCAATGACAATGATTGAAATATTAGTTAAAATTGAAGTCAGTGTTATTGGAAAAAACGGTTTAACGGTTTTGTTCGTCCCATGCCTCATCTGTCATACCAAAACTATTGCATAATTTATTGATGTGTCACATCCATGTCACACTATCACAGCCATGTCATCAACAGTCACAGCCATGCTGCCTAATGTCACAGCCATACATTTGAACACCATTTTCAACCCCTTGCAAAGGCAATTTAGCGTGACCACATATACTGAAAATTATAATTTTGGATACACTTTGTAACTGCTTTAGTAAAAACTAAAAATAAAATACTTGAATTTTTTTCGGCTTGCGTAAGAAACACCCATTAGTTATAAGGAGTGAATCTGTGAAAGGCAATTTAGCGTGACCACATATACTGAAAATTATAATTTTGGATACACTTTGGAACTGCTTTAGTAAAAACTAAAAATAAAATACTTGAATTTTTTTCGGCTTGCGTAAGAAACACCCATTAGTTATAAGGAGTGAATCTTTAATTGATTTAATAACCTGAGTGGGATAAAAAGCTGCATTTATATATTAAGCTTGTTTACACTTAATACTTTTTATTTAAGGTACAATGAGCAGGGAGATCCAAGGAATTCAAGAAAAAGAAAAGAAAATTATGCAGTTATGATCGCACTAAAATAAAGAGCCTCAAGAGCTGAGGCAATAAGTAATGGAGTGCCCATTCGTGGAGCCTCTAAACTATTTGGTGTCCCACGAACGACGTTGCAAGACAGATTGGCTGGTCGCATAGATATAGATGTATTTAAAACTGGACATCTTTCAGTACCCATAGATATTAATTTTCATTTATAATTTGATTGTGATTTTTAACTTTTTTATAATTATAGTAACATTGTTTGAGTGAATCAAAAATTTAATTTACAATTAAACAAATGGCCGACCATTGAAAGAAAGAAAGAAAGAAAGAAAGAAAGAGGATATTTATTTAAATTGTCACAGAAACACAAAGTAAACAAAAGGTACACAAACAAAAGACACAAACGTCAACAAAACAGAGATAAAACAAAACAATCGAGAAGAGAACATGTGAGGCATATAGAGTCAAAGGCAGCCGGGTACCATATACCATTGGGCCATGAACCGCCGACTTTAGGGTTTTTTCGTTTTCGACTCATTTAATAAACCTTAATATTTATCTTTTAGTAGAAAACTCAAACAGAAAATAGATTTAATCAACCTATCTAAAACTGCATCAAAGCTATCCTTTCGTTGCAAACTGATTGGGCCAGAGCGGTCCAAAGTTAGAAAATCCGTAAGGGGGCCGACGTTTAGAGTACTTAAGTATTTACCTTAAAACCTTTTCTAATGAAATATTCGTTATGTATTTTTAAATTTATATTGATATCAGTTTTGCTGGTGTTATGTTATAGTTTGCACCTGATTCGTATGGAGCATGTCTGTGTCATGGGACTAGAATAACTTTTTGACAGGTTGTATTATGAATAGCCGTGGGTTGCCGGCTTTAGAATAGTACCCCCCATCTCTTCCTGTGGGTGCCGTGAAAACCGGCTAACGGACAGGAGGTGCTCAGCAGCGCCTTCAGCGGAAATGCGATATACTGTGCTTGCCAACCCGCATGCCAAGCGTGGCGAGCATGGCAAATATCCTCATGGCAGTAAACAATGTAGTACAATTATGGGTTACCGTAGGCACTGACTGAAAATCAGCACTGAGGGATCACTTCCTCAGCACAACGCTGAGTCAGCTGCCTTTGTGGCAACTTAGATGAAAGACAGGCTATGGTCCTGTTTTATTTATTTGTTTTGTCTGTTGCATATTTAGTTTTCTTATTGTTGTGCATATTATGTTACTTATCTGCTTATTTTGTTTCTGTGATGTATCATGTTGGTATAATATATGTCTTTCTTCTTCTTCTAAACCAGAAAACCAAGCCCCCAGCAGTGGACTTCTTGTGGCTGAATGATGATGATGATAATGATGATTATGAATAGTATTTGTTGTAGAGGAAAATCTTTATCACCACCTTTTAACATGGCCTCTCCAATGAGATAAAAACATATTTTTTTTGCTAGTTACTCATTTAGTGCCTGAATTTGAGCATGATACTCTACAAGGAAAAATTCATGGCGCTATTAGGGATAAAGCTGTCAGTGAAACCATATAAACTCCAAAACTAATTTGAACTTGTGAAAGAGGACCAGATTTAAAAGAATTAGCTGAGTGCTTAAAATAATGTTCATACTAAAAACTATGGACTTGCTGGGGGCCCACTACCTACACAATATTTTTGAAGTAAAAATTCAAGTCTTGAATTTTATTATGAAGGTCCCAGAATTAATTTTCTGGTTATGCAATAAAGTGTTCTCTATCCTCTATCTATATATCTAACCGACAAGGTTGGTTACAACATTTAAATATTTGTAGAAGATCATGCAGTATAAAGGAGACAAATAGGTACTCATTGGTTAAATTATTGTTAATGAATTACATAAATGATTGATTGATCAATAACCATTATGTACTTACTTTTAGTTCTTCAACATCTTGCAAAGTAAGTGGATGTTGTTCAATTACAGATGCACCAGACCTGATGCTCTTTAGAGAAACCATTCCGCGAGGGCAAAACAAAGCATTATTGCAGTTAAGCGAATGTTCTAATTTAATATTCAGCCACCCATCATAGTCGATGCTATGCTGTAAGTAAAAAAAATTGTGTAGTACTAACATAACCTTGATTATAAATAAGTACTTATTCTTTCATTCCGATAAATACAAATAGGTTTGTACGTATTTTACTTCCTAATTATTTTACGGACCGTCCCATGCAGAAGCATCAATAGACCCAGTAAATGGAAACTTATCATTTTACAAATAACAAGAGCAGAATCGACAACCCGAAAATTCTGCTGAAAGCAAGCTGAAAAATTGTGAGCCTATTTTTTCGGCTTCCGCACCAGTCGCACCACACACACCAGTCACTAACACACACCACACTTGCTCTTGCTTGCTGACCACAGAACTGTTCACAGACGATAAAGAAACTGTTGTATTGATCATGCATTGATCTCTGACAGTGACAGATGGTTGATCTGACAGATTCACAGACGATGTAACTACTTAAGGCCGGCCTACACATATTAAATTCGGAAAGTGATGCGACGTTCGGTAAATTAAAGATCAAATTAAGATCGATCGAGTTATTCACAGACGGTAAAGTGTCTTTTGTTGCATGCAACATAGACTGAATGTCGATTTTAAGATTTATTGTCTCTCTAAATTGAGAAAGGCATTTCGTTTCGTACCTATTATGTTTAGGTTGTAGTCGGTCGGACAGAACCATAGAGTATAGTAATGACAGAACGGACCTCAGAACACAACATGATCGAACCTCCAGACCCTGACAGACCGTTACCGACCAAACGTACACACATCAAAAAAAGTTTGCGATCACTTTGAAAAACTGAAATCTTTTTTGTTACTGTAGATTATATTATGATTTTTTCTTCTTTTTAGATTCTTTATTTAAAAATAAAGAATTAGAACACAAAACAATGACACCGTTCAGTTGTTTTTTCATATTAAAAGGCTTTCAGTCCTAGCTTACGCTCATTCAGAAATCTGATTTAGTCAATTATAGCCGATTCAAGATATTTTTTGCGGAAAGTTGTGATTGAAAAAATGCCAAGAGGATTATCAGAGGTTTTACGAGCAAGAATAGTAACTTTGAGGGAAGAAGGATACACCACGAGAGTACTAGCACGCAGACTTGCTATATCCCAATCCTGTGTCGTGGCTACGTTGCAGAGGTACCACGGAATGGGGAATTTAGCTGACCGACCCCGCAACGGTCGCCCAACTGTTTTGACAGCTGCCCAAAAGCGCTATATTAGATTCCTGGCAGCCCGTGATCCAACAATCAACGCCACTAAAATAAAAGCAGAAGTCAGGGCCGCCTCTAGGCTTGAAGTTAGCACGCAGACCGTTCGCAATTGCCTGCACCACGCTGGATTACGAGCACGGAGGTCTTGGCGAGCTTCGCTCAATTCCCGGCAACGTCAACAACGAAGATTGCAGTGGGCTAGACTTCGGCAAAATGAAGAAGGTGAGGAAGAAAACATTTGGCAAAACTGTCTCTTCGTTGACGAATCCCGAATCAGCACTCATCCAGATAACCGACGTGTCCGTGTCTGGAGAAGACCAGGCGACCGTGAAAGACAAAGAACTGCCACTGGAACAGTTCAGCAAGGCGGAAAATCGTTGTCCTTTTGGGGTGGCATTATGATTGGAGCTAGAACGCCTTTGATCCCGTATCGGGGCTACATGACAGCAGACATGTACAAAGCAGTTGTTATTGATGATATCGTCAGACCATTCCGAGTAAACCATGGGCACCAATTTGTACTGGTCGATGATAATGCGCCCGCACATCGAGCTCAACGAGTCAATGCTGCTCTTCAAGAATATGATATCACACGTTTAGACTGGCCTGCCAGCTAGCCCGACTTTAACCCAATAGAGCACACGTGGGATGCTCTTAAACGAGCTGTATGGAACCGTGAGCCACGTCCCCAGACAGTTCCAGAGCTCAGGGAAGCCGCTATTGAAGAATGGGATAGGTTACCCCAGGAAATGCTGGATGACTTGATCCTCAGCATGCCCAGGAGAATCTCCGCATGTGTTCGAGCCAGGGGAGGAGTTATTTTATATTAAATTTAACCTTTTAATAATAAATTGTTGTTTAAGTTTAATTAAACAGTATTTTTCTTTCTATGAAATTTCTATCACAATTACATTATGATTAATGGCTCAATTTTTTTAAAATAAAAAAATAAAAAATAGTTTTATATTTTAATTTCAAACAGGGTATTCCTATTTAAAGAAAGCATACAACATAGATTTTTTCTTGATAAAGTTAATGCTATTGATCACAAACTTTTTTTGATGTGTGTAAGTGTGTCTGGTTGGACGGACGTGCTTGCGTGCATTCGCATCGCAGCGGTTACCTCTTTGTCTTATTAACCTGTGTTATTAAAATGGAAGTCGAAAAAGACATTGTTGTTTTTCAGCGTTTCTGAAAATCTACATTCTTGTGTTTACTTCAGTTTTGTTTTTTAACCTGTCGGATAAAATAATGCTCTAACAAGAAAAAATTACTGCTAATAAAATTCTATGTGGCTCCCAAATTTTTATTTAATATTATAACCCAGCGAATGGCGCTTGGACGTGCTCGAAGTTGGCGGATTTGTGCATTTGAACAAAATGATTAATTGACTAAAGTAAGTTTTTTTTGTTAATGATTTAAATCTGTGTCAACAGTGTCAATAATTTCTGTTATAATGTCGTGAATTATTAGTGCATAATTTTTACGTCAACAGGCGAGAATTTTTTGTGGTATGGCCGCCATGTTATGCCTGTAGAGTTATTTCAGTATACAGTACCTATTTGTATTCTTCGAATACTGCTTTAGAATCTTAGTACGGCCTTTAATCATAAGTTGCGGGAACTAAAAATTTATTTTTAACAGCTATTTACCGCAAGAGCTAAGAGAACTTCCATCCTTTGTTAAAACCAGGTTTCCAGAATGGTTGTTGGTTCAGCGACGTGTGCAGGTAGGCAAGTGCTGCACAAGATGCAGCCCATGGGTATGAGTCCGCGGGAGCTGTCGGAGTACGACGACCTGGCGACGGCGCTCATCGTAGACCCCTACCTAGGAATCACCAGTCACAAGATGAACATTAGATACAGGCCCCTAAAAACAAACAAAGAGGAACTTAAGAACATCATCAAGGAGTTTATACAAACCCAAGACTACAATAAAGCATACAATAAATTAGCCAATGCTGAGTGGATGCCAAGACATTTTAGCAAAAACAAACATCAACAAACAAAATTAAGGGAACATGTTAGTATTTGATGTTATTGCTACTTATAGCGTTAGTAGTTGATGTTATTGCAATTTTTTTTTTCCTAAAACTAAAGGTCACCCATTGGTTAAAAGTATCTTCAAAAGGATTGTTTGATAATGAAAATAAGCACAGCTACAGCTCACATTGTACCTTGACATACAAGTAGAATGTAAATTGTTTATGTTAAAATATTTTTTTGGATAGACCTTTATAAGAAGACTACATTAACATTAATTTTGGTTTCCTGTTTCAGATTTACCGTTATCTGCGAGTATTTGATAAAAAAGCTGGTTTTGTTATAGAGCCATGCTACAGATACTCTTTAGAAGGTGGTGTTGGAGCAAAAATATCGACCACAAAAAAGTTTTTCAAACATGAACGGATAGATTTTCTTGTTGGATGTATAGCGGAAATGACAGAAGAAGAAGAAAAGCAACTACTTCATCCTGGGAAAAATGACTTTTCAGTGATGTACAGTTGCAGAAAAAACTGTGCTCAGTTGTGGCTTGGACCAGCTGCCTATATCAATCATGACTGCAGGCCTAATTGTACTTTTGAAGCTACTGATCGTGGGAAAGCTTTTGTGCGTGTGCTCCGAGACATTGATGCCGGTGAGGAAATAACATGCTTCTATGGGGAGGACTTCTTTGGCAACAGTAATTGTTATTGTGAGTGTGAGACATGCGAGAGGCGTGGTAAAGGAGCATTTTCAGTTAAAAGTGCTGATACTGATGAACAAGCAACAAGGTACAGATTCAGAGAAACTGATAACAGAATTAACAGGAAAAAAGCTAAACAAAAAAAGCCTGCGGGAGAGAAGAACAGTGAGAAATCTCGAATAGATAATAAATCTAACACTTCTATAGTATCCCCTCTCAGCATGAAAGAAATGAAACAAAAGGGCTTGACAAAATATGATGCTGAGTTATTGATTGCTCAAGGTTGCATAGCTGATGTTGTAGATGGTACTGTGAGTGGAGAAAGCCAGAGCAGTAGGGACTCCTCAGCTTCAAGTAGAAGCGAACGGTTGCGCCGGAGAACTGACAGCGGGCGCGCGGCGAACGCTGTTGCGGCGCCAGTGGGCGCAGGCGCAGGCTCGCAGCAGCGTGCGCCGCTCTCACGCTGCGGCAGCACTGCCAGTTCACGCAGCAGCCGTGACTCTCATTCTGGTATAGTCCTCAGAAGCCACAAGAAACTTATGGACATTTGCACTCCTCATAATTTAAACAAACCTAAAGGCAACTCCAAAGGAAATTCAGATTGCAAAAATACAAAAAACATTCAAGTTGTTCCTTTATTACAATCTGAACCTGTGTCTTTGCTACATGAAAAAGACATAAGCTTTAAATTTGAACCAGACTCACAGCATGAAGACATGAAGCAAGTAAATGCTGATTGTGAAGTAAATAGTCATGCTGAAATCGAACCTGAGCAAATTAGAGAGAATGGCCATGCATCAATTGAATCTCTGAATTTACAAGATACTAAAGTAAAAACAGAGAATGATAATGATTTAGTTGAAGAACAAACAATTGAGAACAAAGAGTGTATGAGAGAAAATATTATGAAAAGTGAGATATTTGATTATAGAGAAAATGTTAATCCTAGTGAATCTAAAGATAAGTCAAGTAAGATGAATAAAGTAGAAACCAATCGGACCGAGGAGACGAAAAAGGAGTGTGAATTGGGTCCTCCCTGGCTGGCAGACAACTCGAACAAGAGCAGCGAGTGCCCGTGCACGCCGCCGCGTCGTGGGCTGAAGCTGACGCTTCGCGTGAAGCGCAGTCCCGCTGTGGAGGAGCTGCCGGCGTCGGCCTGCGGCGGCGCGCAGGAGGTTCCCGAGTACGAGGTGCTGCGCCTCGAGGGCGTCGACCCCGAGACGGCGCGCCGCTTCAAGAAGCGCCGTCGGTCGAAGGAGCGCCGCCGCAACCACAGCCCCGTCCGTCCACTGCCTCCCATGAAACGACTTCGATTGATCTTCGGCAATGAAAGCCGCACCATCGACTTCCCAAACACAATGTCGAGAGACTGACAGCCGCAACTACCTTATGATTATTTTTCCACCGTGATTCGATTAGTATAATTTTCACTGATTAGATTTTTAATTTTTTGTAGGGTATTTATTTATGTGATGGATGAGTTATGTTTGTGTGGTGCATGATTAAAGCTAGACTTTTCACTTAGTAAAATTCCAACTAAATAACATTCACATAGTTTATTAGCACAAATTAACTTTGGCCTGATACCTATTGTTACAAATTGTAACCAGCTTTGAATTTGACCAGATTCAATTATGTTGTTCTGTAGTTATTTTAAAATCCTTACATTGTCTTATCTGCTTAATTTATACCCCTGGGGCCTGTATCATGAAATTACAATTCTTAGTGTATTATGACAATTCGATGGACTTTGCGTAGATGAGTCTTCCTTCTTGTTAATCTGTGGGTTGATCGACTTTGCAATGTACATCGAATTGTCATAGTGAACCATGAATTTTAGTACTATGAAACAGGCTGCTGTTTAGTGTGAACTTGTTCATTGCAGTTGAGGTCAATCATAATAGGTACCTAGTAATCCTAGGTACAACAAAAACTGCCAAAAAGATTTGTTGCTGTAAAAAGATTTGTCTTTGAGTCTTTTAATACAGTAGGATATTTAATAATGGGATAAATATAATTTTTTATTTACACTTAACTTAAATAACCAGATAATTACATGTAATAACATTTTATCTTCATCAAGTAAACTTGGAGATGGCAAAGAAAGTTAGAACCTACCTATTAATTAGCATAGAAGCTAAATGCTTTGAAATAATAAGGTATTAAATAAATACTTCATTTCTGTGTAGTCTCCTTGTAATACTATGAAGTTATTTATTAATAAACACATCCAATGAGATTGTGCATGAATTTTATAGATTGCATTAGGTTTTATTTATGTTAACAATATACGGTGAATCAGACCATTTGTGTATTTAACTCATTTAAGTAGGTAGGTACTATATGACAGAAATCACAATTTTATGTGATGTATGCAATTAGTTTGTAGTACCGACCACTCACATTATACCATCCATGAGAATCCTATTTTTAATTCTCTGCAATGATTTGATAGTTCCCGAGATGTTGAGCACCAGTGGGCAATAATAAGCATTTTATACTTGGAATAAGTAAAACTCCTGATCTTAGCTGGAGTTTGACCCAGAGCAAATTGTAAAAGATTAATTAATAATAATATGATTTTGAAATCGATGAAGATGGGACGTGGTTTCGTCTGTTGTAAATCGTAAATTACTTGAGGGAATTAAAGATGGAGGACTTTTCGGTAAGCTAAAGAGAAACAAACGTGTTTTATGGTCTCGATCAAAGTATTAGTTTTGCTATTGCAATAGTTACTTCTAGCAGGCTCAACATAATCTTTGTGTTGGGAGGTACAGCCAATAGTACCTTCTTCGGACTTTTACTGTCACTAAATTTGTTGCGAAAGCGAGCTGGCACTACTTTAATTGTGTCACAAGCTCAATACAAAGTTCGTGCTGAGCCGGCTGAGCAGAATGTAAATAGTGATTTGTTGATTTTGTATATTGGGTTTTGTATATTCAGACCGTAAACAGGTAGGTATAAACAAAATTCGCAGGCTGGGCTCAGAATTTATATTTTTTGGTAAGTAGCTCACCTTCTCTCGGCCACTTCTGATACAAATGAGCTACCTACTGTTAGAAAGGGGAAAATAGGTACGTATACTTATTTTATCATGTTGGAGAAATCAATGAGATAGTTTTAGAACTTAATTTCTTGATAGTGGAAAATATATTAAGTAGATATAATTCAGTCTTTATTTTACGTCCTAGCCATCTATCAAAAACAGGATTGTGTACTGCCTATCTACAGTTAATATTTTAGCTCTGTATATTATGTAGTTATTCCTAAATGTAATGTTATGATAGGTAAAAACTGCTGGTTAATATAACTAGCTCATGTGATATTCCGATGTGGAATAGTTTATGTAAAAAATCACTTCGTAGACAAAACAAGTTTCATATTGTTGACAAATAAGCCATGATGAAATATTTTCATTTAATTATCACAATAAAATGCCTCGAGTTTTCTCATTGTTTTGTTAATTAAATACAATAACATGATCTCCTACATAGCCCCTTGCTTGGATATTCCTAAGGTAAATTCAATTAAAGTAGAGCAGTTATGTACTATTTTTTATGTTGTCAGTTTTTATTAAAAGAGTATAACAATTATTACAGTGTGCAAAATTAATAACGAAAAATTTAGTACTGAGTTTGTTTATTTAGAACTTAATGCAATAGAGACATTGTTTATGTGTGTTAGCCCATATGTTATTGGAGGTGTTAATTCATACGGTCTGGCTACTTTATCGCAATACAGCTAGTGTCCATACCTGCAAAAAAGGAATAACTTAATTGTGGCTCAGGATCATGAACATTTTATTGTGGCTTAAAACGGAATATGACAAATATGCTGCTCTATTAACATAAAGGATGCAACTGACAATATCAGTAAAACTTTACTGATGATGTGTTGTGTCCTTTCATCTTACTAGGACAGAATGTGTTACTTACTTTTGGAATTCCCACTCTCTGTTGTCTAAGGGGCACACTTGTCGTGTTTTCAACCAACGTGAGATGCAGTGAAAGTGGAATGCATGCTGAAAAGAGATGTATTACATAGCAGGTTAATTATTCAAGTTGTAAAAAATGGATGTGGTGGTGGCGCCATCCGTTTCAGATCCCCTGGACACCTATGACCAGATGATCAAGACAACAATGCTTAAATTCAACCGAGCAGTCCATGCAGCAAAGAACAGTTCCTGACAAAGAGTACTTTATAATTAGCTTTGAGGAACCAACTGATTGGAATTGGCTTGTGTTGTTGCATGAATGTGTGCATTTCGACTGTTCAGCCAATGTATTTAAAAAAAAAAAGATATTTACTGTACTCAATGTCCACCCACAAAATACCTGACGCAGTCTAAAGCTACTGCCTTGGACCAGGACTTATTCAATGATTTCAAGTACAGCATCGACCAACTTATGGAGCTGGCTGGGCTTAGTGTCGCTACAGCTGTCGCAAAGGTTTATCCGCCGGCAAAGTGAGTTTAACCAATAGTCTTTATCATCAAATTATCATGCATTTTGTGCCTATGACCACATACCTAAGTGTAAAAAGAGGGAGTATCATATGTAGATTCAAGAACATTACATACAAAAAGTGTACCTCTGCACTAGACATGTGCGCTGCGATTTATATCATCGGAGGGGTGAGAATGAAACTCGGTAGGTGGTGGTCCTGTCTAGTAATTTAAAGTTTTTTTTACAAAAAACCGATTTTTCGGTGATCACTCATCAAAGCGCTGATCACTCATCAAAGACATACCTACGTATTAGGATTTTGTAAAAAATTGTCAGTCGATTCCCAAAACTGAATTTGTCAAAGCAATGGTTTAAAAGATATGAGGGTTTGTACGTGGCTACGCCATCGAAACAATGAGGACTACGCGGCCACGGAGATCTTTAAGACGAAGCGCTGCCGAGTATTGAAATTTCGGTAAAAAACAGATTGAAAAAATCCTATGTTTATATTTCAGGAGTTGCGAGACAAGAACCCCTTGGCCGCGCAGTCGAAACGGTGAAAAACACGCAATCGCCAATATCTCGCTAGAAAAGCGTCGCAGAGGTCTGAAATAACTTGTGAAACCTTTAGGGTATACTAAATACCTAGATTTGAATTTGTCAAATACTTTACACTACACAGAAATATTCCTAGGTTTATATTTTGAGCGCTATGAGACTTAAACCCCATGGCCGCGCAAACGAAACGGCGAAAAAGATGTACTCGCCGATATCTCGCTGAAAAAGCGTCCTAGAGGTCTGAAATATCTTGTAAAACCTAGATCTGAATTTCATAAAGAGATTACAGTACATCAAACGAGTCCTAGGTTTATATTTTAGCAAAACGGCGAAAAACACGTAATCGCCGACATCTCGCTAAAAAAGCGTCGTAGAGGTCGAAATATTTAGTAAAAACTAGATCTGAATTTGTCAAAGAGATTACAGTACAATATAAACGTGAACTATAAACAATGTACAATATAAAGCTGAGACTCGTTATCCGCTTGACAAATTCAGATCTAGGTTTTAAAAAATATTTCAGACCTCTGCGACGCTTTTTCAGTGAGACATCGACGATTACGTGTTTTTCGCCGTTTCGTCTGCGCGGCTGTGGGGTTTTAGTCTCATAGCGCCTAAAATATAAATCTAGGACTCGTTTAGTGTAGCGTAATCTCTTTTGACAAATGGTGATCTAGGTTTTACAAAGTATTTCAAAATTCTACGAAGATTTCAGCCAGATATCGGTGATTGCGTGTTTTTCACCGTTTCGTCTGCGCGGCCATAGGGTTCAAGTCTCATAACATTGAAAATATAAACCTAAGAGTATTTTTGTGTAACGTAAAGTATTTTACAAATTCAAATCTAGTTTTTACAAGTTATTCCAGACCTCGCGACACTTTTTTGGGATATATTGGCGACTGCTTGTTTTAAAAACCTATTTAGAGGCTAAAAATTCCACCCATGCCGGGACTTGAACCCGCGACCTCTGCTTGTTTTTCACCGTTTCGACTGCGCGGCAACGGGGTTTTGGTCACACAACTCCTGAAATATAAACTTAGGAACATAGGAACTTTTCTATATTTTTACATATTCAATCTGTTGTTTACCTAAATTTCAAGTCTCTGCAATGCTCAGTTTTAAAGATCTTTGTGGCCGCGCAGTTCTTCGCGTTTTGAGGGTGCGGCCACGTTCGAACCCTTATATCTTTTAAACCATTACTTTGACAAATTCATGGTGACAAATTTTTACAAAATCTTGGCATAACTTTTTTTTAAATATGCCATAGCCAAGCATTCGAAATGCACACTGCATGAATTAGTATCAGATTATGTTCTAAGAAAAGTTTCAGTAGAGTGAAGTGAATATATTAAAAAGGTCTTACATTACACACACCCCAAGCGACTGTGCATTCTTCACTTGTGGCGGAAGCCTGGTTGGCTTGACACTCAATACACAGATCCATTATGTGGTTGCGGCAGATAGCACAGTTGTCAACAACAATATCTGAAAATGTACATACATAAAATGTTACAGTCTGTTATATACATATAATGTGTTAGTACCTAGGGTTATTTGTGAATTTTAAGTAACTACACCACTCTAATGGTGAAAGCAATCATTGAGGAAACTATGGCATCCCTGTGGATTAAGCCAACTTAAGTTGAGATGGCATAAAATATTTGACATACTTATACATTCAATATATTACCACAGTATATAATATATATATAAACAACTGAAGATGTTCTATACATAATACTCAAATCAAATTAAATCAAATCAAATCAAATATCATTTAATCCAAAGAGAAATGTACAAACACACTTAATGTACCTAAGTACGGTGAAGCTATATAAAGTAAAGAAGATTTGGTACGGTACATTTAAGTAGGGAGACGAGCTGACACCCTTGCTAGATTAATATTAATCTGTGTTAAGGAGTGTCAGGCCCAAAACCTGTTATAATTAAGGGGTGACTATTAGGTTGCAACTTCAAATAGGTAGGCTGTGAGTTCCAACATAGTTTACATTTTTTAAACTTTATATTATATCGAAAAAGAATAATACTAATTCTTATAAAAGAAGCCCTAAGTGTGTGTGTGTGTGTGTGTGTGTAAGTATGGATGCGTTTGTGAGGGTATATATTTGATGTATTGGTTTGTATTTTTATTCGGGCGAGACAAAACTATCCTGACTTCACCAACTCCTCTGTTTCGTCATAAGATAGGTTAAGGTGAGATTCATTACTGTGGTAGTACCTAGTTATTTGTGAATTTTAAGTAACTACAGCACTCTAATGAAACCTATAACATCCCTGTGGATTAAGCCCAATTAAGTTGAGATGGCGTAAAATATTTCGCAGCTTCTCTGGGAGAAGGTCTTTGCCTTGCGGTGGGACATAATTATTGCATAAGCATACATCTTTTTGTAGGAGATTCATGTAAAAGCCTGAGTAGAGTTGACAGTACACATCAACCCGTCAGATGCGGATTATCTACTCGATTCTGCAATCTAAGTCGAAAGCACACAAGCATTGTTATCTTATTTTATCGTCAAAAACGATGAGCAAGTGTAAATTTCATAGGCTTAATGAATTGGTAGCGATATACATACCCCATGCCCACAATGCAACTGCATTCCACTGTGGAAAAAGAAAAATATGTTAAACCAAGACAATGATAGTAGCATTATTTAGCATAATTTGATAGGTTACCTTCTTCACTTCAAATCTTTTTTTATCTCCTTTCCCACTGCTGGAAGAAGCCATTTCGACTTCTTCTTCATCAACGTCCATTGCAGAAGACATATTTTTGCGGCTAACTTGCTTTTTTGCTGATAAATGGATAAAAATTAAGAATTTTCGGTACAAATCGACTGACAAGAATGACAACATAAATGACACTGACAGCAGCACAGTAGTGTTGCCAAATGCTGACCGGTCAATGTCGCCAAACAGTCGCCCAAAAATTGCCTAAGTTCTTGCATAATTGTCCAATATTAATGGACGATGTATAGTTTATTTAAATAGAAATTGATTAATAATAACTATACAACTAATAATTAAAACTAATACTAATAAATACAATTTATAATTTAGTAATTTACATATTTACAGGTAAAAAACTTGCCCCAGGTCGGTGTCTCGCGGCAGGGAGCCCAGGATGCTGGCAACATTCCCCCTTTGTATGGCCAGACTTATTCTCTGGCCGAGGTATGCGCCAGCCGCCAGCCCTCCGGTCTCCCGTGGCGTCGGTGAGGCGCGTCGACAGCTCTTTAAAGAGCGAACGCGCCTCTGGGCCCCACGGTCCCAGTGTCTCGACCCCAAACGGCGAGAATATGTATTGGTTACCCAATGTTGCATATTTCCGCCGTTTGAGGCTCTCCGTTGCGCCGGCCGGAGGCAGCCGCCCTTCTACTCTGAGAAACATGGGAAGGCGCTAGCGTGTCGACGCAGGTTGAGTCCCATACCAGCGGTCTCCCATGTTTCCTGGGTATTGACGTCAGTCCGTCGGGCCTCTTTCCATCATCGCGAAATATTCCCGGAGGTGCATTCCAGCATTGCTGGAACTCCATCTGGATTATCCAGAAATTGAGGGAAAGCTTCCTCGAGGACTGGCGCCCCTAGGAGATGGAGGTTCTCATTGTTTAATATTTTTTAATTTGGTGCCAATCTGTTAAATTCCTGAATAGGGTTTTCTGAATTTATTTGGTAAAAGGGGTATAATTCGCATTTGCTTTAATTTAGTTCCAAGCCTAAGTTCTTGTATTGCAGGCTAGTTCTTCAAAATCGATGAGTTTTTGAGAATAAGGACGACCAGCCACAAGATGGACAGATGACGTCATTCAAGTGGCAGGAAGACGCTGGATGCAGGCCGCTTCCAACCGGTCTTTTTGGAAATCCATGGAGGAGGCCTATGTCCAGCAGTGGACTTCTTGTGGCTGAATGATGATGATGATGAGTTTTGAAGAACGAAAGAAAAGCTCAGGTATTTGTTTACTCTTGCCTAAGACGGATTCGTACGGTCATAACAAACAATTTTATTTAGGTGTAACTTTACGTACTAATAGGTTAGGAGATATTTAAGGAAATGTAAAGCGGTAGTGTAAAGTGATTGCGGTAGTGACTAATTTTCTAACGGTAACATACCTAAGTTTTTAATGAGGAGACAATTCTCATTCATCATTTACGATAAAGATTTTTTGAAAAGAAATGAAAGATTAAATTTATAATGTAATAAATAATTGTAGTAGAATAAAATAATATGATAATAAGACTTTCTAATCGTTATCGTAAAACCTAACCTAAACCTATGGGAGTCACTGGCAGTATAAATTTTGTTTTGCGAGGTACTCGTTCCTTTGCGTCATCAGCCATTTTCATTTTAAGGGATATTAAATAATTAGTTTAGTTTTAATTTCACACGAAAAGTTATAGTTACAAGTGCTTTAGAATTAAATTTCCTACAATTTTGGGTGTCACAAAATTTTTTCCTGGGATCGATATTTTCCGATTTATACCCCAAAAGAGGGGGTAAATTTTTGTTTGATTAACAACTCGTTTATTTTTAATTTTACATGAAAAATTGTTATAAGCAAAGTTGTTAAAACATTAAATTTTCTACAAATTTGGTTCTTATACATTGTTTCGTCAGATCGATATTTTTCGATTTATACCCGAAAAGAGGTGGGGGTAAATCGGAAAATAATGATCCTAGGAAAAATTGATGAGAACCAAAATTGTAGGAAATTTAATTCTAAACTACTTTTATAATTACCGTTTTTCGTGTGAAATTGAAAATAAGCGAAATATAAAAAAAAAAATTAAAATCAAGAGCGCAGATGACGTAACGGTTTGAGTACCTCGAAAAACAAAATTTAGACAGCCAGTGACCCCCCTCCCCCCCCTCACAACGAATTCCGAAGCTACCTACCTACTTAAAATCTTAAATGATGGTGTGGTAGTGACTGTAGCGGTTGTCACTTTAGGAACATTTTCCTAAATATTGTGCGATTCTTGGGTTGAAACTTTTCAAGAGCTTTTAATACGAAACGATGGACAAAATCTAAAATTTAGATTTATTTTAGATTTATAACACAGTATTATTTGTGGGTTATAAATATGTTAAATAAATGTTAGTTACTGAGTAGTAGCAAGTAATAGTAGCTAATTGCGGTAATGACAGATTTTTTACCTTGCTTGAAGAATATGTCTGACTCCCGAAACCTAAAAGATTTTAGTAAAAGACAACCCACTTTTGCGGGACTCACGGGACGAATGGCTGCTCGTGAGCTCGCCGAACCACAGAGTATTTCGTTTTGTGCGTAGAATGCGTTTCGTTCATCACAATTCGTTGTTGTATGATGATTTCGGCACTGACAGATTTTTTATGGCGTACCAAGTTACATCCAAATAACGTTGTTACTATGTATAAATATTGTGTTGAAAGTCTCTTTCGGTATCTTTAATTATGTTTCTTGTGTTTAAATTAATATAAATTAGATTTGCAAAGTATTTTATTTATACACTGCGTCAAAGTTAAAAAAAATCAATTTGTTACACTAATATTTTCCCTTTTTCTTCCACAAAATGGGCTTTTTCTCTAGTTTGCGGTAAATTGATACTATGAAATTGACAGCCGCAATAGGGATTTGGCTTGTCATGATATTTTAACTGGTAACTCACTAAAAAGCGTGTTATCAGAGAAATGTCTACGAGTTATGTACATGTTTTTTGCTCCTTCAAAGAAATAGCCCAAATCGCCTGAATTTCCAGCGTTGTAGCCCAAAATCGCTTCAATAAGATTTTTTTTTTATTGTGGCGCTTGTATTTTGTACGCAGCTATTTTCGAAAATTCTTAATTGTGTAAATACCGTCTTTTAACCTTTAACTGCTGCGGTGGAAGCCGTTCATCATCATCATCATTATCATTGGCCTACGCTTGTCCACTGCTGGACATAGGCCTCTCCTATTGCACGACACTGAGCAAGGTCCTTAGATATTATTACAAAAGTAATAATATTAAACAACCCTTTCCTTACACTCGACGCAAGCAACTTTCAGTAGCTTCAAGTTTGGTCATGCCGATGCTGTTACTTGCTGGTGGTTAAAATTTTGGTACCCGACGTCGGTACTTACCTACGTAACAATTAAAAAAAATATGAGTTTCAGTTTTTATGACTTTTGGCAGTAGTTGGTTGACTATTGGAATATTTGAACCTAGCACTTTGTCTGGAACAAAAGGGAACTTATAGGAAAGAAAACTCATGCCTTAAATGATGAAAACTCATCTATAACTTAAAGATGAAAGGTGAAGCTAAAAAGGAGATGCCACACGTGTCCTCTGAAGCTTCAAAGAAAATCTGCACATATTTGCTATTCTTGTATAAAGCGCAAAAAAGTCGCGTACATCAGTCGTTCGCTCGCGCGCAGTTAGGACGGTTTCCGCGATGAACTGCAAAAGGCTGCAGGCCCAGCAGAACATCGCTCTGTAGACCAAGTCCGCATCCGCGGTGGCATCATAGCTCGATTGCTCGGGGCTTATTAGAAAAGACTTTTTTTCTTTTTAATCTGTGCTTATTAGTGTGGAGAAGTTATTGGTCTGTTTGGCGTGAAGTTTACTTTACTTTCATAATTTTATTGAGCTGACAATGGTCCGCACCGACACCCCCACTACATAACCTCCAAGTGTGACCGGCTAGGTCTGTATCAAATAAGTTACTCTATGGTCTGTATCGCATCACTTGTCTTTTTTCTTTTTAATCTGTGATCGCGTCTCACAATTCAAAGAGTCCCTATCGAGGACTGGGACTCCTTGAGTTGTTATGCACCGACACCTCGAAGTTTCCGTCACCGACATAAACCAAGATCTCAAACAGCTGTACTCTTTTGCCCGCATGTAAGGGCTGTGGATTACTGGATTACTCACAGCTTGTATCAATACATTTAAATGGATATATATTACACAACTTATAGTTAATTTGTTTAGGTATTTAACCTTCTCACTAGCACCAGAGACAGATCTGTCTCAACGCATCGGGAAACGTCAAACGCGCAACTGAGACAGAGTTGTCCCAAAAGGCAACAGACCAAAAAAATGCTAAAATGTGTTTGACGTTCTATGATATCGGTTTATGGTTATTGTTCGTTCATGTTCGGCATGAAATTCCCTTTAATCTGTGATAAAATACTCTAAGACTTCCTAAAAAAAAAACTTGTCAATCTTAGTCGAAAATTTCTTGTTGGAAAGTGGCGAGAGCACAGAAGAAAACTACGAGAAAAACAGGTTTTTTGTTAGAAAGGTAAGTGAAAAGTGTATTTACGTGTTACTTTATGCATTTATTTCAATCATTACACATAGTTTTACCTAAAGAATGCTATAAATACTTTAAATTTGGCCCAAGAAAATGTTCGATATAGCAACTTTGAAAAAAGTTGTACTTTCTTTCGAAATGTTTGATCATTGTTTGTGTATTTTGGATAAAACCCACTATATTTGGCCAGTAAGACTATCGTACTTTGTTATTTTATTCATTTTTATGTAGAATTACTAAGTAATAGTGAAAAATAATAGGGGTTAAAGTATGAAATTGCCGTTTTATTGCAATAGGTTCTTTGAATTGACATAGAATCTTCATGGTTTGAGGTTTTCGAATGAAACTTTTTTCAAATGGTTTCTATGATGTTCTTTTTTTAAAAAATGTGAAACATTTGAATATCGACTTTCAATTGTTTTTGTTATTCAATTTAGACAAGAAAGATGGATACTGCGAAAATTCGAGTGATTTTTGAATACGAGTTCCGACGCGGAACTAACGCGGCAGAAACAGCCCGCAATATCAATGCTGCGTTTAGAGAGGGGTCTACTAATGAACGCACCGTGCGATTTTGGTTTAAACGCTTTCGTGATGGAAATTTCGACTTAAAGAACGAGCCACAAGGAAGACCGCCCACACAGGTGAATAACGATGAATTAAGAGAGATAGTGGAAGCCGACCCTAGTCAAACTACCCAGGAATTAGCGGCATGGTTTAACGTTACCTTACCCACAATATTGACTCACTTGCGTCAAATCAATAAAATAAAAAATACGAAAAATGGGTGCCTCATAATCACTCGAATTTTCGCAGTATCCATCTTTCTTGTCTAAATTGAATAACAAAAACAATTGAAAGTCGATATTCAAATGTTTCACATTTTTTAAAAAAAGAACATCATAGAAACCATTTGAAAAAAGTTTCATTCGAAAACCTCAAACCATGAAGATTCTATGTCAATTCAAAGAACCTATTGCAATAAAACGGCAATTTCATACTTTAACCCCTAATATTACAAAAACAAAACATTTGCCGTTGTTTTCCGATAAGTTCGTATACCGGAAATCGACCACTAGGGTCACGACCTCCGGCCTTCTCATCCGGTTCTATAGTGATGGGCTTAGTGATTATTTCAATTGATTATCGAAATAAATTTTTTATCAACTTCAATACACCGTTACTATAAGTTTCTAGTGAGAATACGCAAATTTCCAATTAGATTCTAATACATCTCGTAGTTTATAGGAAAATTATTATTTATTTATTTTACAGATGTGGAGACCCGGGCACCCCAAGAGTTTCTTGAATTACTGCAAGACGACGAGGAAGAGGATGAGAGCGAGGGGGAGTTAGAGGTCGGGCTGGAAGAGGAGGAGGAGGAGGAGACTGGGGTGGGAAACCTGATGGTATGTTATAATAATTATATAAATATTACATAACATACATAAGCGGCCTATATGCGTCCCACTATAGGGCACAGGCCTTCTCTCAGGGAGAGAGCATGGGCTTAATCACCACGCGTGCCCACCGGGGATTGGGTATTTCAAGCGCGTGTACGTGAATAGCTCAGACACTCAGGTTTCCTCACGATGTTTTCCTTCGTTAGCGAGTGGTATTGCTACTACTATAACTTCACAAATGTACATAACTTAGAAAACCAAGTCATAGCTACATGCCCGCACCGGGGATCGAACCTGGGTCTCCCGCTTCATAGTCCGAGGTTCTACCCACTAGGCTACCACTGCTGTATAAATATAAATATTAATTTTGTATTATTTCTTGTTCGTTCCGTTATTTTAGGTTTATATTTCTTCCAGGCAATGGACATCATGGTGGAGGAGGAGAACTGGGAGCTAGTGCCACTGGAGGCACTAAGCGTCCCGCTTTCTACCTCTAGGTACAATACTTAATAATTTTTTTCCATCTTCTATGCGGAAGTAAGACTTTTTTAACTGTTTATTTTTTCCAGCAGGCTCTCCAGTAGCAGCAGCGAGGATGACGAAGTGCGCAGGGAAATTTTGCGCAATATCAGCCCGCAGTAAGTTGAATCAATATTTATCCCATGCCATGTTTTTGTGTATCTATGGAACAGATTTCAGGTTAATTTTATTTTACAGGTCTGTTCACGACGACGAGCTGCCGCGCTTTCGGGTGGAGCAGCTGCCGGACGCTCCGGGACCCGCCGCTGCTGCTGCTCGAGGATGCGGCGCCACTCAGATTTTCCTTGCCTTTGTTTGGTTACGGTTTTCGGCTGTCGTCCATTCATCTATTATGTTGTATATTTGAGAGAGGATGACGCATGACTGATGGGTATCAGTAATTTATATGTAAGATTTGTGCATGTAGATAATAAAAGTAGACATACTTCGTCCGCTCCTTCACATTCTGTTTTCTTGTTTGTTTGACCAATCTAAATTTGTTTTCTAGATTGGTGAAAATCTTATTTGCCTATCGAACTAATGGAACACGTGGAGTTTAACATTTTTCATTTATTCGATGGGTAGGTAAGATCACACGACACACCATTTTGTAAGTACCTAACCTAATAATTTACTCTTGCAGTTCTTGTCTTTTGTCTTTTTCTATGTCATGTTTTGCTTTTTGTGTACTAATAGCGAGACCATTTCGACGTGAATTCCATAAAAGTATTGTTAAAATATTAAATTTTCAAAGCTCCATACTCCTAAAATGTAAAAGTCATAAAAATTATAATCAGTATAACTCGCGATAGCATTAATAATAATAGAATATTGTTATCTACAAATAAATTTATTAGGACATAATTCAGCTCATTCCAAATTACGAATGTTTTCAACTCAACTCTTTTAAAATGTTTGTATATTTTATCACTACTTATATATGACAAAATGACAAGTTTACAACATTTTAGACATGAAGGAAAACATCGTGAGAAAATTCGCTGTTGGTGTAGTAAAAGTTAACACCAGAAGCAATACGATTGATCAACAACTAATTTTATTTGTAATAAAATATGACATAGGTAATTGTTAAGTCAATCACCACTAACAACGTATAATAAGGCTATTACAAACAATGTTATGGTTAGATACTTACTTACTGGCGGTTAGTATAAACAAACTACTTGACGCCGAACTTGATACTCAATGCGCGGCACACGCCGCCACTTGAGCTCCGACGCTTTATGGACTTGTTTTTTGCTGCCGGGTGACGCATTAGGCTACCTTTTTATTTCACTAATAGCAAGTTGGTAATAAAATATTCTGCATGCGTTTTATCGCAAATTGTTTTCCCCGCATTTTATCGATTCTTGCCCAATGAAAACTCTTCCTTACCCCATCCCTCCTAAATAAGACAAAACAACTAAAATACTATTTTATTGTTTTATTCTTTATTTTTGTCTGAATATTTATTGTAAATAGTGTAAAAAAGGAAAATAAATATTTCATTATGGGTCTACTGTTTTATTTCTCCATTTACCCATTTATTTGTGACCTTGGTACAAAATATAATGCAGTCGATATTTTTCATTTTTACTAGATTTTGTTGAATATTTCTATAAAAAAGCATAGATTCCAATAAGATTAGAGTATTTTCATTCAATAAAAGTGGGTTTCACTTCGTAAAGACCCACGATTACAGTACATTTTCAAATTCAAATTGTCCCCCTTACACTGTTCAATAGGAAACGTTAGCATTCTCGCAAAATGTTTGATAATGTTTTGGTAATAAATCTTATATGTGAAGAGAAAACAAGCTTGATAGAATGAATAGGTGTATATTCAGCACCTTGTTACATAAATTATCTTTTCCTAAAGTTACGTAATAGTTCGCACACACACAAAAATTTGGGACACTAGGCCCTTATTTGTAGTAATTGCATTTTCGTACTCTGAATTTAAAAAATTGTGTGTCTGAATTTTGATAAAGTTGTTATTGTTTAGTAATGTAATTATTCTAGAGTATAATTCTTTTTATTTCAAACAAATCCGTACATTGGTCAGATAATAATTTGATATTTAGGCAACCTGGTCATTTATTTTTTTTGCGCCGCCATGACACCCCTTTCAATTAATGTCAGTGGGGTGAATTGGGGGTGCGAGTGAAAAGGTTAACTAAATGTAAATAATCTTGATACGTCTTTTTATTGAAATATACACTTTATAAATCTAAATATTTACATTTTACTTGAATTTCATGAAATTTTATGTAATTTCACATTGAATTTTGTAAAGTGTAAAGATTTCGATTTATAAACTGTATAAAAGTAACGTTATGAAAGTAACTGGGAACACCCTTAGGGAATTGGTAAGGAAAAAATCGAAAATATGGTATCGATATTTGAAAACATTATCGATGTTTATCGAGAAAAAAAAACAGTGTGAATTTTGTATGGTTTTTTATTCGTAGGATTTTGTGAATGAGCCACTGCAGGCATCTGGAAAGTTCATGACACACCTTTTTCCCTGTGTGCAAAAAACAAACATCCCAATTTTAAACAGTAGGTAGCTTTGACAAAAAGTCTAGAAACCGGAAGTAGGACTACACTAATTAATCGTATTAAGCCGCGTTGACACTATCAAAGTATGCTTTGACAAAGTAGATTTGACAAAGTAGCTTTGTTCAAAGTTCACTTTGATACCTATTGACACTAACATAGTGCACTTTGATCATTTTCTTCATTCTTAAGATCGAAAGATGTCGGACCAGACAGATTTATTGCTAAATGGTGTCGAAATTGTAGCAGACTTGTTAATAGAAGAGCTAAGACGGGAAAAAAAAATAAAATGTCGCAGAAGAAGAAGTGTTTGGACGCGCCCTTGGATTCTACGCCGCAATGGACAGGGAGCATCTAACAATTTTCTTCGAGAAGTAGAAGAGGAAGACCCCGCTACGTATAAAAATCATTTAAGGCTGAATAGCGAACAATTTGACTACCTCCTAAGTAAAGTCGAGACGAACATACAAAAAGAAGATACTATTTTAAGACCAGCATTACCTGCAAAACTTAAATTACAAATAGTCATGAGATATTTGGCAACTGGTGATAGTTTCTCGTCCCTTGAAAGTAGTTTCCGTGTTCCTAAGAGCAGTATATCTAAATTTCTGCCGTCAGTCTTAGATGCCATCTATGAAGCGTTAGAGGAATACATTCAGGTAAATAAAAAAAGAAAGCATTAAATTTTTTATCATTTATTTAAAAAATACAAATTAAAGTAGAAGCTGTGAAACATCAAACCGCTTAAAAACCCATCACATCATCATACTTTGCAGTAAAAGTATCTTGGACGTTTTGGTTAGCTACGGCAGGCTCTTTAAATCTTAAATCTATAATCATTCTTCATAAAAACCTCCGATGCTTCTTATTGCTTCGCCTAATGGATCGTTACGTAGCTGTGATGCCGGTGCCTGGGATGTAAGAATTGATGACGACTCTTCTTGATTCTCCCGAGATAGCAGTATTGATGGTGATTCTTCTTGATTCATTTGAGATATCAGTATTGATGGTGATTCTTCTTGATTGTCCTGTGACCAAATACTTTTCAAAATATGCTCCGGTATTTCAATGGTGTAGTCGCCATCGCCAGTATTTGTAGAAGACTCTTGTTCTAATCGCTGTTCATAAACGGATTTCCTCTTTCGTTTTATTAACTCCAAAATATCTGATTCTAAATCTAGAGCATCCATGATAGGAAGTTGCCTTAGCTGACTAGCAATATTCTTTCCAAAGTAAGAAAATTCATCTTCTGTTTCCTTATTATTAGACAACACTTGGTCTTTTATACCCTGAAGTTTATCAATTGACTTTTCAATGCGGTCTACATTACTTCGTTTCTTGGTCCTAATATTCTGAGGCTTTACGAATGGGTCATGTGAAATTGAAGCTGCTGAGGATGAAGCTGCTGAGGGTGAAACTGGTGAGGGTGAAGCTGCTGAGGGTGAAGCTGGTGAGGGTGAAGCTGATGAGGGTACTTGTGCTGTTGCCGGTGAGCCTATTTCTTCTATTGCAGGAGAAGTTGGTATATCTGGAGATGGACTTGTTGGTATATCCGGAGAGCATAACTCATTCCGATCAGAGTCCGAATTTATCTGTAAAAAAAGATAAGTAGGTGTTTTTATTGACCTTTTTAAAAATGTATTTTAATGTATTTTTCAGATTCCAAAAACAACAACAGAATGGGAGACTATTGAAAGGGGATATAACCATCGATGGAACTTTCCTGGTTGTTGTGGTTCATTGGATGGTAAACACGTCAATATTCAACAACCAGAACACACTGGAAGTGATTTTTTTAACTACAAAGGTTACTTTAGTACTGTACTTCTAGCCCTTGTGGATAGCAATTACTGTTTTATATATATTGATGTGGGAGCTCAAGGAAGAATGAACGACAGTACAATATTTAACAACTCATCATTGAAAATGAAAATAGAGAATGACACACTAAATTTTCCTACTTGGGGTGTACTTTTGGGAGATGAAGCCTTCGCTTTAAAAAATTATCTGATGAAACCCTATTCACGTCGGTTGCCGTTGTCAACTGAAGAAAAAGTCTTTAATTACCGCCTGTCACGAGCCAGAAGAATCGTCGAAAATGCCTTCGGGGTGATGGTGATGAAATTTCGGATTTATCGCACTCCTATATATGTATCTCCTGCTAAAGTTGATAAAATTGTAAAAGCAACCTGTGCTCTGCACAATTGGCTGATCAAAACGTCACTGCGTTCATATGCACCTTTTGGAACAATGGATACTGAAGAAAGACCTGGCCAATGGAGGCTAGAACCCAGTTCTAGATATATAAGAGACCTTGAAAATCAGGGCAGCAACAACTATACGCATATAGCAGAACAACGAAGAACCAATTATACAAATTACTTTATGGGAGAAGGAGCAGTTCCGTGGCAAAATAGCAGAATATTTTAGATATCAAACATGAAATTTAGTTACACTATGTACTTCTGTAATAACTTATAAGTACCTACATAAACATAATAAACAAAATAATATTTGAAAATAACTACCAAGTATCATTTAATTCAGACACAGGATAGGGCAAGGTTAACAGATAACCAAAACAACAGTCCTTAGAGTATTTAAGCGACAGTCACTTTAATTAATGAAGATACATACAAACATACATACACATGTTCTCATTTATAATATTAGTACGAACTAGGGATAGGTAGGTAGGTACTTACCACATTTGTAAAAGTATTCCTCGATTTGACAACTCCAGATAAAAATCTGTCCGCCACTTCGTACCACGGCAGAGATGGCATATAGATGTCGTCCACCCCGGATCCAGTGCCCTGAGATTTTTTTATTTTCGCCTTTTCTTGTGTGTACGTAGTACGTATTTTGTTAATTTTGCTGATAATATCTTGAGTAGTAATATCGTCGATTTCAAGACTTCTTACAATACGTTCTAGTGCAGCGTTTCTGGCATCCTTGTTCTTGTAATTTTTGAGCCGCACATCCCAAAGAACAGCTTCTGCCTCGTATAATTCGACGAATTTGAAAGTATCGCGTTCACTCCATTTTCTTTTATTTCGAAATGCCACCGTTTTTGCAGTTGACGCCATTTTGAATTATCAACTGACATCCAAGTAGGCTTGGAAAAGTTGAACGCGGTCCAAGTCCACTTTGATTAGACGCCGTCATCCAAGTGCGCTTTGATAAGTGTTGCCATGATCAAAGTAGCGTCCAAAAAGCCGTCAAATCTACTTTGTCCAAGCATACTTTGATAGTGTCAACGCGGCTTTACCAGCGAGCCTATTCTGTAACCGTCCACTGTATTGGTATTGAGCTCAGAGCATTGAATGATTGTGGTATTGAGGTTATCCCTCAGATTAGGGCAAAAGTACTCGGGGGTGTTCAATAAGTAGTGAGAATGAATAAGATGCAACTTTTATCAAATGTTATTTTGTTGATAATCATGTAGGTACAGCGATATCATTCCGATGTAAAAACCTAACTGCAAAGTGGGTTGCTCGGGGCTGCAAGTGATGTAAATCACTTCGGCCTGATGTCGCTGCCTGTACGTAATACAGAGAAGTTTGTAAAGAGGCTCGAAATTTCATCGATGCTTGGACTTGCCCATTAGCTAATTTGGGAGAGCGCTGGCACGGTGTGCCAGGAGGTCGCGGGTTCAAGTCCCGGCATGGGTGGAATTTTTAGCCTCTAAATATGTTTTTAAAATTGTCCTCAGCACGGGTAAGTGCAACAAAAAGAATATAATCATGTAGGTACAGCGATATCATTCCGATGTAAAAACCTAACTGCAAAGCGGGTTGCTCGGGGCTGCAAGTGATGTAAATCACTTCGGCCTGATGTCGCTGCTGTACGTAATCCAGAGAAGTTTGTAAAGATTCTTGAAATTTCATCGATGCTTGCACTTGCCCATTAGCTCAGTTGGGAGAGCGCTGGCACGGTAAGCCAGAGGTCGCGGGTTCAAGTCCGGGCATGGGTGGAATTTTTAGCCTCTAAATAGGTTTTTAAAATTGTCCTCAGCACGGGTTAGTGCAACAAAAAGAATATAAATATGAAGGATGTTCCACCAATTCTAAGCCAGCATCATTGATGGCAGCCATCGCAACTTTGGACTTGTGCGCTGGGTCGTTATCTTGATGAAACAAAACAACTTTACAGAGTTTGCCATGCCATCTTTCACGTATTTCGTTACGAAACTTTTTGATTGGTTCTGGGTACACAATCCCCGTAACAGTGGCTCCATGACTGAGGTATTCAATCATCACCTACCCTTGGCTGTCCCAAAAAAGAGAACCCATGATCTTGGCGGCGGATGGAACGGCCTTGAATTTCTTAGGTTGGTGATGATGGTCTCTTTCAGGTCATGGATTGTTTTTTGTTTCAGGGTCGTAATGGTGAAGCCATGTTTCATCCATAGTTAGAATTCGAGCCAAACCCGGTCGGCATCTTGTAACAGTTCCAAACAACTTTGTGAAATTCTCAGCCTGGTTTGTTTTTGTTCAGCCGTTAGCATTCTAGGCACCCAACGCGCTAAGACTTGTTTCATTTCCAAATGGTGATCTATTATATTATGAACACTCCCTATTGAAATCTTTAGTTCTTCAGCTATAAAACGAAAGTAGTACGATGATCCGCCAAAACAATTTTTTCAAAATTTTTCATGATTTCTTCAGTTATTGCAGTCGTAGCTTGTCGTAGGGCGTCCTGAGCGCGAGTCGTCATTAGAGGATGTTCTTCCCCTCCTAAATTTGGCACACCAACGCGCAACGGTAGAATAAGGTGGAGCATGAACCCCTGTTCCGTAGTAAAATTTTTCAAACATAGACATTTGATTACCGCGCAAACTTCAATTTTCTCCATTTTCGGTTACTCGTCGCCACCTTCTATGATTGAAACAACGAAAGAGCTTCAAACTTTTTTAATTTATTATGTCGACAAATAAGTGGGCTATGCCTGCCAGTATTCTCTGTTTCTCTATCCAATATATTTATACCTCATTCTCACTAGTTATTGGACACCACTCCTATTTTGGTACCTATCTGAGATAATTATCAATTTTCTATCTAGCAATAAGACAGTCCCCTTCACCAGCGGTCTTTAAAAGCAGAGTGAAAGAATATTACCTGTCTATAGAATAGATAATGTATCCAATATTAGGTAGGTATAATATATTATTTTCTCTCCCCATATATAATTTGATTATTAGTATGTATGTATGTCTATTTATTCAAATATCATGTATGGTTTATATGCTTTTGAACTCGTATTTCTTATTTGCACCGACTACACGTCTCTAATTTCTTTCTTGTCTCCGTCTACTGTTGCCTGGAAGAAATTGCTTGTAGTAATAAAGTCGCCAATTGTACTTCGATTTGTTGAATTCCTGTTCATGTAATCTCTTTGTACAATAAAGAATATTCTATCTATCCATCTATTTTGCGACGTGTTAAATTATGTCGGTATGATAACTTTTCTATCATTTCATAAAAGATTTTAATTTTTTATTCTCTATGAGCATTAGGTATACAGAAAAGTTCAAAAGGTCTAGGCAAAATCGTAGTTGCTTTCTAGCTACAACATTTTAAGGCTACTTTACCAGGGGTTAGAGAGGCATAAGAGGTGGATGCTGATAAATAAGAGATTTTTTTAAGATGTACGAGTAGGTTATCTTCAGAAGCATAATCCCTAACCTGAGTTTATTACTTATTAGTAAAAAACAAACGACAAAATATGAAAAGTGGAACCTTAAAGGGTAGGTATATGGCGCGGAGACAGGAAATTACGGCACGGATACAAGAGGTCAAGCCGGAGACAAGAAGACACGCCGTGGAGACAGGAATTCATGCTGTCGAGACACATAGTCACGCCGTGGCGTCTGTCAAGGAATGGGACTGGAGCGGAGCAGTGGGATTGGAGCGGAGCAGTGAAGTTGAAGCGGAGCAGTGGGATTGGAGCGGAGCAGTGAAGTTGAAGCGGAGCAGTGAAGTTGGAGAGGAGCAAAGTGGTTGGAATGGACCAGTGGAGTTGAAGTGGATCAGTAGAATTTCGCTTGGGAATTAGTGGCACCTCTTGCATGGGAAAAAAGAGCTATCTCTGAGAAGAAATAATTTTTTAAATATTTCTACTTTTCTAGTGCTCTAGCTCAGTGGGTGGCATTGAGACAATTGAAGCTAATAAAAGAGCGTTACTTTGCTTTTTCTTGAAAATAAATAAAGTTTGTTTTTCAAAGAAACAAATAAAATTTATGCGACATGATTTTTTATTTCAATTTCATCTAATTCAAAGTCACTCATGTCCTTGTTCCTCTTGTAGGAGTTTTTCCATATTTCGTAAAAGCACACAGTCGCCTGAAACCTGTAGCACACTAACAGCGGTACCGAGACGTGCGTGATGAGAGTCCAAGCCCAAACTCCGTAGAACTCCATCTGTGGTAAAAAAATGCCCCATGAAAGTATACGTCATAGAAGTATTAGTACTGTAATGAGCCTTTGTTAATGGGCAAGTCGCCGAAGGATATGAACATAATGCGATTTCAGAGCAGTTAATGTTAAGTGTGAAATGAAAATGAAAAAAACTTTATTTAGAAAAGGGTTAAAAGAGTGGCTCCCAAACTAGGATTCCCTGTGCTATGGGTAGCCAATGTTAGGTGTGATGTTGTAAGATAATAGAAATTTGTGGACTTATCTATAAAAACACGATTCTTTAAAATACTCCAGAAATTCAGTTTGTAATTTTGTTATAAATATTTAAAAAGATATGGCTATATACCAACTTTACCTAAAAAAATCTTAGTTTGTGGTCACCACAGATGGCTACGCACCCACGCGTCATTCGTTTCTTTGTGCATTTGACTCGAAAACCACGTTTTAATAACAATCTTCCAGAAAGTAAAATACAATAACAGACTGACTTTGCAGTGACCATAGAAATGATAACGATAGTCACTGGAAATTTAATGCTGTCCTACCCCTACTTGTAGGTATGTGGTAGTTAAAGGGCTATTAGATATTTAAGGGGAACGAACTGAAACTTATCGCCTCAACTGACCTGTAGGGGATGAAACTCAGCGCGAGAGTTCTTCACACGGTTGAGGAGCCACAGCGCGAAGTTGCCAACGAGGAGGAAGGTGACCAGCTGGCGGCCAGGCCGACCGGCGGCGTCCGCGCACCGCCGCGACCACGCGTCCAGTACCAGCAGCGTTTGGCAGGAGCTCTGCACTACCGCGCACAGGGGAGAGATGATCCTAGTTTCAAAGGTAAAGTAAGTTCTATAAGAAATTGATTTTATATTTATGACAGTTTTTTCAACGTAGAGCTCCTCAAGAAAGAGTGGAAAACAGAAGTGGAACCCGAGTAATTATTATTTTACTGGAAATTCATTTATTTTATTATCTTTATTTAAGATCAATACATTTTTCGGTGAAATTGTTGTTGAAATTGCACTCGAGTCCTAGATTCATGGACCTATAGATTATAAAAGCTGTGGGTTATAAAAATAGCTATGATCAAAATTGAGATTTGTGATATTCAGTTTTTCCAAAAACGTAAGTATTATAAACGTATTATAACGCCGCTTTGCAGTTTGGCGAAAATTGTGTGATTAAAGTTTTTTTCTCTTATACCTACTGAATAAATAAACGTTAAAAAACAAAAAGAAGATAAGTAGGTATGATTTATTTATTAATTGGTGGCGGTAGTAAGTGCCGGATAGCGCCTTAAAAATGCAATAGAAAAAGTAAAGGGTTAGTGAACAAACCTTGTAGCCCTGCGGCCTTCCGGAAACCGCTGTATGAGAAATCCGGCGCCGATGATCTGGAATAGATAATACAGGTAGACCCCGCATTGGGTGACGAGAAGCAAAGCGTGCTCTAGAGGCATCGAGGACACAGAGCGACGCAACGTAAGCGTCCGCATACGCTGGATGCAAGCTGCTGAGCCTATGGACATCAGAATGAACAGTATGGTTTCCCATACGTTTATCTGAAAGAAAAAAAAATCAATTCAGCAAAGGCAAGGCGGTGCACTGTAAATTTTACACCGATTAAGGTGTAAGTCTACAAATCATAAAAACCTACTTAGGGGCTAAAATATCCACCCATGCCGGGACTTGAACCCGCGACCTCCGGCTAACCGTGCCAACGCTCTCTCAACTGAGCTAATGGGCAAGTGCAGGCATCAGTGAAATTTTGAGCCTCTTTACAAATTTCTCTGTATTACGTACAGGCGGCGACATCTGGCCGAAGCAATTTACATCACTTGCAGCCAGACCTTTAAAACGTTATAAAATATAGCGGTATTAAGTGTTATGTAATGTTTAAATAATTTCGTTCTGTTATTTTAGCGCTATTATATCGTTATGATAACAAAACTCTACGAGAAACATAACGAAATCATAACTAAATCATTAACAGTGTAATAACGTTATTAATAAAGTTATTGCGCTGTTGCCGCTCCGCTCTACCAGGAGGGCGTGGCGTGGCGGCGGACGAACGTGTCCGGCGGCGTTGCCGCACTGAACGTGGCGGGGAATCACCCGGAGCAAGCAACGAAAGTACTTACAGACAATAATACTCGTAAATAACACAAACAAGTTCGCGCGTTCCTCTCTATCCAAGCGCACAGTATATTATGGGAGCCATTTTTCGGACGTCTGCAGGCTTATTACAAAAACTGATACAAATCATCATTTAAATTGTTAGAGTAGAACACCCGTGCATTAACAGTTAAGGAAAAAAAAGTTAATTTTACCAAATTTTTAGGTACTTAGAAGAAGAAGAAGAAGACGAAAGACATTTATTATACCAACAAGATACGTCACAGAAACAAAATAAGCACATAAGTAACATAATATGCACAACAACAGAAAGAAAACTAAATACCTACACAACAGACGAAACGAAACAGCCAAGAAAATTTCTGCACTGAAAACAAAACGAAATACTATTTAATTGCTTAAGCAGGTTGAAAGCACTTTAATGATTCACCTTTCAGAGCTTTTAACGAATCGCGCAACTTGCTTAGAACAAGAGGTATTTAATTTTTGGTTATCATTTATTTTCTCAGTAACTCCACCAAAGTGGGAAAAGTTATATAGATGAAAATTAAGATCTTTTATTACTGTATCCACTATAAAAAACCCAAATACCATTCTGGTGGAGTCTAGATACTATAGCCTTTTTTAGTTATATCCGGATTTTTTGTCGTCAGGATTGTCAGTCACGCTTTCGAATAATAAAATTATCCGGGTATGTTTTTTTACGAAGGTTATTATAGATAGAGTTACAAAATGAAACTGAATTACATAGTATAAATGGCGGTCTTATTGCTAAAAATTTCGTCCAGGCAAGCTTTCGAAGAAGAGGAATTATAGTCAAAGGGTGATCTTTGAGATCAAAATGGGTGCCAAGTTTTTCTCCAAATGCCATATTATAAACTCAAGTGATCTTTGCTCCTTAGGGCCCTCGCCCACGGCGACTTTTTGTAGCGATGCTGTCGCGCGTTCGCATCGATACAGTCGCGTTGCGATCGCTAGCTGTGTGCCCTCGCCCGCCGTAAACACGATTCAGTCGCGATGTAAACGCGATACCGTCGCGCTTCTGTCGCGATGCAAATGCGATTCAGTAACGGTACAAAAATGCCTGCGATTGCTACAGTTGCAAGATAGACTCCGTTAGACCGATGGACAACAGCACTCTCGATCTGTCTGTGTTGCACTACTCACGCGTCACCCTTCCTCCGTTGTCCTCCCGATGTCGTCCAACACGGACGCGCGTTTGCATCGATACAGTCGCGATGCTGTAGCGCGTTAGTAGCGCGTTAGTAGCGCATTGGGATCGCTTCTGTAGCGCGTTGGAAATGCGGCTAAAGCGCGTTCATAGCGATGCAGTTGCGCGTTTACGAAACGCGTGACAGCATCACTACAAAAAGTCGCCGTGGGCGAGGGGCCTTAAACATAACTTGGCAAGTTTCAAAAAAAATTAATTTAACCGTCTTAGAATCTTACAAACAACTGAAAAACTCGCCAATTTATATTTAGAAGCAAAGATCGCTTGAAGATTTGTAATAATCATTTGCCATTATGAGAAAAACTTGACACTCATTTTCTTCAGCCTACGACTTTTACATTTATGTTTCTGATGAGATATACTGAAATCAATGTAAATTCATTCCAGTGATACGTTATGTGTGGCATGGGAAGGGGTCCACCCTCCTAAGGTATTTTCCTAAAACCCCTCACGGGGGTGAGGGTGAGGTTGAGGGTTAAGATGTGGAGAATGACTCAGAAGTCAGAACAAAAGCGGCTCGTTGATGCTAGAAAAAAAGAAATTCAAAATCAAGTAAGGGTAAAATTGGGTTTACTAGTAGATGTTGTTCGTCCTAATTCTGGCACGACTAATGACGGAAACACCGCGCGAATAGCCTTATCTGACAAAAACCGACAAACTTTTTCCGAAATTTTGGATCTCGAAAAATGGCTGCTTGATGACTTACATGTTATTTTAAGTGTTTTATCTAGTGGCTTACCAATAAATTATCAAAAATTTGGCGAGTTTTGTAAACAAGTTGCTTACCAATACGTCAACACTTACCCGTATCCAATGACAGTAACATTAGGTACATAAAATATTGGTGCACGGTGCTGATATTATCAAGTCAACGACACTGCCCATGGGTATGCTCTCTGAACATTCCTCGGAATCAAGAAACAAATATTGGAATGGAAGGAAGTGATCGCGAGCATCATTGTAGAAAAATGGATCGCATAAAAACAGTGACAAATCTGTTTCATAGGGTTTTGGAATCTTCAGATCCTTTGATCTCAAATGGACGGCTAACCAAAAGACAAAATAAACAGCTGAAGATACCATTACCTGCAGCCGCAATAAAATTATTAAAATCTGTAGCTGCCCCAGATTTTAACCAAGATAATCCTAGTAGTACCACCGAGATCTAAATTTTCATCTATATAACTTTTCCCACTTTGGTGGAATAATTGAGAAAATAAATAAAAACTAAAAATTTTAAAATATATATATATCTATGGTTCTAAGCAATTTGCGACTTTCGTTAATACTGTGAAAGTTAAAGCTTTTAAGGCACTTTTAACTACTTTTGTCATTGATGTCTGTTGATGTTACTTTTAAGCGTAGGTTTTTTTTTACTTTAACCGGACTAATTTTTTAGAAATTTCAACAATTTTTTTTCTTTAACTAAGCACATTTGACCCACGGGAGTTCTACTCTAGTGTTTGTTATGATGATTTGTATCAGTTTTTGTAATAAGCCTGCAGACGTCCGAAAAATGGCTCCCATAATACACTGTGAGGCGTTACCAGCTAAACTTTTGTATTGAAAAAGTGTAAGTAGTTCGTATAAATTATATAATAGTGTAAATACATCGTTCCTTTGGTTTATAGTTTATACCTATTTGATTCTGTGCAAAAGACGTGTCGGTGTAAATAACTTCTTACCTACTTGGCAATACTTGAAGAATGGGAAGAAAAAGGACTAATGCTGTGTTCAGGCATGTGGAATTGCTGGAATGTGGCAAAAAATCAAAGTGTAAGATACATATAAATTCTTCGTATTGAAATAAATACTATTATACAATTTGGTATACAACGTGTATAATTATAGGCCATCATTACCTCGTACCTACATTCGACAGCACGTCAACCTTCAGATACGTGCTCTCTAATCAGTTACGATAAGTGCGATTTTACAATACAAATTTAAAGGTGGCCTACCTTTAAATGTCGACTGTACAATCGTAAGAAATAGCAACAAAATAGTCTCTCACCTGTAACAGTGCGAGCTCTACGTGTTTCTCATTATGGAACAATCCGTTGAATAGCATGAGACTGACGATAGTTCCAGCTAGCACCGCCACCCCCATGAATAATCCCTTGTGGGCACTGCCGCAGTCCACTGAGAAATGCGTACTGGATTTTACCCTAGCGACAATTGCGTTCGTTCTTATTGGTTTCTGAAATTAGTTATTAAGTGTTGAAGTTCACTAAATAATCAGTTATAGGATCAGAAGCTAGTAGATAACATACCAAACCTGGAACAGTACAAATGTCATTCCAAATGACGGTAATGATAACGGAACATAAAAGGCTATATTCTACACCACATGGTCTTAAGTAAGGATTGACGGTGCGTATTAGAGGAGTTATCATATCCGATACATTACAAGTCCAGTTTTCCGTTACATTTCGGTATTTGACTATACTTTCTGTCAGATTTCCGTCGATCATTTCATATGGATGACCATAGTATGCGAAAGTAGAGTTGTCTAAATCTTCTACGATTGTCTTGGCTGGTCCACTAATGTTTGCATAGCGTTGTAGAACTGGCCTGTCATAAGCAACTGTAATTATGTCATCTCGTGTCTCCTGAATGACGACATTAAGCCATTCGCAAACGTTGGTTGCAATGAGATGCATTAGGCCAAATCTATCGAGTACTACTCCTCGCATGGGATCCAATATCTATAAAGTGAGATAGTCAGCTGTTTAGGCAAAAATAAACAGATGTTTGACTAATATATTACCAGTAAGAAGTCCCTCATGCGTTAGGTTGTTAGCACTCTATAAAGTGAAGAGAGATACGTGATCTTTCCATTAAATCAGTTTTAAAAGAGGCATTAACTTGTTATGTGCTTTTAGAGGAATAGGTAAGTAGTATATTTATTAGTCACAAAATGAAGATGGTTTTCTTACGTCTGTATAGGAGAATATGAAGACAGTTTGCGCCACCATGAACAATATGCGAAGGGCTGGTTTGACGGCTACGATTAATAGTCGACAATCTCCAGACAGATCGAAGTATCCTCCGAACTGAAGACACGAGTAGATTATAGAACCCACACTAAATCCAGCGACTCCCATATGCAAGTAGAAGCTTCCATAGCGAGTCCGCTTGGCATTTTCTTAAAACGATAAAAAAAATTAAGAATTTTCAAAAAGTATAGAAAAAAAAGGTATAATCATGCTGAAACAAGAACAGGTGCTTACGAGGAGCCGCCCTCGGATTAATCGACGTTCAACATCAGTTTACTTGTAAGTAAGTATACCTATTTACTTACTGTCAGATTTATTCGAAATTCGAAGGTGATGAAACGTGTACCCAAGAAAGAGCATGCTGCCTATGTAGAGATACACCGTGAATATCTAAAATACATAATATTCCATTTGTTACTTTAATTACGTTAAGCTTAAGTCAGAATAAAGACGAAAAAGCAAACATTTTTCTATACTAACATCGGAAGTAATATTCGTGTACAATTCATTTTGAATTGTGCTAGTAACTGGTAACGCAATACCTAGAACTATTAGCAGTTTAGCGTAAAACGCTGATAGGACGACTGTCATTGATTCGCTGAAACAAATGGCACCAATTAACGAAGTAATCTAAAACATTTCGGTTTATTGCAGCTCGAAGTGATATTATAACATTTAAATCATGCAGCAAATGTTAATTAATAAAGCTACATTTAATTTGATATTGGCTCTACATTGTTTTGAAATTGAGCGGTTTTGATACCTTACTGGAAGCAGATTGTAAAGATTTGTTAGCAGATACTCACTCTCCGTGAGAGAGCGGAGGTTCAGTCGGGACGCTGGATAAGAAATCGACACTGGAACTCCTGCTGCAAGGTGGCACGATGCTCAGTCTGGGAAGTGAGTGTGGAGGCCGTTCGCTAAAATAGCAAGAAACAATAACCTATATTACTAATCATCACTAATCAGTTTCACATGATAAGAGCACGTCACATTTTTTCCGCTCTGTGAGGTTCAAAATAACATATACACATACATACATCAACTCACGCCGTTTGTATCCCGAAGGGGCAGGCAGATACCAAGGTTTGCTACTTGCCACAAGCCTGACACACCTCTTTCTCTTCATCAACATTCATTAGTCGCTGCACAGGTAAACGCACGCCGGTACCAAATTTATTGCGGCAAATTTCACGGCATGAGGGGTATTTGAACCGCGGTTGTTTTATATCATCGACTAGTAGTTCTAATGAGCGCTTCGGACTCACCTTTCATCTTCAGGCACGGCGACGAGCGGCTCGCACCGCTCCCTCCACTCCTTCACCGCACTTGGACTGCATTTCTCTTTATTTTTCACCATTACGTGCGCCCACTCACTAGCCGCTCTGCGTTTGAATGATTTTCTTCAACTACTAACTTAACTGATCTCACCTCCAATCAATTAATTTTCACTAAAGATCGATTCGAATTGCGCTCTAAGGCGCCGCAGACGTTTATCCTCTTGGGGCAAATTATGAAATCTAAATACCAACATAACATGGCGGAGTGAGTAACACGCGTATGTGTGTGTAACTGATTAGTACATAATAGGGTTGGTCATCTTGAGGCATAATGGTAAAGTGTCGAGAGGTAATCGGAAGATCTTTTGTCTAATGTCTTGTAAAGACGCTGGCAGCGGAAAACGTTAATCTACGTGAAAACTTTGAGAAGATGCACACATGTAGGTAATAAGTAAGTATTTGCAGCGCCAAATATTTTTCGTACCCGAAGGGTGCCAAACGGATCTCCAATACTATACCTGTTTGTCGGTCTGTCTGTCAGTCAGAACTATATAGGGCTCTTAAGCCATAACAGGAATCTAGGAAGGAAATTTCCATAGACCATGTGATATTTCTATATTTTCACTATTATAAAAATAAAAAATGGGTAGTCGCTATGAAACATGTTTTTAAAAGTTTCTTCTTTTTGACATACCTACATATACTCAAGTAGTTTGACATTTATTACCTATTAACTTTAACTTGCTTCCTATTTTCAAACTAAAACTTTCGTAAGCACAACATTATTACCTTAATTCCGACGACGCGAGCCCGTGATTAAAAAGTCAACTCCGGAATAATAAAGCTAATAATTTCTTCCTATAGGTTTGATTATAGTATAACAAAAAAAAATAAATTAAAAAACCAGTCGAGTGTGAACTAGTCCAATGGTCTAAGAGTGGCTAAGGGTCCCGAGCTGAATGAAAGAAAATACATTTTTGCTAAGTATTATTATTATTAATTCATTATTGCACAAAAGTTAGTGTACAACAGGTGGACTTAATGCGTGCATAAAAGAAATTGATAAAAATACTTCTACTTAAGTATAAAAATATTATGTATGGAACTCTCGGCGCGCGAGTGCGACTCGCACGTATCCGGTTTTTTTTGTAGCGCACCTTCCTATCTATCCAATTACTTTATTTTATTTTATTTAGGACACAAACAGTCAAACAGGAAAAAATAAAAAGTATATGTAAACAAAAATAGACTTGGAGGTCCCTTAAGTAAACAAAATTATAATATTATAAGCACATAAATAAGAACAGAATACTTGCGGAGTTATTTATAAAAAAAACACGCGATTCCTCTAAAACACTCCCATAATTCAGTTTACATAGTCTGTAGTAAAATCTTTCCCTTAATCACGGACTATTTAGATTAAAATAATTTTTTTTTTATTAAAAACAAAATGCAATTTTTTAATTCAATACTACACAGAAACTGTAACTTATTGAACGTTACAAGTAAAAATAGGTATCCATTTCAAAATATAGAACATTTTGGAGAAAAAATAGAAAAAAAAAATCCAAACTTTGCCTTTTCAAATATGTTGCTGCATTTAGGAATCATATTTTTAAAAAAATAATACTGTTACAGTGTAATTTACAAAAACACTGTAACAGTACACATTTATTTCATTCTGTATATAATTTATAAATCAATATTTAAAATTACGTCACCCACTCTAGATTTGTTTTGGATTTTCATTGCTACTTTACCTTTTGACGAGACGTTATCACTAACAACTTTTACTTTGCAAATTATTTTTTATTCTGTTTTCTATTTATCATTGAAATAAAACTCATTTTTGGAGGGTGTGTATAATATAATATTGTATCATTTACCTACACTCTCACAACACTATTTCATTAAAACATTCTATAAGGGCAGGATAATTAGTCTGTAGTAGGTAAAGTCTTTCCCTTGTAAAGTATCTACCGTAAAATCAAAGTTATCGATTTGAACCCCTAACTATACGAATGTTAAGCATTGGTTGTATATGCAAAAGTCTATAATACCTCTTTAGACGTCCTACATATCTTTTATAGTATCGCCTATTTGTTACCTTTCTCTATACTTTCTATTTGATGTCACGGACTTTTTAAACTGTATTTGAGGAGGGTTTTAAGGAATCGTGTTTAGTATTTTTTTATTTTAGGAAATATTATAAACATTAAACACACATAAACATTTACATACAGACACATACATTGCTTCTGGCCCCACACTAGGATACCCTATGTCGTGGGAACCAGAAACAACGACATCACAAACATATAAACATCCAAGACCTGGGGTATTTTTTATGTCCCCAGCCGGGATTCGAACCCGGGACCTCTCGCATGGCACGCAGATGCACTACCGCTGCGCCACGAGGTCGACTTCTTTTTCGACGACTGTTCTTACGTAAGCACATAAGACGCAGATTCGCAATAAATAAGATGCATAAGTCGGGTACAGGCTGCGGCGGGACGGTGGTCGGTGTCCTAGTGCATAATTAGCGTCGGCGGTGTCATGTTCAGACACAGCATCTAACAAGCCCCGCGCCTCACCCCCTTAATTAAGCTAGAGCTGCCTTCTTAACAATCTTAGCACAACGCTACTCATTAGTGGGAAGCCTCGAAACAATTCAAGGTGAAGACGATTTAGCTTAGGTTTGTGTGGCAATCCGTTTAAGCGATATTTCACGACGGATGCCTAGCCCGACAAATAGGTCTGAATGGGAAATAGTCTACATAACATTTTTAAAGTTACTTAATAAATGAACTGAAAATATAGTATAGTATACAAGTTGAAATATTTTTTTTATCACATCTATAAAAGAGCTAGTTAGTGCAACGCCAACAAACTGCGGTGCAATTTGGCGAATGTAAAGGTCTTTATTAAAATAATAATAATAAAAAAGTCCTCATAAACAGGGACCAAAATCAATGTTGCCAGCCGGGTCTTATCAAAAGTTATCTGCAAAAGAAAAAAAAGTAACATTTTGGTGTGAAAAGTAACCTTTCCAATAAAATGGTACTTAACTTAATAAGTATACATAATGCTAGAAATAACTTAAAGAAAAATGCAGTTCTGTGTTTCGGTACAGAACTGTGCATTTTTCTGTAAGTTATTTTAAGTAATTTACTTTTTTACTTTTACTTTTTTTTTGACACGATGACATGTATGAACGTAACGAAGCAGAAGAAGAGAACGATGCTCCGTGTGGCGCCGGATTAAGAATAGCATCACTCCGTTTCCTTCCGTGGATGTCATAGTAGGCGACTAAGGAAACCAATTACCAGGAGACGGGCAGCAGCGTCTTCCTGAGATTCCAACCGCATACTGCGATTGCCAACCCGCCTGCCAAGCGTGGCGATTATGGCAAAACCCCTTATGGTTATGAAAACCACGAAGGAGGCCTATGTCCTGCAGTGGGCGTCAAATGGTCGATGATGATGATGATGATGAACGAAACGAAAACGATGCTGAGTTGACAGCATTGCAAAGTAAAAGAGCGTTGCGTTTTGTTTTACGTATGTTTCGACAAAAAATAAAAAATCCTACAAATTGCAAAAAATCACCTAAAGTAACCTTTTGAGTCGTGTTACCTAGATGGAACTGATGAATAACTAACCTAAAAATCACCTAAAAGGTTACAAAAGTAACCTTCTGCCAATACTGACTAAAATTGCTCTTTGATCCCTAGGGATGAATGATTTAAATTTGGAATATGGAACGAACATTGTATGAAAGTGAAATGTATGAAAAAAAAAGTTTATGAAAAAATAAAAGACGCGCGAAATGTCTTCCTCCGCATCGTTTGTAATAGTTTACAAAAAGTGTTCTATTAACTCCACAGAACATTGTATCGGACGCTAAAAATGTAGTACAAACTATTGGTATTCATAAGTTGCAGTCAATTATTTTTTCATAGAGGGTGATACAGAAGAGTATCTTAAGCTAGAGTGACTATTTTAAGCTCGAGTGGCGTACACACATCAAAAAAAGTTTGTGATCAATAGCATAAGCTCCTATAATTCTTTAAATTTAACTTTATCAAGAAAAAATCTATGTTGTATGCTTTCTTTAAATAGGAATACCCCGTTTGAAATTAAAATATAAAACTATTTTTTATTATTTATTTAAAAAAAATTGAGCCATTAATCATAATGTAATTGTGATAGAAATTTCATAGAAAGAAAAATACTGTTTAATTAAACTTAAAAAACAATTTATTATTAAAAGGTTAAATTCAATATAAAATAACTCCTCCCCTGGCTCGAACACATGCGGAGATCCTCCTGGGCATGCTGAGGATCAAGTTATCCAGCATTTCCTGGGGTAACATATCCCGTTCTTCAATAGCGGCTTCCCTGAGCTCTGGAACTGTCTGGGGACGTGGCTCACGGTTCCATACCGTTTAAGAGCATCCCACGCGTGCTCTATTGGGTTTAAGTCGGGCGAGCCGGCAGGCCAGTCTAAACGTGTGATATCGTATTCTTGAAGAGCAGCATTGACTCGTTGAGCTCGATGTGCAGGCGCATTATCATCGACCAGTACAAATTGGTGCCCATAGTTTACTCGGAATGGTCTGACGATATCATCAATAACAACTGCTTTGTACATGTCTGCTGTCATGTAGCCCCGATACGGGATCAAAGGCGTTCTAGCTCCAATCATAATGTCACCCCAAAAGGACACCGATTTTCCACCTTGCTGAACTGTTCCAGTGGCAGTTCTTTGTCTTTCACGGTCGCCTGGTCTTCTCCAGACACGGACACGTCGGTTATCTGGATGAGTGCTGATTCGGGATTCGTCAACGAAGAGACAGTTTTGCCAAATGTTTTCTTCCTCACCTTCTTCATTTTGCCGAAGTCTAGCCCACTGCAATCTTCGTTGTTGACGTTGCCGGGAATTGAGCGGAGCTCGCCAAGACCTCCGTGCTCTTAATCCAGCGTGGTGCAAGCAATTACGAACGGTCTGCGTGCTAACTTCAAGCCCAGAGGCGGCCCTGACTTCTGCTTTTATTTTAGTGGCGTTGATTGTTGGATCACGGGCTGCCAGCAATCTAATATAGCGCTTTTGGGCAGCTGTCAAAACAGTTGGGCGACCGCTGCAGGGTCGGTCAGCTAAATTTCCCATTCCGTGGTACTTCTGCAACGTAGCCACAACACAGGATTGAGATATAGCAATTCTGCGTGCTAGTACTCTCGTGGTGTATCCTTCTTCCCTCAAAGTTACTATTCTTGCTCGTAAAACCTCTGATAATCCTCTTGGAATTTTTTCAATCACAACTTTCCGCAAAAAATATCTTGAATCGGTTATAATTGACTAAATCAGATTTCTGAATGAGCGTAAGCTAGGACTGAAAGCCTTTTAATATGAAAAAACAACTGAACGATGTCATTGCTTTGTGTTCTAATTCTTTATTTTTAAATAAAGAATCTAAAAAGAAGAAAAAATCATAATATAATCTACAGTAACAAAAAAGATTTCAGTTTTTCAAAGTGATCGCAAACTTTTTTTGATGTGTGTACTTTGAACTGCGCTCAGGATTTTACTTTCTCCTTCGCTCCGCTCTGGATTCAAAGAAACACTCTCGCTTCAAATATAGTTGTTTGCTCCCTAGGTAAGCAATCTACTATTTTTGAAAGGTTGACAGTGAAAAAACTGGCCAAGGGCGTGTCGGGCCATACGCAGTGTAGGGTTCTGTAGAACGATGGGTTTTTACCTGCCTTACAGAACTAAGAAATTAATCAAACAAATTTTCTGTGGAATTTGTACATCAAGGCGCACAGTGCGCCAGGCCAAGTTCTCGGCCGGCCGGAAGCCATTCGAGCACTTAGCAACCCCTCTATCTACCAACTACCACTTATCAACACACTCCCTATCTTTGAAGCCAGTTTTCACTAAAACTAAAAATTTACGGAGTGGTTACAAATACAAATACAAAATCGTTTATTTGTGGAATGTAGGTGGATATATAAGTTGTTAAACACATTTATGTACTCTACATTCTGCTAAAAAGCATACAAAAATTTTCATTACGTTTGTACAGTTTAACATGCAATAAGTACTATGTTAAATTTATAAGAAATCAAAGAGTCACAATCAAATGCATAGGTAAGTTAAAGTAGCTCAACAGTTATTTGCAGAATTCTTTGTCATTTAAATAAGTCAACAATAGAATAATAACATTTTTCAGTCAGAATCGATTTTAGCTTTAATTTAAAATTATTAATGTCAAGATTTTTAATCATTCGGAATTTTATTATAAATCTTTGGTGCTAGTCCAATTACACTTTTACTTAGTAGGGCTGTTTTTGAAGTAACATTTTGAAGCCTATTAGGATTTCTTGACAGGGCACAGCAGAGCACACGGGCACAGCCGTGGGGTGCCGGCTTTAGAATAGTACCCCCCCATCTCTTCCCGCGGGTGCCGTAAAAACCGGCTAAGGGACACATTACCAGAAGGTGGGCAGCAGCGCCTTCTGCGAAAATACGATATACTGCGCTCGCCAACCCGCATGCCAAGCGTGGCGAGTAAGGCAAATACCCTCATGGCAATACACCAAAAAACCAGGCCCCCAGTCCCCGGCGGCTCCGCTATTCCTGGCTACGGTAGCGGCCACGGTAACGGCGGAGCAAGGGGTGCTAAGAATCTCCGGCAGAGATCTGGCTACCACCCCCAAAAACGAAAACGACTGGCCCTGGTAACACACAACATTCGCACATTGAGGACAGACGAAAAGCTAATTGAGCTGGAAGAGGAAATGGGTAGGTTACACTGGGATATCCTAGGGTTATCTGAAGTCCGTCGAGAGGGCGAGGACACGATAACCCTGAAATCCGGTAACCTGCTCTACTACCGGGAGGGCGAGCAACAGTCCCAGGGTGGTGTCGGGTTTCTCGTCCACAAGTCCCTCGTAAATAACATTTTGGCCATCAACAGTGTGTCGAGCAGGGTGGTGTACCTAATACTCAGAATATCTAAGAGATATTTGCTGAAGGTCATTCAGGTATACGCACCGACCTCGTCACACTCCGATGAGGAGGTAGAGGCGATGTATGAGGACATTAGTAGGGCCATACATACCTCGGAGACCTATTTTAATGTGGTTATGGGGGACTTCAATGCGAAGCTGGGTACAAGAAGCGAGGGTGAGATGAGAGTGGGGCAATTTGGTTATGGGCAACGGAACCCGAGAGGACAAAGGTTGGCAGACTTTCTGGAGAAAGAGGGACTCTTTATGATGAACTCTTTCTTTCAGAAGCGACCTCACAGGAAATGGACCTGGTTGAGTCCCGATGGTTCCACGAGAAACGAGATAGACCTCATCCTGACCTCCAAGAGACAAATATTCAATGACGTCTCTGCAATCAACATGGTGAAAACCGGAAGCGATCACCGAATAGTAAGAGGCACATTGAATATCAATGTCAAACTTGAGAGGTCTCGTCTCATGAAGTCCACGCTCCGACCTACTCATGCCCATATCCAGAACCCCGAGAACTTTCAACTCGAATTATCAAATCGCTTTGAGTGCCTGGAGAGCGCCGCATCGGTGGACGAGATCAATAACAGGTTTGTAGAAACTGTCCGTACAGTGGGCTCGAGGTTCTATAGACCCAACCGTACGAGTAGACCACAAAAGCTCTCAAACTATACTCTCGACCTCATGGCTAAACGTCGCGCGTTGCAACTGCAGTCCTCCGAGGATGCTAAGTCATATAGGCAGCTCAATAGACATATCTCAAAGTCTATGCGGCACGATATTCGGTCCTTTAATACCGAACGTATTAAAGAGACTATAGAGCGGAACAAGGGCTCCAAAGTGTTCGCAAAAGACTTGTCTATTGGGCAAAGCCAGCTGACGAAGCTGAAGAGAGAGGACGGCAGTATAGCGTCGACCAAATCAGAGGTGCTGAGGGAGATTGAGAGTTTCTACGGACAGCTATACACCTCAGTCGCAAAACCTGTTAGCAGTTTGAACAAAGATCCGAGAGCCAAACTGACCCGACATTATACCGAAGACATCCCGGACATCAGCCTGTACGAGATTAGGATGGCCCTGAAACAGCTCAAGAATAACAAGGCACCAGGAGAGGACGGAATCACATCAGAGCTCCTGAAAGCGGGTGGAACACCAGTACTTAAAGTCCTTCAGAAGCTCTTCAATTCCGTCGTGCTCGAAGGAAAAACGCCAGAAGCATGGAACAGAAGCGTGGTGACGCTGTTCTTCAAGAAAGGGGATAACTCTCTATTGAAGAACTACCGACCCATCTCGCTTCTGAGCCATGTTTATAAGCTGTTTTCGAGGGTCCTCACGAATCGTCTCGAACGCAGGTTTGATAACTTCCAGCCTCCCGAACAAGCCGGTTTCCGAAAGGGCTTTAGTACCATAGACCACATCCACATGCTGCGGCAAATTATACAGAAGACTGAGGAGTATAATTTGCCATTCTGCTTAGCGTTTGTGGACTATGAGAAAGCCTTCGATTCGATCGAGACATGGGCAGTGCTCGAGTCTCTCCAGCGTTGCCGTATTGACTATCGGTATATCGAGGTGCTGAAGTGCTTGTACAACAGCGCCACCATGTCGGTCTGAGTACAGGAGCAGAATTCGGAGGCAATTCCATTCAGAAGAGGCGTGAGACAGGGAGACGTTATCTCTTCGAAACTGTTCACGAACGCACTGGAAGATGCCTTCAAGCTTCTGGAATGGCAGGGACGCGGCATCAATATCAATGGCGAGTACATCACGCACCTTCGATTTGCCGACGATATAGTAGTCATGGCAGAAACGATAGAAGACCTCGGCATAAGGCTCGACGACCTCAGTCGAGTTTCCCAACGTGTGGGCCTTAAAATGAACATGGACAAAACGAAGGTCATGTCGAACGCCCGTGTTGTGCCTACCCCAATAACATTGGGGAACACGACTCTCGAAGTTGTAGACGAATACGTCTACTTAGGACAAACAGTCCAACTAGGCCGGTCCAACTTCGTGAAAGAGGTCAATCGTCGAATCCAACTCGGCTGGGCAGCATTCGGGAAACTTAGAAAAGTCTTTTCGTCTAATATACCTCAATCGCTCAAAACAAAATTATACAACCAGTCTGTGTTACCAGTGATGACTTATGGCACTGAAACGTGGTCTCTCACTATGGGCCTCATAAGAAGGCTCAAGGTCACGCAACGAGCTATGGAAAGGGCTATGCTCGGAATTTCTCTACGAGATCGAATCAGAAATGATGAGATCCGTAGACGAACGAAAGTCGTCGACATAGCCCAGCGGATTAGTAAGTTGAAGTGGCAGTGGGCGGGGCACATAGCACGGAGAACTGATGGCCGATGGGGCCGAAAAGTTCTCGAATGGAGACCACATATCGGCAAGCGCAGCGTGGGACGACCAGCCACAAGATGGACAGATGACCTCATTCAAGTGGCAGGAAGACGCTGGATGCAGGCCGCTTCCAACCGGTCTTTTTGGAAATCCATGGAGGAGGCCTATGTCCAGCAGTGGACTTCTTGTGGCTGAATGATGATGATGATGAGGATTTCTTGATCTATTAGTTTTTGTAAACAATGTTGGGTTCGTTTTTACAAATAAAGCAACTTCAAAAATATACATACAGGGAAATGTAAACAACCTCATTTCCTTAAAATATGGTTTACATGTGTCTATCGACTTTAAATTGCACATAGCTCTAATACATCTCTTTTGAGATTTAAATATAATTTTTCTATTTGAACAGTTCCCCCAGAATATGATACCATACCGAAGTGTGGAAGCTACATAGCCGTGATACGCACATAACACTGCGTCGCGGTTCACAACTTTAGCCAGCTTATATAACGCGTATGAGTGTCGTAAAATCAAAGCAACAAAGTTGCCTTCCCTTACAGCTTCAGAGTTAATACATGCCACAGACATTCTTATCCTCAGAGCCCAACAACAATCATTCCCATCAGAATACGAATTACTAAAGGCTGGCAAATCGCTACCTAGCAAAAACAGGCTTCTTTCTCTGTCACCTTTTATTGACTCTAGCAATCACATAAGAGTCGGTAGCAGATTAGGCAACTCACACTATGACTACAATGTGCAACATCCAATAATCTTATGTAGCAAGCACAAAATATGTCAGCTTTTGTTTCACAAATATCACAAAACTCTCTTTCATGCTGGTCCACAGCTGCTTTTAGCAACTATCAGGCATAATTTTTGGCCTTTGTGAGGTAGAGCTTTGGCGAAGAAAACCGATCATTCCTGTGTTAGATGTTGTCGTCTGAAAGCCGAAACAATACAGCCTGTGATGGGTCATTTACCCTCACAGAGAGTTCAGCTAGAGTTCCCTTTTCTCGAGACGGGTGTCGACTACGCCGGGCCAATGCTGATAGCAGACCGCAAAGGTAGAGGCTTTAGATTGATTAAATCTTATATTTGCATTTTTGTGTGTTTAGCTACCAAGGCTGTTCACCTAGAGCTGGTCTCAGATATGACCAAAGAAGCGTTCATTGCTGCTTTAAACCGTTTTATTGCTCGCAGGGGAAAGCCGCAAAGCATCTTTTCCGATAATGGCACCACTTTCGTTGGTACATTCAACAAACTGGCCAATATATTAAAACAACAATGTACTTCAGACATGGTAGAGCAAGGTATCAATTTTTCATTCATTCCAGCCTTCACTCCACACTGGTGGACTGTGGGAATCGGCGGTTAAATTTACAAAACATCATTTACGACGAATGCTAGGTCTAGCTCATTTGACATACGAGGAAATGTCGACATGCCTCATACAAATAGAAGCAATATTGAACTCTAGGCCTATTACTCCTATCTCATCCGACCCCTCAGACCTTACACCACTGACTTCTGCCCACTTCCTCCTGGGACGGTCTCTAATCTTTGTGCCACATCCGCAGGTTTTAAATGAAAAAATCACCAGCTTAAGTCGTTTTGGTCGCATAGAGTACCTCAAGCAGCATGTTTGGGCGAGATTCTCTAACGAATACATTTTATGGCTTCAACAGAAAACTAAATGGTGCAGAGCCAGAGGAGAGCTCAAAGAAGGAACCATGGTAGTGATTAAGGACAAAACCCTACCCCCGTTGATGTGGCTTCTGGGTCGAGTCATCCGCCTTTTACCTGGCTCCGACAACATCGCCAGGGTCGCAGACATAAAAACAAAAAAGGACATCCTTCGCCGTGCCTTCAACAATATATGCCCTCTACCAGTTAATCTTCTTGAAGAGACTTCAACGCCGGGAGTATATGGTCAAGACAGCTCGCCGCCGCACTAGGAGGCGCGCGGAGATTGAGCGGGCGCGGGCGGAGGCCGGGGCGAGACGGGCCCCCGTCGCTGCGCCGCCGCATACAGCACTTCTACTTCCGTCGTCTCTCGAAACGACCGATTCTTGTAGATACGGGCGCGACGCGAACGATTGTACATACCTATTCTACATTATACTTACTTTTACAGTCCACTATCATTTATTATTGTAGACATCCCAAAACTGCGTGGTTCAGTTCACAAACAGTGAGGGTTCTATAATCATCAATCACGCAGTGAAACTCTTGACATAGAGCTCTCTGTTGCACGTTGGGCGACCTTCAGATTTCATAAGAAAGCTTAAGGCTGACTACGGGCAGCGATCAGGTCTCACATTCATAAGTCATCACTGGCAACACACATTGGTTACACCTTTGTCTTGAGACAACTAGGTATTTTGGACATGAAAATGTGTTTCAGTTTTCGGAACTGAGTTTGATTCGACGAGTGACCTCTTTCATGAAGTTGTGCTTACCTAACTGGACTGTTTGTCCCAGGTATACATAGTGGTCGACAACTTCGAGGTCAGAGCCGCCAACATTGATAGGAGTGGATGCTACATGGGAGTTCGACATTATCTTACTCTTGTCCATGTTCATTTTAAGAGTCACTCTGTTAGAAGCTCTGTTCAGGGCCTCGATTCTGTTAGTGTATTGTAGTATAATGACAGGTACACTGTCGGGTCACGTGACGTGTTTTTTCATACCATTGACGCCTAGAAGGTTTGATGGGTGTGCCCGCGTAGACTTAAAGCAGCCATGAAATGAAAACCGCCATGTTCATGCAGTTGTCATGTTACTACAATGCATTAACAGAATCTAGGCCCTGGTCTGAGCATTGAACTCAAATCTTCCAGGGTCTCAGCTATAATCACTATGTCAACGGCGAATTGAAGGTGAGTGATGTACTCGCCATTTATGTTGATGCCAGATCCTTCCCAGTCCAGAAGTTTGAATATGTCTTCAAGTGCAGCTGTAATCAGTTTCGAAGATATTACATCTTCTTTTAATTACGTATCTTATTACATTATTATCTTTATTCCGGAATCACTTACTTGATTTTTGTCAGAAGAGTCCGTCCAGGTGTAAGTAAGTGATTCCGGAATTTAGTAAATCATATTGTTATCTATCAAGATGAAAGAATATTACCTTATAATATATACATAGATCTTTTATTTTAACATTTTGCTCCACACACACAAATATTGCTAATGATTTCGTATTCACTCTGTAGATAGCAATAATAAGTACTTAATTATGTGTAGTTTAGTTAATGTAAGCAATTAATTGAACGATGTGCGGCTGTGTGGACTCGCAACAAAAGCCTTCAATGTGTTAATTACCCAGTCATGCCAAACGAAAATTTATCCGGATAACGTGACCCGTTCGTCAGCTAAGTGTGTTTTTCAATATTTACACAGGAATTACATTTTAATTAACTTTGCTTGTATATATTTAACACTATTATATTTAGTTTATCATGGTAACATCTCCGTTATGGACATAGGGCACTGTCCTACAAAAATAAGGTTCAGCTTTTATGTACGAAACACAAGTTTACTGGTACTTTTGGAAAACCCAGCCTTAAATTATTATCGGCGGATAGTCACACTCAACTTTTGCAGAGGTTTTGTGTTTCGCGCGTTTTGTGGCGTTAAGTAAATTTAACTATGCTATGACAAACAATCTTCTGATTTATTAGCGTTTTCGTAAAAACATTCAAAACGGTCACGGATCCGAAAAAAAATATTTTTTGTCATGGCATCTTAACATGGTAGGCTTTCTTATGTATTTAGGATACTTTTCAAACGATGGTAAAATTACTGACTTATTAATTTATTTCATAAGATCATTATATCGTTATCACAAACTATACATTGAGATAGAGCGGTTTGTTCATAAATGCATTTTTCCAGATCTCGAAAAGGCAGATGGTAGAGTGGAATCGGTAGAAGATGGCCAGCGGCATGGAGACGTGTGTGATGATGGTCCAGGCCCAGGGCCCGTAGAACGCCAGATGAGCTGGTCGGAATTCTGCACGATTCTGTGAAGAAAAAAGAAGGAATTTGAGCCTCGCTTAGAACGATCTAGATACAGAGTCGTAGGGTCGCCCTCTTAACTTTTCGTAAATCGACAGCGCTGCGCTGCCAAATCACTTCATATCGAGTCCGCTAAAATGGATAGTATCCCCTAACTAAGGGATCGTGGTGTAATGAATGAATGTATATTGAGTGTCTATTTATCTATTTGTTTTCGAGTGAGTGAAATATGAAAAATATGAAATATGAGGCTATGAAAACCATGAGAGAGGTCTATGTCCTGCAGTGGGCGTCAAATGGCTGATGCTGATGATGATGATGAGTGTTGTTTTCTGTATGTACTTAGGCATTTTCTACTATAATATTTCTACCAGTGAAAACTTGTCATTGGCTTTGTAATTGTAATGTACCTTTTTCACAGCTGTAAGTTTCCCTATTATAATAAAATAAAAATTAACATAACATGAAATAATTTTGAATACCACTAGGGAAGATTAGTAGAACTCGTGTAGCTGAAGCAGGTGCGGTATTTTAGGAAATTATGATAGTTTTATAACCGGTACAGGAACAAATCCGACTTGTCCTAAATCACCTACAGGTACATGGTAAAGATTTTTTTCCTTTTTGTATTTTACTATTTTAAAGCCGAAAAATTACTCGAGGCTGTTTAGGATAAGTCAATTTGTCCAACAGGGCTGAAATGACTATTAATAAAAAAATGGAGTCCTCAGCTTTGTCAGCAACTGTTGACTAAAACAATGATGAAGATATTTTTCATGTAGTGTTGAAGCCAAAGTATTGTAAAGTGAATTTGTATAGTCATGACAGTTTTTAGGATTCCGTACCTCAAAAGGAAAAAAACGGAACCCTTATAGAATCACTTTGTCCGTCCGCCCGTCCGCCTGTTTGTCAAACCTTTATCTTGGGAACGCGTGGAGGTATCGAGTAGAAATTAAAACTATCTAGGTACTCAAATCTACAGTCCTTTGAAGCTGTGAAAAATCAAACTTCTAATCTAACATAAAAAAAGATACGGCTGTTCATGCCCCAAAAAGCGTATATTTCGACACTCAAAGGAATCAAAATTTATACTTTCCGGTACGCCGGCTTCTCATTCGCGAGGTTGTGGGTTCGAATCCCGGCATGTACCAATGACTTTGAAATTACGTATATTTGTGAAGTTATAGTAGCAATACCAAACGGCGAAGGAAAACATCGTGAGGAAAATCTTGTGTCCGAGGTATTTACATATCTCAGCACTACGAGGCTAAGTGCGGAAATCTCCAGTCGAACAAGACTGGACTAGATTACTTTCCTATGACTATTAACTATGAAATATGGCAAGTAATATCGTCTGATACTACAAGTACAGGGAAAAATCTAAAAACTATACATTTGTAATTAAATAATAATAAATAGTTTTATAAGTTTGGGAAAAGCGAGCAAAATTGCGAGACTCGATTCCTTAACTATTTATAATGCGTAAGTTCCTACAAATTTATACGGACCCCTCGATGGGCGAGTCCGTTAACACCCAAGTAGGAAATAGCCTACTTAGGTTATGTGCTACGAAATACAACATACTCGTATCAGTTGCTGCAGACTGTTATAATGGACAAGGTGAAAGGAAAGAAAAGTCCGGGATGGACGTCAAAAAAAAAAAAACATCTTAACCTTTTCAAGTGTATTGATAGCCCACATGGCCATGTTGGCTACCAGGAGGAAGGTGACCAGCTGCCGGCCTGGCTTCACCCGTCGCTGCTCCGAGGTGGTGCTCCGGCGCCACCACCCATCGATTATGAACAAGGTCTGCACTATCGTCTGGGAACATGTCAAACAAAACGTTTTTTGTGAATTTTGTAAGTATAAGTACAATTTCTCACCCCAATTTAATTTAGATTCCACTACCGTATTGTCAAATTCTGTCATTTTAGCGCCACAAAGTGCGCGTCTCGCGCCGTCATGCTACCTGTGCTGATGCTGAAAGGCTAGACGCACCCGCTATGTGCTGTTATTGTGAGTTACCATCTATTTACTATAAATTAAACAGACTTTGATTACGTTTCTAGTTTACGTTGGTGTACGCGTGGTGATTAAGCCCATACTCTCTCTCTAAGAGAAGGCCTGTGTCCTACAGCGGCACTTATACAGACTTCATTATTATTATTAAAACGTTTCTACGTTTTAATAGAATAGGAGAGGACACGTTAAAAGATAAATGAACGTGGTATATTTTTCTCTGCGACTGACTAATACTTTTTGTAATATAACCAGTCGAAAAGTCAATATAGTCACGCGGATATCTACGGTTTTTTTATGCTTAGGTGAAGGAATTTTGAGTAAAAAAAATCGCGTAATTTCTTTCAAAACTAGCACCATATGTTTCTAAATCATGGTAAGGATCCCCTTAAAATACGGTGAACGAATTCAAAGTCACCCTGTATTTGTACCTGGATAAGTGACATGAACTCGGAGAAGAATCCGGTAAGCCCAGAACTGTTTGCGCTATTCATGGTGTGATGGCATCCGATCAAGCTAAACATGCAGTACACGAACATTCCGGACTGTGCCAAAACTAGAAGAGACGTATCCAGACAAAGCACAGCTAAAAGAGAAAAAAAATAGTTTGCTACACTTGTTATGCTAAGTTTTTAATAAATGTCAAAAATTACATTTAAAAAAAAGTCAATCAATTAGACTTAATAAGAAGTAAAAACAATGTCAAAAATATAAAAAACAAAATAAGTATAAAGGACACAAAAAAAAACACACACAAACACACAAGTACAGTCAATTAAATAAACCGCGCCGAGACAAGTCCGACCCAAAGGTACCCATGACACTGGCAGCGTTACCGCTGTGGAAGTATTTTATGGTTGAAAATATTATTCATTATAAGCTAAATACTTACTAATTTTATGGAAAGTATTAAAATTATTTTATTGAAAAGAATTATAATTGAATATATAAAACTGAAATTGATGAACTTTATTGTTAATGTATTTGCACACCTATAGGTAGGATAGGTATATTTTAACAAGTTGTACCCATGTTTCGGCAAATAGTTTTACTTTACAAGTACAGCAAATATGTCCGTCAATGAACGAACGATTGAATGAATGAATGTAGAGCCAAGAGCGGAGTCAGTCAAAGTTGACAAGACTGATCGGATTTGGTAGTTTAAAAGCTACCAAATCTGGTTGCCATTTCAACAAGAAATAATAATAATAATAATAAGCTACCAAATTTGATCGACAGGAATATAAAAAAGGACAAGCAAAAAGGGAATGGCAGAAGTAACGAGACCTTTACAATGATGGCTATTTTTGGGTGTTTCCAATTTGTTTCATCGAATGGGATTTTTTCCCGTTTGTTCGACTGACCCGCTCTTGATTCATGTACAGTGATGTAGAGAAATTAAAAAACGGTTGATAATAGTCTTTTGGTATGACATAGATATATTATTAAAGTTGGTATATTAGATTAAGCTTAATTAACGTAGCATGAAATTCACACATTACAATTATAGTAAAATATAAAAATCGTTAAATTTATTGTAAGTAGATGGTTTGCAACGTACCATATATAATCCCATTCGTTAGACTGGTATGACGAATAAAGAAAACATTAAGTAATCGGATTGTAAATCGGACGAATGGGAAATATCCCTACTCTTAACTAAATAAGTGTTTCATAGTTACCTCCATTTTTCCTTTTATATGGTAAAACCCTCATTTGTTTTAAAGCAAACAAAACAGCTATTAAGGTCATTGTGTATAGTACCAACTCGCATATATTTACTTGGAAAATTGCATCCTGAAATTGCAGTAAAAACATAAAAACAGTAAGAACGAAAAATACGAAATCTACCATATTCATGAATACGTAAACGATTTTAACAAGGTATTCTTATTAGAGTCTACGTAGACTAAGTAGAGAATAGCACCTCTCAATAATCTTATTGTTAATGATAACATTACTGTATGAAGTATCGTAGAAATATGATTACGTTAGCTCTTCAGAAAATGATAATAATTATAAGTACGATATTATCACTATTGGAATAAAAAGTGGTAAAATTAAATATGTTATGATATTCATTAACTTACCACTTTTAAGTGGCTAAGCGAAAATGCGCGTGGCGTAAACTTCCTGGATTTTTTTTACTTACTTATTTTACTTACTTATTTTTTTTACTTACTTTTACTTACTTACGTTTCTCATGCACAAAAAATCTGTTAATCTACTGTTAACCGCTATCAGGTGACCAAAGTGCATTCAGAAAAAAAAAAATGACAGCGGGTAACAGATGATATGTACGAGAAACCGGAAGTTAGTTAATTACATACATAGGTACACGTCAAACTAATAAAATCGTCTCAACCCTATGTCAATAGGTTTATAATAGTAAAATTTATATTTTTCATAAAGAGCGTATTTTATTCCAACTGTATTTAGGCTAATTGAGTCGATACTTAAGTATGATCACCTAAAATTGCAAATACTTACGTTCACAGAGTTGGGTGTATTAGCTAGGACAAAGAACATGATTAACGAGATGATAGTCAGCACAATTAATAAAACTCCAGCAAATAAACCTCTGTGGGTATGCGAACAGTCAACGGAGAAATGATGTAGAGCCGCCTTGCTACCGTAAGGCGATCCCACACCAAGCATTCCAGCTGAAAATAAAAAATAACAATTAAATACCATATTTTTTTTTTACATTAAAATCATGAATTTTGGTCCGCCAGTTTTATGCCTTATAACGCATTTAAGGATGATAAGTGTTGTCCTTAATGTAGCCTGAGCTTAAGGGACTGAAAGCAGACCCGTAACCTCGTGCGGGTATATATATTTTTTTACCGCAAAGGCGCGAGCTTTCGTACGTTGTTATACATTCTCTAAATGCGAACATTTGACCGCATGCTAAGTAACCGCTAGTATGTTTCAGCCCTTAAATAGTTGCAGTAGTTAAAAGTAGTTACCAAATTGCTGTAGTATTTTTTCAGGAGTAACAGAGTTGTTCCGCGATTTCATCTTATTAATTGGCACACTAATTTTATGTTTTTCAAAATCTTCCGGGGTACATTTAACTTCTTTCCACATTTCGTACAGAATAACTGCACATATAAGCGAATATTCAATTGTGCAAGGGAAAAGAAAGGGTGACGCATTTTGCAGTAATGCGCCCATGATGTTTGATCGACGACAAGGGACATCAGCAGTCCCATTCTGCGTAGCGTTTGTTTGCTGTACGATTATAGAGTGTCCTTCTAAATGATGTATTTCGTGTTTAGTTTCTTCCACAAGTACGTATAGCCACTCGCAAAGGTTCGTAGCGATGATGTGCATGAAGCCGAATCTCTGTAGTATTTTGTGTGAGCCAGTTTCGATGTCTTTATTTGTAAGAAAAATAAATTGCATTTGCAGCAGCGTTAGAGCCATACGTATGGCAGGCGTGAGCACTGATAGAATAGACCGGCATCGGTCAGTCATTTCAAAGTATTCCCCGAACTCTAAGCCGCTGTACACCATGGAGCCTATTCCAAAGGCTGGAAAACAAAATCGCATTTAACGAACCTAAATCGAACTAAAATGCGTCTAAATCTCGCTTGCCTCGTTTACTCACCAATAGCGCCGAGTCTCAAGTAGAAACTACCGTACCGAGATATTGTTTCCTTATGTTGTTTTTGTTTCTCGCTTGTCGGGGCTTTGTCATTCTTTTCTAGCTTTTCTTCTTCCTCTGAAAAACGTGGTTAACCATTCTTTCAGCTCAAGATCTTTAAAAATCTCCTGCAGTCTTGGAATAAATAATTGAAGAAACTGTGTACGCAAAAGAAATCTCGTTAGCTTTATTGGCAATTAAAGTACACATGTGGAAAAAACTTTCCGGGACATTAATACGAACGGCAGCGCGCAGGACGTTAGTGGAATGCAAAGCAAAGAAGGTACTCTACTTCGCGGTCGTCATTATGCAAACGAGATGTGATTTTAATGTCTTATATTGTTATGCAAATGTGAATAATCACGAAAGGACTAGATAAACGATTAAAAGATACCTACTGTATTTTAAGATCACGCTTAAAAATAGGTACGTATTATTCATCAGAAACAAACTATTTTTATTTACCATATTCGCTAATGATGACGTTGACAGTCTTTTGTCGTATTAGATTGACGTATTGAAAAATAATGAATATTGCCGACACGGAGTAGAGGTATAGATAAAAGCCCTGAAAAAGAAAAACATAATGGAAATAAAAAGTTTCAGACAGAAAAAGAATTTTATTGTAATTGGGCCTCGAGATTTTACAAAAAAATGAGGAAACATTTTACATAACATAAAATAAGTTTTTTTTACTAAATAATTACTCCTCTCTACTCTCCGTTTTAGTTTTGACTTGAGCAAAACTTATTTTGACCTCAATAATAACCTCAGTTAAAAGTAGTTTTGACTGCCCTCGGCATTCGGCAGTTCTGAACGGGAAAGAGTTTTGACTGTAACATATACCTACCCTTTTCTTTATACGATGGTTCCCGTGACTCCTATAAATTTTAAAATTTTAGGGGTGGGCCGTATTCAACACGTTTAAGCGATTAAAGCGATAATGAATTCGAAGTTAAAATTTAAAATGTAATCAATTATAACAGGTGTTTTAAACCTGTTACACTTTAATTTTCATTCACAAAATTTATCATCATTAAATGAAACGAAATTACCTTCAAGTTTAGCATTTGACGTTGACGAGTTGAGTGCAACCTTAAATATTAGGGGTTAAAGTATGAAATTGCCGTTTTATTGCAATAGGTTCTTTGAATTGACATAGAATCTTCATGGTTTGAGGTTTTCGAATGAAACTTTTTTCAAATAGTTTCTATGATGTTCTTTTTTTAAAAAATGTGAAACATTTGAATATCGACTTTCAATTGTTTTTGTTATTCAATTTAGACAAGAAAGATGGATACTGCGAAAATTCGAGTGATTATGAGGCACCCATTTTTCGTATTTTTTTATTTTATTGATTTGACGCAAGTGAGTCAATATTGTGGGTAATGTAACGTTAAACCATGCCGCTAATTCCTGGGTAGTTTGACTGGGGTCGGCTTCCACTATCTCTCTTAATTCATCGTTATTCACCTGTGTGGGCGGTCTTCCTCGTGGCTCGTTCTTTAAGTCGAAATTTCCATCACGAAAGCGTTTAAACCAAAATCGCACGGTGCGTTCATTAGTAGACCCCTCTCCAAACGCAGCATTGATATTGCGGGCTGTTTCTGCCGCGTTAGTTCCGCGTCGGAACTCGTATTCAAAAATCACTCGAATTTTCGGAGTATCCATCTTTCTTGTCTAAATTGAATAACAAAAACAATTGAAAGTCGATATTCAAATGTTTCACATTTTTTAAAAAAAGAACATCATAGAAACCATTTGAAAAAAGTTTCATTCGAAAACCTCAAACCATGAAGATTCTATGTCAATTTAAAGAACCTATTGTAATAAAACGGCAATTTCATACTTTAACCCCTATTATATTTATTATCTATATTACCTACTATTGTTTCTGGTGCATATTCCGGTTTGCGGCTGAACCTCGCTATTCAGCGGGGTAATGCTGCCAGCCTTCTAGGCACCTCAAAGGCCGACGGCAAAGATTTGGCCTCAATTCTCTATCAGTTATTTTCTATTTAAATTCTTAATTGTCCACCACATTGCCATTGTATTTTTTTACTTATGTGCAATAGACGTACGGATAATAATAATAATAATAAATTCTTAATTAATTCTTATTATTTACTGTACTTTAATGTATTATAAGTAGAATACCTGATAGTAGGTGTCTGGCACCCCCTTGGCAATGACTTCTGTGACGGGGAAGGCTAGTCCGAGGACGACCAGTAGTTTTGCATACAAAGCCGAGAGTGCTTTGCTGAGAGCCTCGCTGGAAACAGAAAATACATTCTGAATAAGCAATATTTTTGTGTTTTCACAAGCATATACCTACCCTACCTGAATCACTTTTCAGGCAAAACCTACGTTGTTACGTCCAGAGTACCATATTATTAGTTGTTCATCTAGCATAAAGTACCATGTTAACGTAAATTGTATAACAAAATGTATCTAAATACGCAATTACTTAGCTCATTCATCCTAAAGTGGCCTTTAAGTAATGTTAAATGTACTCGTATCTATTATTTGGTACACAATAAGAATTTCGCTACGGAACCTACGTCTAATTCTTATTTTGAATCACTGCTACAAATAAAGACCGTGTGGTTTACATACATGATGATTGTACCTACATGTGTCGAATGTAGGTACATTTCTGAATGTTATTGATTCGACAGTTTGTTGATCTACATATATGCGCACTTCACAATATTATGAATGAGAAAAATTAAAATGTATTTATTATCGGTTCAGGATTACAGAAACCATAACTTTATTGCACTGATTAATTATTACACACAATAATTAGGCTGAGTATATTATGAGTGATTTGTAACAATGATGTAAAGAGTGATCATCTCGGGACTGATGTCATTATTACGTTCTTAAAATTTTACCGTAAATGAGCACTAATTGTTTAGTGATACAGTACGTTAAGTCCTGACTATCCACAAACAGTGGCATTTCGAAATAAATAAAATAGTAAATGGTGTAATAATAGTTTGCGGTCAGAAGCGGTCAACAGTTGGTCGGAGCTCGTGTGAAGATGTTACCCGTGTCGGGCGCAGGTGCGAGGGTCGAGGGGCTTCTGACTCGCCGTGATTTATGTTCCGCTGTCAGACGGTCGGAGGATTTGAAAATGGAACATTGAAGCTTTTTAGATGGTCAGCTTTTTCAGATTTAGGTATTGTATTGTCATGGCTGTCCCATAAGTGCCTGGTTTTCAAAATAGGCTCTTAGAGGTGTGGGAGAAAATAATAAAGCAACATTTAGTATTTATCATATCGTCGCGTCCTTCCTTTTAAGAACAGTTATATGAAGCCTGTAAGGACACAGAATTACTCAGACACACTATGTTGATAAGTAGCGGTAAAATTATGTTTTCAGTAAGTTAGGTACAAAGAAGTCAAATCGTCTACTAAACTACGAATTTTAATGATTTCAAACAAATGCTGCTGACAAGCGTTTTAATTACGATGAGTGCAGAACACAAGTGACAAGCAGTTAACGAGTCGATGTCATATGGAAATCAATCTTTTCCGCTCTTTGGCTGTTGAATTCTGATGTAGTTCTCTTGCTGAGAAGTAATAATCAGTAACAGTGTTGTTTTGTCTGTCTGTATCAGATTCATGGTGCACAAACTTTTTTTTCTGCTTTTTGTCTTTATTGTAACTCATTACAATGACGTGTGTGAAAAAGCATTTTTCGGTATCGAGAATGCACTAATGGACCCTTTGTAAATGGGTTATAATTTGTTTATAACTGTTCTGTATATATTGTTAAATAATGAATTTATACACAAAAAAAAATTATACAAAACTTTAATTTTAGTTCGACTTTTCATGAACAGACGAAAACACAGTCGGCCTTGATGTTCTTTAGATTACCTCTGCCATGACGATACACAATTTATAAATAAACAGAAAGGCTGGGGCGCGCCTCTTGGCGATTCGAGGAAAACCGATTAAAGTTCTTGATAGTGGACAACAGGGGAACTATACCTTTATAGGCATTAGATTATATTAATACTCTTTATATTTATTTACATATATTTATTTAGGGCAACCAGGTTGAACGTTTTTTTAATTACCAAATTAATCATTTCATTGAAATTGCATTAAAATATGGTAAGAAATATTTATAAAATATTGTACACTGCTTGAATGAAATTGTATCCATCTAAAATAAACAATTTTAACTTAACAGTTTGGCTTTTTTTTCTTAATTACAAATTGCCGTATCCAGATAGATTGATTATTAATTTATTTTACGAATATAATCACGTAGGCACAGCGATATCATTCCGATGTAAAAACCTAACTGGAAAGTGGGTTACTCGGGGCTGCAAGTGATGTAAATCGCTTCGGTCAGATGTCACTGCCTGTACGTACAGAGAAGTTTGTAAAGAGGCTCGAAATTTCATCGATGCTTGCACTTGCTCAGTTGGGAAAGCGCTGGCACGGTGAGCCAGAGGTCGCGGGTTCAAGTCCCGGCATGGGTGGAATTTTTAGCCTCTGAATAGGTTTTTAAAATTGTCCTCAGCACGGGTTAGTGCAACAAAAAGAATATAATTATTTTACGAACACCAAGAATTTAACAAGATCTTAAGTTTTTCTGTCATCACCTTGCGATTGGGTTGCTGCAGCAAGGAACCTACTACACAGGACACGGATGCAAACTGATCATAGTTCAGATTGAAAACTGATAGATAGGCCTCTCCGAAAGCACGCTTCCGCTTTCTGTCTTCGACTATCCTGACCCATTGGGTAACTTTTGGGAAATTATTACAACAGGAAAGTTTTTATGAAATAAAATTATGAAGGGAGCCGATCGTCACGTCGTCTTGCCAAAACGCGTTGTGGGTGTGCGTGTTTTGCATATCAAAATTTATATAGTAATTTTATAGTTATGGAGAACTTTCACGGAAAAACGTTTTAATATAATCGGAGAGACCATGTTAAAAAATTTATAAACGCGGTAATTTTTTTTCACTACGACAAATATACTTTTGATAATATCACTTGTCGAAAAGTCAACATAGTCACGTGGTACAAAAACGCGCCATACGTCACAACTTTCACGTAAAGCCTTATATTATGACACTATAAAGCTTATAGTGTATGAAGCGTTTATCAATATTTGAGTTTTCTCGTGAAATAATGTTTGTATGCAGGTACAATCTTATAAGAAAACGTTCAGAAATCAATGAAAAAAGTAAATCGAATAAGGTTTTCGTTATTAGAGTAACTTTATTTTTTGCATTTAACATATAAAAAATTTTTTTCTCAAATATGCTTGGAAATTTGAGCATTATTTCGACAACCTTCTTCGAGATAAATCGAAATTGCTGTACTGGCCAATTACACGCGAGTAGCGGCTGGAAAAATTTCTATGAAAATTCATAACTGTCGTGTTTTGCGGCCAAATAAATTACAAACTAAACTCTTATCTGTCGTGTTATTTAAAAATGGAACGATCTTTTACTTCGAACCATGACAACCAAGGAGGTGACTTATCAGAGGTTTTATTTAAATTTCGATCTGGCTTGCGATAGAAAGCTGGATATTCCTATTGAAAAACATAAACACTTTAACGCGGCAAAAAATATTGTTGTTCGTTCGTGGTTCGTCTGATTTTGAAAGTTTATTGAATTTAAAATCGAAAGAAAAATATTTTTCAAATAAAAAGTTCTGCCTTAGTACTAGGTACTTAGTTTTAATTTCCGCGCATTATTTGAGAAAAATCGTATACTAGCCTTGGCCACAACTAGGCATTGATGGACTCACGTATCTAATGTACTATTATTGTTTTTTTTTCCAAGTTGTTATGATTTCTTTGGTATATAAAAGCAATGTCACCCCACTGTTAGTTCTATTAGACGAAAGTTTCCCATTGTAGATAAGTGAAATCATTTGAAACTATTGAGCCCTAATTGTCTATAGAACAAATCCCACAGTTTTTGAGATTTTAACCACGAAGTATTTCTTCTTAGATAGGCTGGCCGGAGTAAACTCACAGCTTTGCTACGTATAATGGCCCAACTATGAGGCTAAGTGCAGAAATCTCAGGTCTAACTAACTAACCATGTTGTATGGACAATTCACTCTAACAAAACTTGGCGCTTAATATTATTCCCTTTTGTTGGTGTGATTAATATATACAATTATATACTTATCTCAGATTTCAGTTTCTCTTCTAAGCCGCGGAAATTAAAATGCACGCATATATGCCAGCTAGGTATTAGGGTTCTTTGGTGACTACGGAACCCTAAATTAAAAAAAAAACTTAAGTAATCAGAGTTTTTGTAAACGATAAACTCTAAGGTTGTGTTTCGGGATGTACGCATTTCATAGAATAACCCTGTAGATGCCAAACTTTGGATGTGTGGTGTATGCCTCGGTCTCTTGCACACTAACAATCTCTTAGTCTACTGTTAACTCTCAGTTGCTTTTTAAGGTTCCGTACCCGAAGGGTGCCAAACAGGACCCTATTACTAAAACTTCACTGTCCGTCTATCAGTGTGTCTATCACCAGGCTGTATCTCATAAACAGTAATAGCTAGGCAGTTCAAATTTACATGCTGTTGCCGCTATAACAACAAATACTAAAAACAGAATAAAATAAATATTTAAGGGGGGGGGCCCGATACAATAAACGTATTTTTTTTTGCCGTTTTTGCTCGATATTAATAACGGCAACTGGTAGATGCTTAAAATATTCGCTTTGAAAATTGAAAAATTGAAAATTTAAATAATTAAATTACGATAAAATACATATTGAAGGGGGGCTCTCATACAACAAACGTGATTTTTTGCCGGTTTTTCTCGATCTTTGTGTCTAATGTTGTATTTATAATGGAGCGGACCTTTCGTGCGCGAGTCCGACTCGCACTTGGCCGGTTTTTTTCTAAATGGCCAACTGACAGCTGTGAACAGTAGATTAACAGTATACGAGAAACAGGAGTTCAATCACGCGTGAATAGGGATGCGCAGGCACATCTGCTACACGATGTATAATGTATATACAGTCTTACTGTCCCTGCAGCTCTGCGGCAGTCAGCGGATGCTCGTGGACGGTGGAGGCGCACGAGGCGCGGGAGTTGGGTGACAGTTCCGACAGGAACCGGCGCTGCGTCGCCGCGCACAGTGCCAGCGCCTGCGACGGCCGACGGAAAGCTGCGATGATGGCCGAAGGTCGCCTGGAGGGACGGTACAGAGTCATAAAACAAAGGACTAGATGGCAGTAATGACATATTTTTTTTACTTTTTTTAAGTTTATTAGGGAAACCAAAAGCTTAATATCTTCAGTCCTGACCTTGAAAATAACAATTGGAGACCATTGTTATTTTCAAGGTCGGGACCGAGGAGGTTAAATAACAACAGAAGCTTAAGTGTAGTGCAGTAGCAATGTTCAAAAGCCAATAATAGGATTCCACAGATTAACAAGCTTTAGGTTCATGACCATGGGTCCTAAAAATCACTATTAACATGATTGACAATTAAAACTTTTTGCAAAAACGATCTGTAAATAAAGATAAATGTTTATTTCCTTTTATGGCGCTAGTGTTACTGCATGGAGCCCCTTTACAGGCAGGGCCTTTTTATGGAATTACGATTCATGCTAATACTAGGAAAATTCGATGTAAAGTCCAATAACACACAGATTAACAAGTAGGAATACTCAACTACGCAATGTCCACTGAATTCTCATAAAAAACTATGAATTGTAGTTTTATAAAAGGCGGCCCAGGCATTCAATTGGGTGAATTTGGTCTAAGATTACCATGAACTGTAGTTCTATGAGATGGGGCCCTGTTTGTTCTAGCGGTAACAGGCTTGACTACCAAAAAAGATGTCATTCAATTCCCGTTGGAGGTCGTTCTCCTTGATTTGTACAAATGGCCTCAGTCTGAGTGTAGTCCCATTTTTGTGGAGTGTTTGACTGGTTTGGGACTAGGACAAATGATTAAAAATGATTTGGGTAAGGCGATTTCAATCCTAAATACCTGGTGTTAAGGTTAGCAGCCACTTTTGCTGCATCGATGTCGCTTGACATGCGGCGACTGTTCGGCTGTGAGTGCGCGCTCGCTTCGGCCCCAGAATTTGCATCCAGCATGGCGCGTGTGCGCTCGCGCAGTCGCTCGATGTCAGAGTACGATGACTCGTCACTAGTGGAAGGTGAAAGATTATAATTATGTTAAGGTGATTTATTTATTTATTCAGATCAGAGAATCGTCAGATACTCGTCTATAGATACAATATGAACCAAAATGTGTATGGACTTCATGCTTCGTCAAACACATAACTGAATCTAACAGAAGGGATGATCTTATAACACACTTAAAAATTATATTTGGGCATCATCTATAATCCTATTAGTTATTGCATTATAGTTAGCTCTAAGTAGATAATCTTGAGAGTATACGCTCCATCTGATATAAATGTTTACTATAATTGCGTTCGGTTTAATTTATATATATTAATACCGTAAAAAATGGTACGTAGAATTTATAACTACACAGCATAGCATCCGCGAACTATGCACCTGCCGGATGCACCTGCTTAGTGCACCAAAGCGCAACAGGGCAAGTCGGTAAAACTCATTCTACGTAGTGCCAAAATGATCGATTCCTTAAATATGAGTTTGTCAATATTCCACGAGGAAAGCAAGTGTCATTCAGCAGAAAGCGCATGTGAAAGCGCCGAGCGTTCGCAGCTCTGCACAAAGCGGTCTATCAAAGGTCGTAAATATTTCCCGATTCCTGCACCCCGCCGTTGCTCTAGTCAAGTCCCTTTATCGTTCTCGTTACCTCTATAACAATGTACATAGCTCGGTTATTTTGGCTAGTAGGTACATTACTTTAAATTGGGCCTTTCGGTACGTCAGCGTGACGGCAACTTAACAGAAAAAGTGGGAATTTAAAATGTACTTTAAAATAGAGGTATCGCCACCAACATTTATAATTCTTAAAGAAGTGGTTGGCTCTATAATTTTACGGATAGTAACTATAAGTCAGTAATTTTTAGGTTAAAGCTTACAAAGTGCGATTAGTAGACATTGAAGACGGTTTCTTTAAGTCAGATGTATTTTTACTATGGGGGGTTTATTTTATTGCATTGTAACAATTTTTTTACAGTTCGAAGTAGCATTATTTAAGTTAGAGCCATTGCTTCTACAGTGATTTAAAGAGTCTTTAAATGGGTAGCACAAAAAAGCAATGTAGCTCGGAAGTACACTACTTTAGATTGGACTCTTTACATCACAGCAATTTATTAAAAAACCTGCCAAATGCGAGTCAGAGTAGCACACCGAGGGTTCCGTATTATCAAGAAAAAGAAAAATGTTAAGTCAAGAACAACTTTGACAGTATTTAATTTTTTTGTTTCAACCCAGACCAAAGCTGAAAGCTGAATTAACTACAAATCCTTTTGAAAATACTTGGTACATTTAAAAAGAAAAGTGCATACCTGGAAGTTTAATAAAGTGATTGGTATCTCGACGTTGTTTACGATGCTCACAAGAAATGGTATGTTTGAAATAAACGCTTACAGTTAGAAGTTTAATTTTATTATTTTCTGATAAAAACATTCTCTAGTCATTTGCGATAATTCTTTCTTGCTATCTGTCTATGCAATCTCGCACCCGTTTAAACTTCCCTGCAAACGACAACTAGTTACTTAGTTTGTATGGTGCGAGACAAATACCTTGAACAAATTACTTTGACTTCGCATGGGCTTACCTCGGGTCTGATTGGCGGCGGTCGCGGGATGTTACTGAGAATTCTTCGGACTTTAGTGAAATAAAAAAAATATAAATAAAATGCTTTTACGTGTCAATCGCAAACTAGCGCGGATTTTTGTTTAAGTTATCTGCCTGGCATTATATGTATAATTATCACACGGCTTATCACACACACACACACACACACAACACGCCCGCACGCACGCACGCACCTACACACACACACACACACACACACACACACACACACACACACACACACACACACACACACACACACACACCCACACACTTACACACACGCACACACATATTGCATGTAATTAAATTAAATTTTTTACGTTTACTTGAATTAGTTATTGTATAATTGTATATTTGTAGAAGAGCGGGCCCTCCTGACACAGGTTTTTCTATACTTACTAGGAGGGTCCAGCCCCTGTATTTTATTTATAAAATTATAATGAAATAAACAGTTTGAAATTTGAAATAATCCAATGACAAAGATTTACTTCCTTATTAATTTAAAAAAATACATACCTGTCGTTGTCATTTTCTTCATGAACCGTGTCCATGTCAGTGATAGTTACTGCTGGTCTCAGGTCGCTGGCGTCAGCTCCTTTCCGCCCCGGAGTCATCTAGCACCACACATATACAATCACTGGATATTCAACTGTGATGAAGAACATATTACCAAGCCAGCGAGTGCCTAACTAGCTCTGCTCAAAACTGTCAGAATAATGATGGCTTAATTTCGTTTTACGGCATCATTAACAGACACAAAAATATTGAGTTTTACTGAAACAAGCGATCATTTTGTTATTGTAACTTCTAATAGACATACATTAGCTAATAAAAGTAAGGTTTTTTTAAATATTACTTTATTTATCTTGTTCAGACAAAATACAAGTATATTCTTACGTGACTCATTCTGAAGATTTTTCCAGGCATAGTAGGTACTTTGTGTGGAAAACGTTTCCTTTGTTATTTATTTGCCAGTCACGAGCCACACACAAGTGTCGATACTGAAAACCTCTTTGCGTGTAAAATTATCTCAAACAAAACTCTCGGCGTCGCACACCATTCAAGGTTAGAAATCACCGTGAAAATCGTCGATTCAAAAAGTCCTTTTTCATTTCAATCGAAACTACATTTACATACATTTACAGCCTTTATACGTCCCACTGTAGGGCACAGGCCTTCTCTCAGGGAGAAAGAATGGGCTTAATCACCACGCGTGCCTACCGTGGATTGGCGATTTTAAGCGCTGAGGTCACGATGTTTTTCTTCAACGTTTGCGAGTTGTATTGCTACCATAACTTCACAAATGTACATAACTTAGAAAACAAAGTCATAGGTACATGCTTGCACTGGGAATCGAACCTGGCTCTCGCGCTTCCGAGTCCAATGTTCTACCCACTAGGCTACCTCACAATTTCATAAAACTTGGTAAATTTCCACCTGTCGATTTGCCTCAAAATTATTGTTATTGCCTTCTTCTCTATGTAACTAGAGCGCTCAGGCAAATTGAATTGACACGGCACATCAGATTGCTTCCAGCGAATGTTTTTATTTTATTTTCTTGTTTTCAGGCTGAACTGCGCGCTGCTGTTGCTGTATTTATTTATCACTAAATAAGCCACGTGCTCTCCGAGTTCGAAGGATTTAAAGTGAGACGAGAGTCGAGACGGGCGCAAGGTTTTGTTTACGAAGCACATGGCTATCAGTATGTAATCTATACACACACGACTAGGTAAACCGTTAATCCGTGTTTGGTGACGTATTTTTTTGAGAAGCATTACACGATCTTAATCTTTCATGGTGCAAGTATGATACATAGTATTTTTTCGAGATAATCGTGAATAATCGCGATTAGATCCGTTGAATATCCTTACTTAATATTATAAACGCGAAAGTTTGTATGTATGGATGGATGTTTGTTACTCTTTCACGCTAAAACGGCTGAACGGATCCGGATGAAATTGTGCACAGAGATAGATTATAGTCTGGATTAGTACATAAGCTATTTTTTATCTCGGAAAAATACACATCAGAATTACCACGCGAACGAAGTCGCGGGCAATAGCTATATAACTATATATATGAGCAGGAGATACATTAAGAGATCGCAGCACAAAGATTAGGATGGCTACGTTACAAAATACAGCTGATCAGTATTTTTTAAAAAAGGAGCATAAGTAGTAGGTAACGCAAAAGGACTACAAGTAGGCCTAATCATCAATACATAAGTATCAAAATTTGGTATGAAATTTTGGTCTCAGAGGTTGACCCTAAGCTACCTCAGCAAGCGGGACCAAACTAAGGTAAATAGCGTATAGATAAATGCGCATCAAATCCTGTCGGAATCCTCTTGTTTCCGATACCATGGTATGAAATTTGACAGCTAAACGTTAGGAATCCTTCAGGACTTGGTGCGAATAATTAGGCCTCAAGTTCAAAATAATTCGACAGATGCATTTATAGGCTTTGCTTAAGAATTTTAAAAAGTCGGTTTTTTTAATTTTACTTATAACAATCTTGAAACCTAACGGGGAAATCCGGTCAATACAGCTTAGTAGGCCTGTTAGATTGGTTATTTTAAGAAATTCCTCTATGAAAAAAAAAGAAGTTTATGGTTACCTTATTTGAAGTGGTTTATTTATGGATAATGAAGAAATTGTTTTTTAGGGTTTGCGTTTCTTTGTGTGCGCATCACGCAAAAACCACTGAAGGGAATTGAATAAAACTTACCATGGTTATACTTCAGATTCCCGTGTAACATATAGGCTACATAAAATCACGCTTAAGTTCACAGGGGGCGAAAAAATCACAATAAATATCTTCATAACCTGGTTAATTGTATCCGAAACTATAGAAAAACCAATTCTAGATGACCTCTAAGTATTCAGGGCTGAGTTTCATAACATTGCAATTTGTAGTTTATTATGACAATTCGAGGTAAATTGTGTAGCAGATTCGTTTTGTCAATCTGTGTATCAATAGACTTATCAATGTACATCGAACTGTCATCATCATCGTCATCAGCCTATGCTTGTCCACTGCTGGACATAGGCCTCTCCTATTGCACGCCACTGAGCACGGTCCTTGGCTACTCTCATCCAGATCTTGCCAGCCGCCCTGCGAAGATCATCGCTCCACCGAGTCGGAGCTACACTACGTTTACCGATCCGCGGTCTCCACGTCGAGTCTTCACATCGCCAATCCCACAGAGTCTCAAGACGAAATTCTTCAATCAATTCATGACATAGCCCACCGAATTAGCATGCTGAAGTGGCAGTGAAGTCATATCATAAATTTTATACGACTTATTAAAAAATAACAACAGATTCGAATTATCGGCGAAATTATTATTATATTTAACGATTTCCGATTTCCAGTCACTATATTACTGGTGTCCAATAAAGTGTTAGGTATCTATCTTATTGTACGATCAAACATTGTACCGCAAATAACGTACGGCCCAATAATTCAACACTTTCACAGATTTATTTTATGTATATTTATAACTCAATATGCATAAAATAAAACTGTAAATAAAACTTATCATGATTAGAGCTTACATTCCCGTGTAATATTTAGGCTACATAAAATTACGCTTAAGTCCATGGGGGTAAGAAAATCACTATAAGCCGTGATGTCACTGAATAGTGGTCTAACCACAATGAAAGAAAGAAAGAATACATTTCTTTAAATTGCCACAAAAGCACACACATAAGAATAACATAACTATTAATGATGGATACAATTAATTAGGCAGGCAGGCCACTGTCTGAGTTGCCATATTGCGGGGTGCTTAGATAACTTCGCCGGGTCATACGGCGCACGGAACGTTCTAGGAAATTGTTTCTCTTTTTATATGTCTGTTAATTGTTTTACTTACATGTATTGTACAAATAAACTGCCAATGCAATATAAGTAAAATTAGTACAGCACATATTTAAAGGTGACCAAGGAACTGAATTAACGATGACATCTATAACTAAGAATAAAAATGTCACAAGTAAAATATAGGCAACACAAAAATGGTTATAAAAAAACTAGCATTGCTAGGTACCAAAACGTAATAATGTAACAAATCTTTCAAGTTTGGTGGAATAACTTGATTGAGTTAAATTAACACCAAGAGTTATAGGCAAAATCTATAACTCTTGGTGTTAATTTAACTCAATCAAGTTATTTTAAAAAGTAGCATTGAAAAGAAGAAGAAAAAAAACAATGTCTTTGATCGACTCAATTTATCTGTTCATTAAACTGTAAATGACTTGCGTGTAGCCACAGCGTTTGAGACCACTGTGTGGGCCCCCCAAGGTACGCCACATTTTTTTGTTCTCGGTTATCATCATTCAGCCCACAGAATAGGGAATCCTCTGTTCTGTGATCCAGCTGCTACCAGCAATCCGTTATAGATCGTAGGTCCGGTGAGCTGGTGGACGTCCTACGATGCTTTTGGGAATATTCCGCTAATACATCACTGTATTATATTGAGCATTCTATTCTACCTGAAACAAAATTGTGCAGACGGGAGACGATCTGGTGATGTGAAATAATACAGAATTTAATATAATCACGCTTTCAAGGGATGGTCTCAGGGGATTGAATTTAGAACGGAGATAGGCCGTGACCTGGGTGACGGTAATGGTCTATGGGTAAAAGCACTTCATGTTCAAGCACCCAATGCGAACGAAGTCGCAGGCACAGCTAGTTTTGTGTAACGCATTGTATGTACGGAACGTACTAAAATAGCTCTGGGCGTATAAAGTTGCCGGTCGATATGAGGTAGAAAATCGCCGTTTGTTTGTCTTCTGTCCGCCGGCGGTTCGCTCTAAGGTTGTTAGGATGTTGAATAAGTTTCTGAATTAAGAGAACTGAAAGTTTTCTCATCTCAAGATTACAGCAAAGTGTTTACCGTTTGGCTGTGCGATGCCGCCGTCCTCGCGCCGTCACTTGCCTGCTAGGGATGCGCTGTGCTCGATAAAAATATATAAGCAGGTACCTTATCATAAAACTCAAATCTACTTCTCGATTAAGGGGCTACCCGGAGCTAACTAGCGCCACCGATGATAAAATAATGTCATCTTTCTACCGGACTGCTAAAGCAAAGTAGGGTTGTGATTTTGTTGAGCGTATGTATATATATTATTATTATAAAAAAAACATTATTGCACTATTTAAACAAAGTAAAAAGTACAAAGGCGAACTTCATGCTAACAGCATTATCTTTCGGTTAACCTTGGTGTTGGAGTTGCTGCACTAGAAATATATAGGGTAGTGCTTGCATATATATAATAAACATAAACAGATTACTGTTAAACTTAAGTTATATATAGATATGCCTACATGATATAAATAATCTACCTAATATATAAAAATCTCGTGTCACAGTGTTTGTTATCGGTCTCCTCTGAAACGGCTTCAGTGATTTTTATGAATTTTTTTGTATATATTTGGTAGATCTGAAAATAGGTCGTAGGCTAATTAATATGGCAAAACAACGTTCATCGAGTCAGCTTGTAAATGTATAAAATAATACGTACTGTACTTATGATAAGTCGACAAGAGTAGAATCCCGAGGCTTAGGGGTTCAAAAATGCCCGAGACAAATACACTGCTTTATCCCCAAAATGCATACTCTACTTTATATAAACACTGCGAGGCAATAAAACATAATACAATTAAAAAGAAAAAGTTTTCATTCTAATTTTAAATAAATTCTTCTTGGTGTAGGGCTCTATGAAAAGTTTATATTCTAATTTTGACGTTTGGTCATGGATTGCAAGGAGCTCGTATATTCAATGTTGATTGCATTCCAAATTCAAATGTCATAATTCCCTAGGGGATTATGAAATTCAGTACATTTATAATGACCCGGCTAGACCATAGGACACAAATGACTTGCTTTAAGTTGAGTTTGCATGTCACATAATATGCCATTGACGAGCAGGTGTTATATAAAAGATATTATTTATTTTCGTTAGCTCTCGATAGCCCCTTAAAGTCATAACATCAAGTTTACACAGTGTAAAAGAATCCCTATATATACCTACATCCAGAAAAAGGGATCTATTTGTCAATACGTATAATTAACTATGACTACGAGAAAAACTTTGAAAGGACGAAAAAGTTATCAGCAGTTTAATGGTAATTTTAGTACTTTAGTTGTGACATTTTTTTCGCGATTTTGCCAATATTAAGTACCCATACTAAAAGTTATTCGTATTGACGTATAATCCCCCATATTTGGATGTATATAGAAATTTTGTTACATTCCTGTACAAAACTGATAATAAAAAATAGTAAAATATGTGATCTATTTGATGGTGGTTTAATTTTAACTCCAAAAAACAATGAATAAAAGTGGACATTTTGTGAAAGAGATAATCTGAGAAAGGGCCATTTTGCGAACGGTGGAAATTTTGCGAAGTGGAAATTTAGCGACGGAGCGGCGGCGCGAGCGGCGAGCCTGAGCGCGACATAAAAATTGTAATTTAATATATAAAAATCTCGTATCACAGTGTTTGTTATCGAACTCCTCTAAAACGGCTTCACCGATTTTTATGATTTTTTTTGAGTATATTTGGTAGGTCGGAGAATAGGTAGTAGGCTAATTAATGTGGCAAAACAACGAATGCCGGAACAGCTAGTAAATATTATAAGCTTAATTATAACGTTGAAATATTTAACCGTTTGCTTTGTTGAGATACATATGAAGTTGTAACTAACTCATAAGTGTATAGAAATATCGATGTTTTGTTGGAATCACTAAACAAGACCTCAGTATTTCCATAAAATATTTGCTCGAATGTATCGCACCTGCGCCATGCGGTGTCACTGCACTCTAAACTCACTGTGATTTACGTGAACAAAAACCCCAGAATCAAATATTTATGGGGGAAAACTTAAACGCTTTTTATTTTTTGGTTAAAGATACCTATGGGATTACTTCTCTGCATAATAAAATGGTAGATGCCAAACGTTTTTAGGCTCATAGGAATGATTGAAACTGTCTATTTTATTTAAATAAATAAATAAACCTTATTGATGTATAGCGGTGGATTTTCGGCTGATTATGTTACAATTGAACATCACCGAATTAAGAACTTGACTAAGTAAATAGTAGCATTTACGAGTACGAGACAATTTAGAAGAAAGATAATTGCGTATTTTATTTTATTTTTTTATGTAGCCTATATACGTCCCACTGCAGAGCACGGGCCTTCTCTCAGATAGAGAGAGACCTATGTACTTACATACATAAACTCACGCCTGCATCTCGGAGGGGTAGGCAGAGTCCAGGGACTGCCACTTGCCACGATCCTGATCCTTTTAACTAAATTTTAATTTTGTCTCAGATTTTTTTATGGATAAAGTAGTGTTTTATGCCCAGTAGCTTACTGTATTATAATACTCTATACAAGCAAGGGTGCGTCACATGAGCAGCTAAGTATGACGCAGTATAAAAGGCATAAGATACCGCAGTTAGCACCAGCGAGTCGTGATCAGTCTCAATTTGCGGCTATTATAGCTGCGAATCCGTGCTAATATTTTATTTGAGTTTTTTAAATGAATACTAGCTGACTCGACAAACGTTGGTATGCCATGTTAATTAGCCTACGATCTGTTCTCAGATCCACCAAATATACACAAAAAATAAATAAATAATAAAATTCGGTGAAGCCGTTTCTGAGGAGTTCGATACCAAACACTGTGACGCGAGATTTTTGTACGTATATCCTACATTTCTTTTTCAGGGTTCTGTATTTAAAAAGGAAAAAAAACGAAGACTCTCAGGGCAAGTCCGGGGAAGCTCCCCCCGGACTTGGCTATACTTTTTTCATTAATCTTGTAAAATAAAACTATGGATTTCAACATTTTACTTTCAGATAATTAACTAATAATATATGTAAGTATGTTAAAGTATGGGGGTTAAAGTATGAAATTGCCGATTTGTACTGAAAATCTAAATTGTTTATTTTTTAAATTTTTAACAAATTTATTTAATCAAAATAGTTGCCATTATTATCTATACATTGCTGCCATCTAATGGGAAGGTCATTAATGCCTTTGCGATAGAACTCCGACGATCTAGACTGCACAAACTCTGTGAAAGCATTTTGTACTGCCTCCTGGGAAGAAAACTTCTTGTCACGTAGATAATTGTCCAAATCACGAAAAAAATGGTAGTCCGTTGGAGCAAGGTCTGGTGAATACGGAGGATGACGAATGGTTTCTAACTGCAGTTCCTGAAGGGTCAAAATGGTTTCTCGTGCTGTGTGAGGTCTCGCGTTGTCGTGGAGCAATAATGGTGAAGATCGATTCTTGAGTCGGGGCTGTTTTACTGCTAGTTTTGTCAACATGGTTCGGAGTTCGGCACAATAGACATCTGCCGTTATTGCTTGACCAGATCGGAGAAAACTATAGTGAATAACACCATGCTGAGACCACCAAACAGTTACCATTACCTTTTTATTGGTAAGTTTTGGTGACACTGTTGTGGCATTTGACCTGGGGTCAGCCATTGCATTTTTCTTTTCCGGTTATCATAAAGAATCCACTTTTCATCACATGTTACAATTCGATCCAATATTCCTTCATTTCTGTACCGGTTCAACAAGGCAACACAAGTTTCAACACGCGTTTCTTTCTGCAGATCAGTCAAATCATGAGGCACCCATTTTTCGTATTTTTTATTTTATTGATTTGACGCAAGTGAGTCAATATTGTGGGTAAGGTAACGTTAAACCATGCCGCTAATTCCTGGGTAGTTTGACTAGGGTCGGCTTCCACTATCTCTCTTAATTCATCGTTATTCACCTGTGTGGGCGGTCTTCCTCGTGGCTCGTTCTTTAAGTCGAAATTTCCATCACGAAAGCGTTTAAACCAAAATCGCACGGTGCGTTCATTAGTAGACCCCTCTCCAAACGCAGCATTGATATTGCGAGCTGTTTCTGCCGCGTTAGTTCCGGGTCGGAACTCGTATTCAAAAATCACTCGAATTTTCGCAGTATCCATCTTTCTTGTCTAAATTGAATAACAAAAACAATTAAAAGTCGATATTCAAATTTATTACATTTTTTAAAAAAAGAACATCATAGAAACCATTTGAAAAAAGTTTCATTCGAAAACCTCAAACCATGAAGATTCTGTGTCAATTCAAAGAACCTATTGCAATAAAACGGCAATTTCATACTTTAACCCCTATTATTTTATGACGATATTTTTTACTTCTATGTATATCTGTCATGGCATTTGTTTTAATTCTTTTTAAATGCACCACGGCACGCATTCTGTAGTACAATTATGTGTACTGACTGAAAATCAGCGCTGAGGGATCACTTCCTCAGCACAACGCTGAGTCGGCTGCCTTTTTCTCGCAACTTAGACTCACCACAGGCTACATCTGTGGTCCTGTTTTATTTATTTGTTTTGTCGGTTGTGTATTTAGTTTCCTTTCTGTTATTGTGCATATTATGTTACTTATATGCTTATTTTGTTTCTGTGATGTGTCTTGTTGGTATAATAAATGTCTTTCTTTTTCAAAAAAAAACACGATCGAATTTAAAATCTAATATACAAGCTTGTTTATCTCTCCTGGGGTATCCGGTTGTGAAGGCCACAGATTTTTCTTTTAGGTTTGATACCAGGGCTCTTCAAGTCTTCCAAGTCTCAGTAGTTTTGTGAATATTGCGATAAATCGCAAATCGTTGAGTAGTAAAATGCAGATAGAGGCATTTACTGTCAAAGTTTGAGTTTCTAATAGTAAAGTATGCAATTAGTGAATAAAGGGCGGATTAAAAGCGAGGGCCATAGATAAATCACGAGCAAGTGAAGGATTCTAACAACTGAATCACGACTATAGAGAGTGATTCAAGTGTTAGAATCCTTCATTTGTGAGTGATTCATGGCCCTCGATATAAGTCCGTTTTATTCAAGAGTTGCATACTATACTTTATACTATAACTACGAGAAAAAGAAAGATTTAAGCGAAAATATACATTTAAAGAAGAAAAAAGGAAGGTTAAATTAATTAAAATGCACATTAAAATTAGAACAGTTTCTAAAATTTTGAGTAATTTTCTTATTATTATTATAAGAATGGTCAACTTGTTTACTAATTATACCAAAGAACACGTTTTTACTATAATGCTAAACTCCTTGTTAGAAATGTCGACCAATCAAATCTCGAGGAGATTTTTGCACAAGAAGTTTGTATGTCGACTATTCTTTGCACGAGGAGTTTGTAACGAGTATTTTTTGCGCAAGGAGTTTGTAAAACTCCTTTTAATTTTAAAACTCCGTTTAATTTTGTTATATTCGCAATGCGCAAATTTACAAAAATTGTGCAAAATCTGATATTAATGCGCACTTACAATGAGTACTTTCACCACACTGGCTTGTTCAAAAAGTCAGTGATCAGTGCTGTTTCTGACATTCTATGATTTTAGCTTTCTTGGTAAGTATTGTTCGATTGGTTGTTCTTGTTCCTTTGCTTTGTATTTTTGTATCTGTAGTGATAACTAGGTAATCTTCCTTTAACCTGTAAAATTGTTGGTTTCATCTAATGTTGGTTTTCAGTTGCCACTTAAACATTCTATGTCAGCGTCTGTGCTTATTCTGTTTAAGTAAACTGTAGAAAACGCTGCTGGTTGTACAATTATATAGTGTTTATGTTATTCCTAAGTTACATTAATGTGTTTGTACAACTGTTTGTTTTCTCTAATAAATAAAGATAAAAAAATTAAATAAATAAAAATTACGGGAAATAGCAATCTGAGAAACAACTCCGAAAACAAAAGTTGTTGTAACTGTTGTAGATAGTGAATACTAATCTCGTTATTGTAGACTACCTATTTTTTAAGTTAAACTCTTTTTATACTGACGTGTTCTGTATGTTTAATTTTTTGATTTATGTACATATTCTTTTCTCCTTAGTTACCAATTACTTGATTATAAACACTTCAACACACAACATATTTTTACTGAATATCCCAGTAATTAGAACATAATTAAATTCCCCGCGCCTCCAACAGTAACACACAAACTCTAATCAGGGTGTCTCAGGACGTATTTGAGAAATAATCCTGTACATGAGCAATAATTTGAGGGGCTTAAATTTTCTGACAAATCTACTTGTTTCATTTAAACCATATCGTTTTTTTTTCAAAATCTGTGAATGTAGTTTGTATTTGCTTCAAAAGTTAGATGTACCTAGCTACGCATTTCAATTCCATACGTCCATACTCCAAAGTCTTTGGAGCATTGATGCAAACTCCAAACTGCAAGAAAAAAGGAGATGGTAAACGAAAAAACCAGGAGAGAGTAATAAAAATCAGGAGGAAAATTAAGTACCTTTTTTCCCGAAATAAGCAAACCATAGTTATTTGTTATACAAGAGTGCAAAGTTGCTTTTTAACCGCGTGCTCAATTTTGATGACCGAGAAAGCGAAGGATTCTAAAATTGATTCAGAAATTAGAATCCTGAGCGTTAGCGAGGGAATCAAAAGAGCACGAGGTGAAAAATCTTTGCACTCGAGTGCAACACGTAACTTTTCATCCCACCTCAGCGAGGAAATGACTAAATGCAAAAAAACACAAAGGAGGTTCCGAGTCTGAGTTTTTAACAAATTAAAAAAGTTGTATGATAAATTCGGCACCATGGAGGTAGACGTAAATAGGTTTAATGATGATTTGAATTTACAAACTTAGTCCACACGATATTCTAAATTCAATATACTTTAACCTCTAGCGGATAAAAAACGGCTTTTACACTCAGATATCGAATAACAAAAATACTCTTTCCGAGATGGAGGGATGAAAAAGTTTTTTCAGCACCGGCCGTTTTGTTTATTTATATACCAAAAACCGCCGAAAAGCAAAAGCACCACACCATCTAAAAAAAGGCCAAACCAAAACTTGATTGTTCCAACACACAAACAACACCTAGCACTTACTTTATGTTATTAAAGACAATGTATCAAATTACCGCTACTATTTATTAATTTCAATTCGTACTCGCTTACTCCCAACACAACTCCAATCCAACTCGACAGATTAGACACAGCAGACACTAATTCCACAGCACAGATACGAAATTTAACGTACTAGGTATTATAAATAATCGTACTCACCTCACTTGACAAGAAAACGTTCCGTTCGATGCGATGTGATTAAAATAATAGTCGCCAACATAACACAGCCACAAATTCCTAAAAATCAGTAGATTTTCTCTATTTACGAAAAAAAAACCAGTAGACCAGGAGACTAGGCCTAAAATCATGTAATCTCCTGATAAATCAGGAGAGTTTGCAACACTGCTTTGGAGCCGTTTCCGAGATTCAGATTAAGTAATTCAAATGCTGTCTCAAAATGTCACCGTGATGAAATGCTTTTTAGTAAAAAATACCTAAATCGCTTTACATATTTAAGATATTAGGCGTATAACGGCGTGCGTGATTTCGTCGGTGATTGTTCATGAAGCGAAAGAGCTTTGTCAGGATCTTGGCAAGCGGCAAACCCTGATCTCTGCCTACCCATCCGGATACAGCCGTGAGTTTATGTAATGTAAGGCGTAATCTCGACTTCTGTCTAAGCGAAGCGGTAATTCTAATGTTTCCTAGACTACAAGCACAGACGTTATGTGGCTAGAAGGAGACGTTGTAAGTGTAGGCAAAAGCCGTGTCCCTTTAGCCCGACAGGTATTCCTTGGAATTCACCTACCTTTTTACCGCAGCGTTTGTTTCTTCTTTTTGACACCAAATCTATGTCCTAAACAGTTCTGAATACTTCTTCCAAGTTATTTCACCGAATACGGTATATACTGGGTATACTGGGTATATACCGCCACTGTGTGATCACTGCGTTGTCAATGCTATGATTTCGACTAGTTCGTAAACAGTATTGTAAAGTGGATGTTTATATTTTTACAACCTATGTGCTAATTTCTCTATCAATTTCAGAAACACGACGCTCTGGCCACGTAAATCGTGACTTAAAGGCATCAAGGTATAAGTAGCGCTATACATTATTTAATTGATTTGTCATAATATAACTCTGACCTTTACGTGTCACGGGTGATTAGAAGTACTAACTCTATATTTTACTAAATAATTACTTAACATACACACAACACAGTCACTAGTCTTGCCTTATAATGTTGTCCCTGATTGTGATGCTTGATCAAAACTGCACATAGGACTAGTGTGTCATACAACTGTCCAACGGATGGTAAATGTTTCATATGTTGTTCATTAATTTTGTGATCCCGCAGACTGCCGACATTACTGGTAGTAAGTATTGAATAAATAAATATAGTACAGTCGGCAGCGCATTAACCTTGACATCCGTGCCCTCTATTTACTTATTCAGTATTCGGTTGACCTGCTGTCGACTATACCTTTGCACCGTCGTAGTGGAGGTCGACAATAGCGTGTAAGGGGCGCGTATTGAAGGTACATCACATCAGACACAACTCAGAGATTTTAAATTGGAACAAATTCCACTGTATTTTTCCAAGGCTTAGTTTAGTTTAGTTTGACGTGGTCAAAGAGCTTTTGCGCCGATAGCATGCGTTGTCGCACACAGGATCACTCTACGGCCCACAGGCGCGCCACGCGCTTTGTTGCTCTCTGTGACGTCACTGCCTCGCGTGGCCGCCTCTAACGTGATTGAAAACACTGTGAGCCGTGACACGAGCTTACAACAATGAAACTGAAACATTGCAAGCCCGACTAAATTAATTAACCAAGAAAACTCGTTATAAACGTAGAGAGGGAAAAGAACAGAGTAGATTGAGAATTATGTATACTAAACGCCATAATGTCGTAATTATAACGACATTAATGAATTAATTAGAACCTTCCTTTTTGTGGGCATTCAAGGCGCAGCTCTATGTAAATATTTTCACAAGCGGCGTCAAGGCGGGGCAATGATGCTCCGTAAAATTATGTTTCGTATAATGAAGTTGGATTTTTTACTCTCCTTTGAAGTACAAAGTTAGCCGAGTTAATTCAATTTATTGCCTCTCTTAAAACGAGACTCCGCTGTAACGTTGTTTATAGGATTCACCTATGGCTTGTTGGCGTCCCCCGAACGCAAAGTAGAAGCACCGGCGCGCCTAAGTGATTCGATACACGTTCAATATGTTTCATTACGGAACTCCATGTTCGCTTATTCAATCATATCGGCAGCGAGTGGCGCGGGCGCCGCCGCCGCTGCCGCACACCAACTTCGCTCCACTCCTTCCTAATCAGTTTTTCTGCCTTCGTAATATTATATAGGCACCATTCAATTTTAAAGGCATTCGATTTGCCTCCTTATGTGTTCTTTTGGGCTCTGATTTTCGCTACAATAGGAGCCCCTTTCATTTAGGAATTGATGTTGAGTGAAATAAGCGACTTTGTTGCATGATTTTAGTTTCCGGGCGCGAGGCGGCGGCGGAGGCGCGGGAAGGTTTCCGCCGCCGGTTTGCGAGGTGAATTACGTTTCTTGGAGAGCGTTGTCGGCGCGTCCTCCTGTGTCACAGGAAATGGTAATTACCGCCTAATCTCGCCCGTAGCGCAGGCCGCCCGACGCCCGGATATGAACTTCCGTTATGAACAATTTGGTGCGCGAAATTGGAGTTGGTCGGCGCCGTCCTGCATTCAGCCTATAGCATGACACTACAGCACTCTGAGCATGCACTTATTGCACCCATTCATATCTGCGACTTGCACGTCGAAACTGCTGCCTCGTAGCGGTGTCTGAATGCAAATGCTATTAAGTCTTTCATCAGGTAATTTCACGAGATGGTGTTTTTATTTACATTTTTTAAGCATGGTTTTATTTCTGAATCTAAATTAGGCCTTTTATCCGTGGTAATTGCGAGACTCTTCTCTAGATACGTGAAATAACTATTTAGATGTAGTGCTTGCGACATATTTTCTGGAGTTGGCTGGCTCATCACCAACATACGGATGATACCTATATGGATGACACATAGAGTTATTTCTAAAATGCGCAATTCCTGAAAGATGTTGGTTAGATTTGGTCCTTTACAACCACTTCTGTTCTACGACTTTTGAATTTTTTTTATTAAAACATATTTTTTATTTTCGCGGTTTTCCTGCTTTGTAGTGACCCTGCTTGAGAGATAAGGCTTAAAACCATATAATTATGTTAAATGGAATGGACATTCTTCTATGTAATACTTTGATTTATTGAAGGCGGCAACACTGGTAGAGCGAGTAAAGCGCTTTTAGCAAAATTATGCACGCTGAAGTCTGAAATCCGCGGTTATGTGATTAGTAATTAAAAAAGCCGTCTATTGAAACTATTGATTTTAAGTATAAACGTATAAGCGTTGGTTACTACCCTGTGGTAGCCGACATGTTAGCTGAGCTCTCTCCAATTACCAAAATGGTTAGACGTAGTCTAAAAAAAATTTTAATCTCTGCTATTATTGCTTTTTTAAATTGTTTGTGTTTTGGTAATAAACGATTTCTATTCTATTCTATTCTATTCTAAAAAAAATTGTTTCGTGTTGAGAAATCTTGTTTAAAAAATATGCAAACAATTAGTACCCCCTCTCCGTCTATATATCAGAACAATAACCCGCGGACCCGTACTGCTCTGGCTGGCTATTAATGGTGTCAAGATATTTTTGGAAAGTGCCTTTCTTAAAAAACGACCTAGCATATTTTATAGCTTTTGTCAGGGTACGTTGTAAATCCAGGTATAAATCCTGATATATCAAAATTGGGAAAAAACTCGACTAATAGAATAAAAGTTGTTGCCTAACACAAAGTCTAATTGGCATGTCTCAGGAATTGCGAATTTTGGAAATAACCCTGTATACTATCCTCTCAGCTTATCCATAGAAATGGCAATGTTAATACGTGCAGAGCCAACTGATCCCGTGGGTCTGTTTCTCCTTTGTAAAAGTTTCCGTTAAAAATACAGATTTTACAGTTTTTCTGCTTGGGAGTGATAGATAGATAATGGTTAACTATATGTGTTAAATAGAATGGACATCTTTGTATGAAGGACATCGATTTTTCGATAGTTTCGCCATGTCGTCCGTCCGTCCGTCTGTCCGCGGCCAAGCACAGAGACGTGCAGAGAGTGCTATAAAGACCTGAAACTTGGCATAGATATACATATTTATTAAACCGACAAAATGGTGGGAAAAAAGTTGAAAACAAATTTTTTTGAGCCTACAATCTAAATCAGGGATGCAATTTTCTTTTCTCGTCTACACTGTAGCGTGGGGTATCATTCGATTGGTCGTTTAAAAATATCGTAGGTGTAGCAAAACCATTTTTCGATTTAGGGTTCCGTTTGCAATATATTAAGCTTAAAAGTGCAAATTTTTATCAGAGTATTCGTCCTCCCTTCTCATGTATGAACAAATAATGAACTTAGAAGGAAAACCATCACAGCTAAGAAGGCTTTACAAGTTAACGACTAATAGGCGACCAACTGATATAAGGAAAAATTCGTACAAAATCCATTGAAAATTACTTTGATGAAGTTTTCAGTTCTGTAAAGCTGGTAAAAAGGTAATTTTGCGAAATTTTACATTGCGCGTGGCCAGCACGCACTTCGTTGTTTCTTTTACTAAAGGTTTCAGCATTGGTAGAGCGCAAATAGGCATGATGAAAAATTTTGAAAAACTGTCCTATAATGTTCCAAAACATAAAATAATTTTGAATATATTTCGTATTAATGGTCTCAGTTACGGTTAAGTAGTAAAAAATCCATTTAAGTTTTTAGATTGTAGCGTTATTTATTATGTAAACAATAAATAACATACCTTTAACGAAATTAACAAAGTTAAAAAACAGAATATATTTAAACACTAATAGTTAAACTTAACATAATACTTATAAATTAATAATATATACCCAAAACCTATAAAATTATCAAAATATAAACATATTGAAATACTGAGTATCGATAATTTATTTCCGATTTTTCGATAAGAAATTTGCAAAGATCGATAAAATACATTTATCGTCCGCGTTTAGCCACTCGGAGCGCTATTGTTCTAAAAACTGGCCTGGCAACCGATCGCCAACGGTCTTGCAGCGAGCCGTCAAGTCATTCGGCTACGGACCTCTTTGTGAGCTGCGTGTACGCGCCTCTTCCGTGCTCGTGCTTTGCAGTTTGGCGAAAGTGTGTACTAATAGGTATTAAGGTTTTTTATTTCAAATAAATTGCCGTATAAACAGATTATTTAACGAGGACCGCACCGAACGGTCGATTGACTTTGATATAGTCGAATTAAAACTTTAATTTATTAATACTCAGGCTGTCCTCAGTGACGATCTTGTTGTTAATCTATATTATTTTAATTGTATTGTGTGTCTTAGTAGAGTTAATAAAAATAACATTTCTTCTTTCTGCTGATCATAACTTATCGTTAGCTATGCGAGGCTTTTGTAATGTGCTCGCCATTGCTTATTGCATCATGTAAAAACGGCGGCCCGCTAATTACGCACCATCATCGTGCATATCTTCAGTATCACCAAATTGGTATCACTACATTAGTAGCAATAGTCCTATTTGCGTTAGCCTGCTTGTATTGTATCAATAAAAAGTAAGTTTTCTTCCAATCTAAATTATGCTGCAGCTGCCTTGTAACGTTAGTACTTTTCTACCTTCTTTCTTGTAATCGTAGTAGTAGGTACTCCGTTTCTGCCGCTACAATCATACAAGATAGGTTCTTCTTGATGACAGTCTGTGGCGGCACACGAAAACCATAACGATAGCTGCGTACTCATGCGGTTGGATTTCCTTCCAGGATCCAGACACCGGGCACTAACCACCCGGCCTTACACATTATTGAAGCTCTAACTCTTACGGAGTCTTCCTGGCCTGCGAGTCGCACTATCTAGGGTCACGCTACGTGCCTGCTTCAGGCAGTGCCTATCCGTGCCAGCCGAAAAGTGACTGACTGTTTGCAGGGATTACTTTACTATGAACCCGCGTAAAATAAATCTGTGTCGTTTTAACCATTACCGCTTCTATTCTATTATTTATCTACCCCCTATATATTCTTTGCCAGCGCGACGTGATTTAAAATTCCCACCGAAACGCTCGCCAGTGTCATGGCGTCCATAGTGACGAGTTTCACAGTCAGAGTGACAGTTTAAACCATTTAATAATTTACGATTATGAATATGAATTCGAAAGTGTACAGGTGGTGTGCGATCCCGCAGTGTGAGAATTCAATACCAACCCCAAATAAATCATTTGTGTTCCTTCGAAAACAGAAAAAAAAACGAGACAAGTGGCTTATACTTGCAAAGCGCCATACAACAGGGATATTGCCTAGTAGTCAACACAGCAGCCGTCACAGCAAAGTGGCCTAAGCTTAACATAGTATGGAGATAATGGGTATACATTTTCATGAATTTAAATTAAATGTTTAGCCTGCTTCGTAGGCAAAAACAATACGCGCTAAAAGAATGTATACAATGCCATCTGTTATCCATGGGTGAAACTAGGGATAGGCCGGTTTTGCGTCGAAATCTATTATGTTTTAAATAAATTGCAATAGATAAGTACGAATATGAAAAATTGTGGGTTAGATCATTTTTGCGGTGACGCGTGACGGCCTCATTTGAAGATGCATGTGAACCGAGAAGGCTAAATTTCGGATATTACGTGGATTTCAGATATTACGTGGGGGAGGCCTAGAAAAGCTTAACTCTAAATTGTCGACCATGATTTCCTATGTGGCTTTTTCCGCCATCTTAAAAAAAGGGTAAAATTCAGCTTTATTACAAAAACTCGGTGCTCCGTTGAGATAAAAAAAATTTGAATCTATACTCTTTTGTTGCTGCTTAAGGTCTTTTACATTTTCACCTATCATTTATCGTTATTGAGATATTCTACCGAATTATTGAAAAACTATCAATTAATATTTAAAAAAAATGTCTAGTATTAAACTTGTAGAGCGGGTTCAGACCTACAATTTCGCTTTTTTAATATTTATTTTCGACAAAAATTACGACGTCTAGTCGCCGCAAAGTCGGTAGATAAGTCTGTGCTCAGTTTCGATTTAGCCGCTCGCACAGTTGTATCCACACGTCAAAATTTAAAGCGGAAATTTCGAGTAGTGAAGTCTCTTGAACCGCAGGAAATTATGCTTCGATGGTCGAAACATCATCATCATCATCGTCGTCGTTGTTGAACAGAATGAAGACTCTGGTGACATTGTTGCACGTTATCCCAATACAATGCAGGCAAATAACGGAGAAACTAATTTTTGGCTTTTTCGATCGACATCTCGATAACCATGAACGATAGATGAAAATGTAAAGGAGCTCAATAGCAACAACACATTATTGCATCAAAATTTTAGTATCTCAACGGAGAACCGGAAAATGCACATACGAAATCTTGGTGGACAATTTGAAGTTAAACTTTTCTAGACCCCCCTCCACGTAATATCTAGCCAGCTGCTATATCCACCCGCCATATTGAATTTTTTTCAATGTTTCCGCCCACGATGAAAGTGGTGAACATGGATAAAGGTTACTTGTGGTAAATATGTATAAATTAAAAACTTTTAGTCATATGGGACCCTAAAGTGTCACGTTTCCGAGATATTTGGGGGTAAAGATTGTTGAGATCAATGACAATCAATAAGAATTCAGTAAGTACGTGTGTATACGCATTTCATTGCATTCAAATAATAGTCTCCAGGTGGATTTCATAAAACTATCTATTAGAAGGCAGCACAACCTAGTACCAGAAAAAAAACACTGCCCACTAAATTACATCACATCGCAATTAACGTTATTTTGCTAAATAGTTGGCTTGTTTTCCATCCCGTCGCCGGCGCCGCCGCGGTCGCGGATGGATATGCCACAGAGGTCCAATACCCTTTAGCCTTCTCGGTTCACATGCATTTTTAGCCCCTTTTTCCGACGGAATGACTGGACTAACTGCAAATTCCCAAATTGTATATCTTGTTTGAGATCTAAATTTAATATACAAATAATAATATTTCAAATTAAACAGCGGTAGTAGCGCGCGGTAGAACGCCGGTTTCTCATTCGGGAGGTCGTGGGTTCAAATCCCGGCATGTACTCTAAGTTACGTACATTTGTGAAGTTATAGTAGCAATACAACTCGCTAACTGTGAAGGAAAAAATCGCGAGGAAACCTGAGTGTCTGAGCTATTCACATACCTCAGCGCTTGAAATCGCCAATCCTCGGTAGGCACGCGTGGTGATTAAGCCCATACTCTCTCTCTGAGAGATGGCCTGTGCCCTAAAGTGGGACGTATATAGGCTGATAATGAAAAAAATAATGACTGTGTATGAATTGTCTATTTTTTTCAAATTATTTGTCTAAAACTTTGGCCTTTGCATCTACGTGATGAGATGATTTATACAGCGTCCAGCAGCACCTTCACTCACACTAGATGGGTGACGCTGCAGTGCCTGGGTCATTGTTTTTTAGAAGGAGCAGGCTTGGCCAGCACTTATACCATCCCGACAGCTTAGTCTGCCTAGCCCACAGGAAAGACAAGTCAATACATATGGAGCCAACAAAGCCGCGGGTTTCCTCACGATGATAATCATCATCGGCATCATCATCATCAGCCTATGCTTGTCCACTGCTGGATAAAGGCCTCTCCTATAGCACGCCACCGAGCATGGTCCTCGGCTACTGTCATCCAGCTCTTGCCAGCCGCCCTGCGAAGATCATCGCTCCACCGAGTCTGAGGACGTCCTACACTACGTTTACCGATCCGCGGTCTCCACTCGAGAACTCGTCTACCCCATCGGTTATCAGTTCTTAGGATAATATGGCCGGCCCACTGCCACTTCAGCATGCTAATTCGGTGGGCTATGTCGGTGACTTTGGTTCTCTGTCGGATCACCTCGTTTCGAATTCGATCTTTCAGAGAAACCCCGAGCATAGCCCTTTCCATAGCACGCTGAGCGACTTTAAGTTTGTGGACCAGCCCCACCGTGAGTGTCCACGTTTCGGCACCATATGTCATGACGGGTAGGACGCACTGATTGAAAACTTTCGTCTTGAGACTCTGTGGGATTACGCATTCCCATACGCTGCCCAGCCCAGCTGTATTCTTCTATTGGCCTCTTTCTCGAAGTTGTTTTTACCTAACTGCATGGTTTGCCCGAGGTAAACATACTCCTTAACAACTTCAAGAATACTGCCTTAAACTGCAATTGCGTCCGGACTTACGTGTTCATTGCACATAACCTTGGTTTTATCCAAGTTCATCCGGAGACCAATGCGTTGGGAAGAATCAGCTAGGCCACTCAACATATGTTGCAGATCTTGCAGCGTTTCCGCCATGATGACGATGTCGTCTGCAAATCGCAAGTGTGAAAGGTAGGTACTCACCGTTTATGTTGATGCCGTACCCTTCCATTCCAGTGTCTTGAACACATCCTCCAATGCATTTGAGAACAATTTCGGGGAAATAACATCCACTTGTCTCACACCACGATGTATGGGGATAGGCTCAAACTGCCGGTTCTGGATTTGGACGGCCATAGTAGCGGCGTCGTACAAACTTCTCAACACTTGGATTTATCGCCAGTCGACTTGGCATCGCTGCAAAGATTCCAGAACAGACAAGGTCTCGACCGAGTCAAAGGCCTTTTCATAGAGTCCACAAACGCTAAGCACAGGGGCCGATTATACTCTTCGGTCTTCTGTATAATCTGCCGCACTGTGTGACGCACGATGATAATAATAGTAATTATTTATAGGTATTATCAAAAACCAAATAATACCTTTGCTTATTACCGTGGCATTTTATTATAACTATAGCTCAATTTTATGCGGTTCTCGTTTTCTGAAAAAAATATTCGTAGCTAAATCCTACACGACGAAATAATAACAAACCAACGTAGATCAGCGGATAGGTACTGTGTCAATCTGTAATATCCAATCCATTACGAATTGAGGCATTGTGCTACATTCGAACTATTGTGACGGCAGCGCGCCCAGTACAATGTTATCGCGTTGGCGAAGGCTAATAGCCATCATTCATCCAACCAGGGTCCATTGACGAGGACCTATTATTACATGCAGTCCTAGGTACATGCTTCCACAATCTGCACACCATTTGTCACTAAACGGTGGCCGTGTTATCGAGTCGGTAGCACACAGCCTAATAGCACGATAATTGATATAAGGTACCTTTAATTGAATGATTCCGGGAGACAACTGCATTACACATACCTGTCAACTACGGCCGCATGTAAGTTGCAACAATAATTAGAACAATCTCATGAATTAGGTCCTTAGTTTGATTACAATACAAATGTCAAATATAGATGTTTAATTAGTACCGATGTAAAAAGATAATAGTAAAAGCTTTTCCATAAAATATCACATAATATTAATACAATTACAAATAAAGTTAATTTCGACTATTACGCAAATGACTTTTTATCCACAACGTTTTCCGGATACGTCCGATAAGGCTCTATCAAGATGCCGATCAGTATTTAAACAGACAGGAGTTCTGTGAAAACATGCATGCATCGAAATTGAGGAAAAATGGGAAAAATGATTTTGGATATTCAGCGAGTGATACTGCCGCTGGAGCCCGGCCATTGTCAGCTCTATACATCCTCGTGCAGTCTACAAATGGACAGGGCTCGTTCAATTTCAATACTTTCATAATAGAGTGGCTGGCAGCAAGGCGTGCTCGTTCACCTGTCAAATTAAAAAGGCACTTGCATATTCAAAAACGATGAGAGAACACGTGGCCAGTACGTATTCCGTATTCCTATATATCTAGGTGAGAGAATCCATTTAAATCTGTTATTGTTCGAGAAATGGATTCACAGAAACACTTACTAGGTTGCATCTGTTTCCACAAATACAGCAGACACAATAATACTGGTTGCGAACTACAGTTACGAAAACGGCCGGAGGCCAATACTTACTTACGCCTTGAAATTTTTTCCGTGTTTATTAGGTGTCGTCCAAGATTTTTGTATCTTCTTACTAGATTCAGGTATTCAATGTTTGGTGTTCTTGCAGTGGCAGGTTTTACCGCTCATTTTGCAGGTTTCGTCGACAACGAACCAATACTGATTCACGGTTACATCGTCCCGAAACCCGAATCATGTGCGGGGTATCTTCTTTTTTGCTCCTCTTCGTGATGAATTTACGTCGATAAAATGATTGATTGACCGTTTACATATATTGCAACGTCATACACATGTATACGAAAACACTTTCAACACGATGAATCTGATGTTGTCGCAGACAGGAAACTGCTGAAACTCTTCATCCCAATTTTAATTAAGAAATGGGCGGGCAATTAATTAATTAAGCAATTACCGTGTTTTATTAAGCGGCGTGGCAACTTCATGACTGCCCTCGCCCCTCGCCGCGTCACGCTCCTGTTCCACAATATCTTTATATTTTACAACGCTTAATCGTTTAAAGCTAATTATCCCCTTATCAAATTACTCACATTTGATCAATTAATAGTTACGTGAATCGAACAGGAAATAAACCATTGAGTCAGTTTATTACCGGTCCAGTCAACTTTACCCCGGCTGAAGCGTCTCGGCGAACAAGATCGTCATTAACGCACATTTGAGCATCCACTCACTCAACAGATGACCAATTGTTCGTTCTCCCATAACGGCACACGCTAAAACTTTTCCCATTTATTCAGTGCTCATACGTCAAGTCGGTAGCGGGACACGAGGCGCGGGGCGCGGCTGAGGGCGGCAGCAGGCGGGCGACGCGTTCCGGCGTGATAAGGCGGGCGGCGCCATTGTACCGGCGTCGGCGCACGTTTCCTCCGCCGCCGTCGAGCCTACTGCATTGTTCCCTCGCGTAATGAACAAACTTATTCTAGAGGCTAATGCTACAAACGCGCCGACTATTGCCGAATTCACTAGCTTGAGCGTTATCTTCCGAAGTTGTCGCGGCATAATGTAGACGTCTCGTGTCAAAGGTGCCATAATGGCCGTAGTAACGGTGTAACCCATCGGCTCAGTTTGTTTGAATAGTGTTAACGCGGTATTGAATGTTTGCATACATTAGCACAATGTAACGCGGGGTTGTTTGACGAAGGACCCGAATTCTATTAGGTTCCGTGTCACGGATCATAGTTATAATTCTGTACAATGTTTCTTTCTGGTATATCGCCAGCTACATCATAAAGTCCCAATAAATTTAAACGTCATCGTGGTTATTCATAATCGATTTTCTACAGGAAGCTGATCCTTCAAAGGTTGAATGTAATAAAGAATTCAGTGCTGGAATTTATAAATAGACAGTAACAGGAAAGATCAATTGGTTGGCAAAAGCAAAGAGTTGTTATTCGCTAATTAACGGTTTCAAATTTCAATAAACAATCAGATTTATAACAGCCTTTCGATACTGCCTTTTAAAACATGGAGAGATTCACGCTTAGTTAAATCAGGTCAAATTATGTCGTCGGTTGCGTCTAGTAATTAATTTAACAATCGAAGAGTTAATACGTTGTTGAAGTTGATAAGAGAGACGAGAGTAATATCTTATGTGAAGACGGGTTATCTGGATTAAGTGAAGATGTCACAGTGTCACAAAGAGCCGCTAGCTCCGGCACTGTCCCCATTATGCGACCAGCGCCCGCTAAGACCCGCCACCCTATCGACACACTTCGCCAACATATTATGCATTCATCGTGGTGCCAAAATCTCTTATTCATTCGAATACATTCGAAAATTTTCGCGTAGCGGTTTGCGCGCCTCTTTTCAATCGTGAAAAATTCGAGGCGCAAATTTCTACCGGCAATAATGCAGAAGGAAGAAAATCGCGTTTCGATCGAAAAGAGGGCAAATCTTTTATATAATACGAGATTGTCATCGCGATTATTACAGGCAAATAGAATACGCCGGATCAATAAGTAGGTTATCACCCTGCCTGCTCCTTTGGTTGGAATCACTTTATTGGAAGTTGCGAGGTATAATATTTTGTGCTCGTCATCTTCTCTTTCAATAGAAGAAAATGTTGCTTTTTCGTCGTAACCTAGTATTAAGTTAATCCTTACTTATATTATAAACGCGGAAGTTTGTATGTATGGATGGATGTTTGTTACTCTTTCACGCAAAAATGGCTGAACGGATCCGGATGAAATTTTGTACAGAGATAGATTTAGAGAGATAGTCTGGATTAGCATATAGGCTATTTTTTATCCCGGAAAAAAATACACATCAAAATTACCACGCGAACGAAGTCGCGGGCAACAGCTAGTTAAATATTTAGCTTCTAGTATCAATAAATTGACAAATAATTCCAAGAAACATATATTCAACTTATTCTTGTAAAAAAAAAACAAGTTGTAGCATCAGCCGCTTCTCTCGACGTATATAAATCAAAACTTTTGTGATGCGAGGGGAGACGTCAATTTGTACAAAGTGAATTACAGACAATGCCAAGAGGCATTGTTACCGTGCTGTTTAGTTTACATCAGGAAAAAAACTTCGTGATAGATATAGGTAAGCAGAGCCTACGCAAAAAAGTGAGTTAGGTACAACAGATACACCCTTGTGTGTGTGTGTGTGTGTGTGTGTGTGTTCCCATGGACGCCTCTTCAATCTATTTGCTGTGAAAGTGCTGCTGTAAATAAAGTAATCCCGTTAGTATGTGAGTAAGTTCGTTACAAGAACTTGTTAACCGTTGCGCGCTTTATCTAGGTCCTAATTACGATAACATGCGATGGAACGCGACGTAGCGACGTTCGAGCAGGTGTGCGGAAAAATCGCAGATTATTAACTGCAGCGCTACGACACATTTACATCTTGCATGCCCGCCGCTGCACCGTGACTTTGCTGAACTAACTCATGTGTTAAGAAAACGGATGCTGAATACAGTTACTGCTTGGATAATGATGTAACGATCATCTGAGCCGGCGATGCAGGATATAAGTGAAACATGCGTTTATGCAGGAGAGATTGGCAATTTGTAGATGGGTAGATAACTCTAAAGTAAAAATGGCACCTAAGATGCATTGAGAAAAAGTGTGAATTGCTACTGAAGTGAATGTAATAGGTAGAGGTAAAGAAAGAAGTATAGAAACGTAGGCACTCTCAATAGAAAAATCTGCAACCAAATTAAATTTTCTCGAGGGCTGGACTTTATTTCGACATTTTCTTACAAAACTTTAGTTTGTTGGGAACAGATCCATTGATGGCGAGGCTCAACATAGGGAGTTAGTATAATATAACTAGTACTACCTCTCGTCATAAATCAAAATGCTTTGCTTTATTCATGGTATGTATCCCAAACGAGCAAGGCGAAATTTAAAAAATCATGTACACCTTCACGGGGATATAAATTGAATAATGTACATTAAATTAGGAAAGATACAAAAGCAATAGACAACCGCAATGGTCACCACTGAAAGTTAAATTGAAATAAGTTTGAGAGTTACAAATACTAAAAGGATCCTTGGTAAAATTTCCCAACTACAGTACAAAGGGATAAAAATTTGCGGTACAATTTGAAGGGAGCCGACGAGATTGAGCGCCTCCTCGCGGGGAAGCTAAACCGAATTTATGGTTTGAAATTAAACTTAAATTGGATGTAGCCAGGTTATTTTCGAGCATTTACATGAAGCGATTAATTACGCTGCGATTAATGTATTTCATGAAAATATCGGTTGAGTTGTAATAATTTGTTCACGATTGAAAATAAGTAAACGATGTAATGAAAAAGTGCATGCTTCTCTAAGTGGGTCGAAGCGCAAAACAAATTCGACTCGTGGAGCGTTGCAAAAAAAGCTGCAGGTACCACCAATATGCAATCAACATGGTGAGTTCACATTCACCTATCTCACCCCAATTTTAAATAATGATTTGCCAGAAGACATGTTGAGACAAGCTAAAACAAAAGGCCAGTTCTGTAAAATAAATATTACCTAAATAAGCTGTAGTCTTGTTCTTAGGGAAGTATCGATTATGTTAGCATAGTTTTTAAATGTAAATAAAAAAAAAAAATGTACAAATTAAACAATTAAATTAACAATATATGTTCACAGTTTGAATTACTATTGAATAGTGAAAATTGTTTTGTGAAGTGTGAATAAATTAACTAAAATAATAAAATTATTGATGGCGAACTGAGTTCACGTCGGCTACGATAATTGCTACGCCGAGTAAAGCGCTACGGAACATTGCTACGACAATTTTTAAAAACCTATTTAGAAGCTAAAAATTCCACCCTTGCCGGGACTTGAACCCGCGACCTCTGGCTAACCGTGCCAGCGCTCTCCCAACTGAGCGAAATTTCGAACCTCTTTACAAACATCTCTGTATTACGTACAGGCAGCGACATCTGGCAGAAGCTATTTACATCACTTGCAGCCCCGAGTAACCCACTTTGCAGTTAGTTTTAAGTAATTGATAAGTACGACTTTTTATTTTCATATTCAAATCAAATCAAATCAAATCAAATCAAATCGAATATCATTTAATCCAAAGAGAAATGTACAAAAACACATATTAGTTTTAGTTTAATTTCCGCGAGAAAATAAAGATAAATCCACGGTTAAGGATTTTAACGACTCATCATAGTTATGCAGTTATATCTGTTTTTTTTTAATAAGTAAAGTAAAGTAAGATAAAAAATTATTTATTAACAAATGGATTATGTTACATGCATGTGGATTAAATAGGTACATTTAAGAAACAGGTTTAGTTGATATACTGACACAATGTATATTTTTTATACTTCCGTATTATACCTACATCTATATACTTTCTAAATAGAGAAAGCAAAAGGGGCTATGTATTTTTTTAGAAATATAGGTATGTACATAAATTTGTAGCGTCAGCGCTTTATATCTAGCTATAGACATTTCCCGGACGCGTACTGTGTGCCCGCCAACCAAATAGCATAAGGGTGAATTAAGAATATACAGTGACTTAAACTTCCAACTTTATTACGACAAATATATCCCTTAAAAATTCCTTTACCTTTAAGTCATAAATTTGTGCTTGCAGCGACTAAAGAATTTGGGTGAAGCGAAAGAGGTTTTTAGGGTCGTGGCAAATAGCAAACCCTGGTATCTGCCCATCTTTTCGGGATACAGGCATGAGTTTATTATGTATGAGTGTGTATGTATTGTATATTATGTAATACATTCTCACGTATGTTGAAAGCGGTTGAAGCGGTGGTAGCCTAGTGGGTAGAAGAACATTCGACTCGAAAGCGAGAGACCCAGGTTCGATTCACAGTGAGGGCATGTACCTATGACTTTGTTTTCTAAGTTATGTACATTTGTGAAGTTATAGTAGCAATACTACTCGCTAATGGTGAAGGAAAACATCGTGAGGAAACCTGAGTGTCTAAGCTATTCACATACCTCAGAGTTTGAAATCGCCAATCCACGGTGGGCACGCGTGGTGATTAAGCCCATACTCTCTCTCTGAGAGAAGGCCTGTATCCTACAGTGGGACGTATATAGGCCGCTTATGTGTGTTATGCACGCATGTTGAAAGCAGCAACAGTGCACATACATTACATGTTCTAGTTAATTGCAACATGAGTTCTTTGAAAGTGGCACATCCTGGTCTCCCCTATCCCTCCAGAATACAGGAGTGTGTTTATGTAATATAATGTTCTTTGAAACTCATTGCTTCATTCAATTAATTCTTCCAAACCAGTATCACCATTCCTTGTTTCTAATGCGTTCAGGCTACTCTTTACGTCCACATCGGATGTATCTTAAAGATTCCCTTATCAATTTTCCCTTAGTGTTTCCCAGTAGCCTTTGTTTTGCTTACAGAGGAGGATGAGTCTGCGCGTAGGAAAATGGGGCGCGCGGCGGCCTCGTTGCGGCTTGACGCACATGCTCCTGTCACCATTATGACAGTAAACGTTCCCTTGATATGTGCTAAACTAGATATTTTGCGCAATAAACATTATTCTGTTAAATTTCTTTGAGGGGCCCGGTGGCGTAAATGACTTTTCGTATTCAATGTGTCCAAGATGAGATGCGCTCGGTACGCTTTTCTTTGGGTGTAAACAACTGAAATATCGTACACAGTACGTCCCTTTGAAGCGAAAAAAGATAGATAGTAAAGTTAATAGAAATCCGTGCTCAATTAGTCTACCTACGTGGTATCTGATATTTCTTATGATAGGGTGATATTAATCAATATTTATTAGAGATGGAGAGAAAACTTTTCTCGTGTGGAATTGAAATACTTATTAAAGTTAAAAAATACATTTTCACAAAATACAAATACAGATAGAATATAATATTTTTTGTCACAGGTACATTAAATTTTATATTTACGTAAATATTGTGGCGACCTTTTTTTCTAATTCGCACTGAAAAGTCACTTTAGAGTTATCTTCACTGGTTCCTTCATACTTCAATACTTTAAAATCAGTAACATAGTCTACTAATTACACCATACCTACTACCTAATATTAGTACCTAATTAGTACTTCTGTACTTATTTATAAAAAAATCTGTGTTTGAACTTGAGTGATGAATAAAGTCCGATTTATTTTATTTTATTAAATCATCCTTTATCTATTGAAAACAGTGTTTACTCAAGTAAAATTCAAAAAGCCGCGAAGTAGTAAACACCTGCAAGGAAATCAGATAAATTGTGATCAGCGACCCTGCATGCACACGATGTCATTTGATATTGACATTATTATTTACCTATGACCTATTTACCAATTTCACCTCACGTGCAAAGTATTTAGAGTTGCAAATTTTATTTTTTGTTGTTGTTCATTGGTAGTGTAGGTGGGACAGAGACGGAGAGTAAATAACAGCACCTGATTTTTTAATTTGCATTTAGTTTTTGTACTACAAACATCTAGGGTTAATCTCGTGTGACATTTGCATTTTCGTTTGCGTCAAGTGAATTTTTTCTACGTTTATTTATTAATTTTTAAATCCTTTAAGCAATACATACTATTCGCCCAGCTGCAAAGAAGTTGGTTAGCAAAGCGTTCGACACGACGAAATCTTCTCGGTGGGATGTTACTTGCAAACGTACCGAGTTCGTCACCCCTTAGTTGATGTACTGAATACGGGTTTCAATGGCTTAAATTATACATATCGAATTCGTCACTCCAAGGAGACATACAGACATACATTTTAGCTATTTAGGCTTTTACAAAAACCGGACAAGTGCGAGTCGGACTCGCCCACTGAGGGTTCCGTACAAATTCGTAAGTACTTACAAATGTATAGTTTTCAGCATTTTCCCCGTACTTGTAGTAGGTATAAGACGATATTACTTGCCAAATTTCATAGTTCTAGGTCAACGGAAAGTACCCCATGAATTTTAATTCCCTTGAGTGTCGAAATATACGTTTTTTGTGGCATAAACTGCTGTATCTTTTTTACGTTAACTTAGAAGTAGATTAGTAGATTTTTTCACAGCTTCAAGGAACTGTAGACTTATATGGTTTTAATTTCAACTCGATACTTTCACGCGTTCCCGAGATAGAATTTTGACGGACGGACGGACGGACGGACGGATGGACAACAAAGTGATCCTATACGGGTTCCGGAAAGGTACGGAACCGTAAAAGCGTACCGAACTCGTCTCTGCTTAGGGGACGGAAAACCATATACGCGGCCCAATGAGGTTCACTAGCGCCACCGATGGAAAAAATATATCTTCTCTTATAGATCGTTTTTTCAAAACTTATTTTTCTATCCGGTCAATCACGTAAATAGTGATTGTAAGTCCCACGACCGAGAATCTAGGATCGAAGACCTGAATTTGATATGAATTGTAACGCTCTACTTATTAAAACCCGGATTCAGGGGTTAATATTATTTTTTATTCAACTCTTCTTCATCGATTCCCTAGCCTAGCTGGGGATCGACTGACTTCTAAAACAAAACCTAACGATTCCCTTCAAAATATTCAAAATATGACTAGAAGGCTCTGCCAGCCAGCTTCTATAAAGAGGAATCGTTACAGTATTTATGCCATAAGGGGTGTTTTAGCGTTAATACTATTTAGTCCTAGGTTCTTAGGTTTAGGTTCTTTGTTGTAAAAAAATAGAAAGACACTTTTTGCAAAAACTTGAATTAAAAAAAATCCCTTAGCGGCGCTAGTGAACCCCATGGGGCGAAGTAGAAAGCGTGTCGGTTTATATATTTTTTGGGAAATTACTCTTCAACTGTTAGTTAATTTCTCCATTGGTGTTCATTGGTGTCCATTTCAGTCGATCGAACAATATTTAGGCAAGCGGGCGCACTTGCTGCGGTAACGACCGCCAGCTAAGTACCTAGTTCGGCGTCGGCGAAAATTTCCCTCGCGAAAAAGCGAAGGGAAAGAAAAAGGAAAACTGTTGAGATTACTTTTGTATAGCGTGTTGACATTGCAGGCTTTTATCTCCTTTTTAAAGGGGAGAAATCTCTGACACACATATTTAAATAGGCAAACAATACAGGCCGTGAATAGGACAAACAGATGTGGGACGGGTTGATAGAAGTGAGGAGGGAAAACTCGTTCTCCCACGTAATGCTCTCATAGATTTCAACTCAATTGTATTCTATTATGGCTAGCGAGGTAATTTCGGTCACTTGTGTTCACTTCTCACTTCTGAAAAGTTGTACCTATTATTATAACACTAACCGCGAAAACTGCAATGTCGTAAACTAGGATAGTGTTACAAATACGATATTTGTGAAAAGATTGGAGACAAATCTCAGCGTACAAACGAGTAATCGGAGCCGGGAGATGGCTTGCTATATTTTAGCAACGGCGGCGACACCAGGCGAAGGCAACACCTCGATCAGACGCTCGTGTATTCTACGCCGCAAAAGGGGCAGGTGGCGGTTTTATCGATCACTTAATCCCAGTTTCACAAAAATGTTGTGAAAGAATGATTTTACCCTTTATCGCAGAAAAAATAATTTGACTGCTGTTATAAACAGTTTGGATGGATGGATGATGTTACTTAATCACAACAGAACAGCTCAACGAATCTGAATAAAATTGGGTCAGAGTAGTTTATAGTTGGGAACTCTGAAATCGCTAGGCGACTTTTTATCTCTACAAGTACACATGAAAATTTCCACGCGAAGGAAATTGCCGGGCCACAGCTATAAGATAAAACTTAAATAATAGGCATTATGTAGATTTACAAAGGCGGACTTTTTTCAAAGGTTTCTTCAAGTCAGCCTAAGAGAAATTTGGCACAATAATATTCAAAAATAGAAGAATGGTAAAGTCCTTGTGGATAAATGCGATAGTATACATATTTCGCAATAAACATATTTTTTTAACACGTATGACAGTGCGTACAACTATCGATTATCTGTATAGCATCCTATTTTAATTCAGCTTATCGTCTGTGAAATCGCTCACGGTCGTCGGGCAGGATCGTGGCTCGTGGACACTTCCACTCAACCCTCTTTATTGATATTACGGCCGGTACATTAGCCACTCCACTCCTTCTGTATTGGCTCGCCGGTAAGGACTTCCACAATAAACTAGGATAGGGCGTCCGTGAACTGGAATACGACAAATACTTTTATCAAAACTCTGTTTCAGATACTACTGTAACATATGTTGTTAAACAAATCGTTTATAAGCAAACAATAGCTATAAAAAAGGCGTGCAAATTCTCCTCGAAAGGCAAAGTGATTGAAGAGAAGCATTGTGGCTCAGCAGTGCATTGTCATGGCAACCTATTAATAATGAGCTCTCTCCTTAGTTACTAGTAAGTGCCGTATTTCCTTGCACCTCTGCGGTCAGCGGCGACGATTGCCGCCTGTAATTGTATCCTGTCTCCGTCCCGCCGACTTGGTCATTATTGCCCGCTGGGGATCTTTGACATTGCCTTGCCTGAGGAGTCTACTTATTCCTTTAGATAGGGTATTTATACGCTTTCAAATTGCAGCTGGGTCTTAATAGGTATGTCTCGAGCATGTGGAAGAGATTATAGCTGGCTACTTCTAGAAATTATACGTGTCGTCATCTACTGACTTGCAAATGATGAGCATTTATCTGAGTGCCAGTCATAATGAGTTTCAGTGGTGTAGTTTTTATCTCTTAGCTAGTTAGTGTCAAGTTGACTGACTGCCTAAGAGCGGAAGATTTGCTTTGTTCGGAACTCGGTTCCGGTCTCACAAGGGATAAAAGTTTGCTTCAAGATGCGACACCCGCGCCGCCCCGTCTGGCCGCGGTCACCGCAACCACTGCACAACTTGTCTAAGCACTTTAATTAGTATTTACACTGCTTTCAAAGTGATTATTAAGTCACAAACTTTTTCTCAAGTTATCGATATTTACATGCAACTAAAGCCTAATTAATACTTTCGAGCGGAACTATGTCTAAAACTATGAAGTTCATAATCATGGCAAACGTGTATTGTAAGTTTTTATTGTTTGATAATGATTCTAGTTTGATAGACACGGGTCCGTGACTCAACATGTCGAGAACATAAATGTTCTACGTTTTCCCTTATCTGGCTTTAGATTTTCTATTAACTTTAAATGAAAGCAGTGAACAGAGGGTAGTCTCTAACATTATTATAAAAGGCTGAAATATCTACAGGTACTTATATTAGCGTTAGCAGAGCGTACAACCTGTGTGGGATTTCCCGGCAAAGCCGATCTCAATAGATGGCGTCGGGTAATAAGCCCCACGATGGGCTATTACAAGGCTGCCGCAGAAATTCATATTGCAAAGAAGACTAGAGCTGTATCAGTCGCGTGCAACTTTTATGGAATAGTGTCTAAACCGAACCATTTGGAGTCGGTCGCAACAATTGCGACGCGATCGATTAGAAACAGCCCGGCTGGCCTCTCCGCAAATTAGGTAAACAATTGTTCGATACAATACGTTACATCGGGACAGGGCACTTATTAAGACAAAACATCTTTTACGTACACAGCAGACTTGTTTCGTGAAACTTAGATTTATTATACGTTATTTCCGTAGCCAGCCATGCCTGTATATCTAAATAAATAAAACAAAACGGGAGAAGTTTACAAATAGACCAATTTTTCAGGATCGTGGCCAGCGGTAAAACCCATGTCACTGCGTACCTCTCCGAGTAACAGGCGTGAGTCAATGTATGTATGTAGGCTTACAAAATTAGGTAATTGGAAAATTGTGCGCAATTTTACCCGAGTCTTAAAGTTTACTAAATATATACATTCATACTTACAAAAGGACGGACTTACACAATTGTGGTGGGAGAGTCGCCATTTGCAAAAACATCGCACCATTAGACTTATCCTCGCAAGAACCTTCAGTGAGACCTAAGTTGTATTCGGAGACAAGTGAGGTTACCTCACCCTTTTTATCTCACTAAACTTGTAGATAATTTAGTGAAACTTTGGACATCTTGATTCGTATGTATATTTTATTTTTATTACTTTGGACGAAACAATTGTGGATGTATTATTATTTTTTTACTTATAATTATAAATTTATGTTTGTACCATTACATTTAAATAAAATAAATAATTTAAAGGTAGAAGCAAGTTTAGTGAGATGATTTATAAAAGAGAATTACGAAATTCTCGCTATTGAAATTGATCTTGGTACTACGTACTGCTATGTCGGTGCTTGCAAGGCAATATGGAAACATAGAAATCATCACAAACGACCAAGGAAACAGTAATTGGTTCTTTTCGTGTTTTACAAACGGGACCCTACTGTTCTGCCTCCGCTTTCTGCCTGTCGGTCCGTCCGTCCGACCTTTAAAGGGCTCTATCTTTGGAACCGTAATAGGTAGCCAGATGAATATGTGGTATTAGGACAGATTACCTAAGAAATAATAAAATTTAAAATAATTAAAAATAAGGGGGGTCTATGGAGACAAAAAAAAAACAACGAAAAACACGTTTGTTGTATGGACAACAAACGTGTTTTTCGCTGTTTTTTTTTGTTTATGCTCTATCGTAAAAACGGTACATATACAGGGCGTCCCAAAGTCATGGGACATGAAGGGAAAGTACCTTAAATATCGTAGATAGGGTATTTTGCTGAAAGAAGACTTTATGTTATTTTTAAAAGTTAGTAATTCTGCATTCAAAGATTTTCTAAAAATTACTTGCTTCGTCTGGGAATCGAACCGACTAAAATGTAAAAAAAACACTCCTACGTTTATGATGCCAATCGAAAGAATGGCCAAAAACTAATAACTCTTCTTAAGATTTTCTAAATGAATGTTTTCCTACTTGGATTGGTACGAATGGACCGATTAGATGGCCGGCCAGATCCCCGAACCTTACACCATTAGATTTCTTCTTTTGGGGATATGTGAAGGATATGCTATACAAAAAGCGTTACGAAAACGTGGGCGAGTTACAAACAGAACTGTGCCATATCATATCGAGTATTCACCATAAAAAGATAAGAAAATCAACAGGCAGCGGACTCATTAAAAGATTGGCGATTTGCGTAAGGGATCACATTTTGAGCATTTAATTAATTAATTTACAAAAAAATACCCACTTAATTGACTACGGCAGTTTCATGTATGTTTTTAATTTGATTAAAATGATTAATTTCACGCTGTTCCTTTCTTTTAAAATACTATGTTACTTAAGAAGAGTTATTAGTTTTTGACCATTCTTTCGATTGGCATCATAAAAGTAGGGGTGTTTTTTTTACATTTAAGTCGGTTCGATTCCCAGACGAGGCAAGTAATTTTTAGAAAATCTTTGAATGCAGAATTACTAACTTTTAAAAATAACATAAAAACTTGTTTCAGTAAAATACCATATCTACGATATTTAAGGTACTTTCCCTTCATGGCCCATAATTTTGGGACGCCCTGTATACAGGCATAAAACTTGGCGTGATTGTGGCACTTACTATATATTCTAACGGCAAATAATAAAAAACGGCCAAGCGCGAGTACGGAACCCTCTTTACGCGACTCCGACTCGCACTTGGCCGGTTTTTTTACTTATTATGATTGTTTTTTTTTAAAGAAAGAGGTATATAATATCTAAATTATAGTTTAAAATGGATTCGTGATAATTAACTGAGAGATATCAAAAATTGTTATACGCACAGAACAGGTGGTTATACGTAATTTTCTTAGTACGTTTTTGAAAACCCGATTAATAAAATTCAATAATTCGCAGAAGATTAAAAGATTTAATTTTTTCCATTATTATAATGTAAATGTTAACGTAAAACTATCGAAAACACGGAAAAGTGAAAAATGTTCTCGCACCGGGTTATAAATATAAAAGTTGCACGTCAATCCTTAAAATTTCTCAACCAAGCTCCGATTCGCCCTGAATAAACTCAAACCTATCTTGATCTACCCCAATATTTCAGAACTCGCAACTATTAATAATAATGAAGCTTCGTAACATTAATTAAATGAGAGTATCTAAAAACGCGATTGAAACTAATGGAAATATGGTAAAAAGGGAAGCAAAACATATTATGGTATGCTGCAGAGCGTTTGCATCGCTTCTCAAAACGCGCTTAGAACCACGTACAAAACTCGCCGTGGGCGATGGCTCTTAACATACATTTTGGTCTGTCATAGATAGGCCTTTTTTCATATTTCAGCCCATGAATAGCGCCCACTGATGGACATAGCCCTTTTTCCTGTTATTTCTATCCGTCGGATGGACCCAACGGGTGGCTGGTCTGCCTAGCCGAATAGTTAGATTCGGCTTGTTGGTGGCTGGTCTGCCTAGCCGAATCTAACTCAACGTCGTCCTTAATAGACGAAGCATAGTTATTTTTTATTTTTATTACTTTTCGTCGTGATATTGTTTGTTTATGCTTAAGTATAGTAATTTTGGGTAGCAAACAAAAAAAATATTTATGACGCGTATTTTTTTTCAAAACTAGCACCATATTGCAACGAATTCAGAGTCATTCTGGATTTTCCGTACTATTAGCTTCTTATGCTCGGGTCGGGCCGGCCATGTTCTTACACTGAAAATCACATGGAGGATATTATTTGTGTAAATAGTACTAATATCGATGGAGACGCTATGCCGGCGATTGAATAATCGAACCTAAATGTAGGATGCAGGCTTTTTCTATCTGAAGACAAATTAATATCGATATTATCGAAACGATTTGGATGTTAATAATCATAAGTTACTCTTCTGTCTCTGTCATCTTCTTAAGTTTTACGTCTATTGTTCTGCGTATAAATAATATAATCTTAAGAGGGCGCCGCACGACTGCCATACAAACGTATTCTGGTTTTAATTTACAAACGACAGGCCGGATCGCAAAGAAACTTTACCAATTCTAAATATGATTAAACATCTATTTGTGTCTTCTTAATATATTGGTAAAGTTTCACTGCGTTCCGCCAGATGGTTTGTAAATTAATAACAAGGTACTTTTGTACAGGAACTGATTTTTGAAGCACCAATTTAAAAGGAATATTCAATTTCATTATTAGGTAAATTATAATTATTATTAGCGGTGAAATATTAGCTGATAAATTCGCGTTGGCGTTCATGATGTTCGAAATGTTTTGATGCCGCCGGCTGAGCAAGTGTTTTATCAATCAACACGTCCGATCTGAAACATTAGTCATCCAATGAGTTGATGGCCACGCGGTGTATCTACATTTACAATTTCAATGCTTGCTAAGCGTACCGCCTGCGGTATCTGCCGATTAACGGTAGCCGAGGTAATTGCGCAAATTATGTTTCTTAAATGCAAGTCATGAGTCGTCTAATGACTTGAAACTGTAGGTTCTCGTATTCTAAAATTTGCAGACGGAATCACAACAGAGCGGGTCTTGTCGGTTCATCATCTAGTAAATGAGCTAAATGAGATTGTTATATATAATGTCGCAGAAATTTAATTGAATAAGGCTTGCTTACATTGACGACACGCCGCCAGTGACGGCGATCCAAAGCCGCGGCGTTAATCCTCCACGTGTAATCAATGGCCAAAAATTGTATTTGCCCCAAAGCAAGTCGTTAAATTATAGATCCTATGCGAACGAGTTACGTCATAATTTAGCTTCACCGGACGGCTCGGAAGGAAAATCATATCAAAGTAAATTATTTCCTCGTTTACAGTTATTTACAAAAGTGCACATCTCTCCCCTTTGCCGAGAAAATCAAAGTGACTCGTAGGGCATGTAACCGGAAGGTTAACTTTTCTATGACGTAGCTTGGAACAAGGTTTTTATTGAGAAATTTATACAGCGGCGTTTAAGAGCGTCGCGGCGCGAGCCCGCACCGCCGCCGGTGAAGACATTTCATCGCTGCCCCCTTTATTGCTCGCCTCAAATTAATGTCTCGACCTCATAGCGAAGGATTTTCTACTTGGTGGGAACGTTTATCAGATTTTATTAGCTAAATATTTTGTTAGCCAGGTAGATAATGCTGGTAACAGACTCAAGCCTGTATTTAAGTTTAAAAATGTTTTTATACTACGTACTTACTGAAAGTAATCGACAGATCAGACATATCAGGCAGTTTTTTAATTATGCCACGTCAAACGTGTGTGGCATAGATGAGCGTCGTCGTGGGGGTGAGGCGCGTGTAATTTTCAGATTAGTTTGTTTTGTAATGGAGCCGGCCGGCCGCGTAGCGCCGCAAAATATGTGGCCAATAAAATGACATTAGCCGTATAGCCTGCGTTTTAACATTGTGCCTTGGGATCTTATAGATATATATATACTTACAAGAGAATTAACACAGAAAACAATGAGTTTTTATCAATTCGGAGTATCTGAAGGAGAATAAATCAGGTACCCGGAGTTTTATCATCAGTTTCGCACGCAATAAATAAAGTATAGTTATATACTTAAGCGGACGATCTCCGTCACTCTATAAATCATTTTTATTGTGCTGTCGAAGGGCTCCGCCATTCCCCCCGTAAGGCCGTAATGGCGGCCGAGCGTGACACTAAATTGGGTCGACTTGTACTGTACAATAAGTAGACGCCACTTCAATAGGTTCACCTGACGGATCGTATCTGTAATTTTATTTGATGAGCAAGCAAACTAAAGTTTGACTTCAAATTCGTTCACCACTTTTCAAGAGGACATTCTAACCATGACTAAGATTTTCTTTTAAATGGTGCGCCAGAAAAATACTTTTTTCTTACCCCAGCATAAACGAACAATATCAAGGCAAAAAGTAATAAAAATCGAAAAAAATACTATGGTTCGTGCATCCTCTGGCCGGCGCTGGCCAACTCAACTACATTTTTCGCACTACAAGTACTTATTTACGCCGTAACATTTTTCAACTCTATGGGAGTTCCTATCACTTCGATTTTGGATTCTAAGTTTCGAATATTTACACATTGTTTTACCATTACTGTTAAATCATTAATACTACTCTTTATCACGATGAAAAGAACATTTCCTCAAAATATTGCTAACTATTTCAAAATCACGCTGTAGGGCGCTCTTGTTCCAAGAAACTTACAACATCAACTACATAAAGGCGTCTTGCACCAAGTCACTGGATACGAAAGTAAGTAAATAGATTAATATGTATCCCATTTTATTTTATTAGGCACACCAACAGATATAATTACGTGTTTGTACATCAACAACATTTGTATATAAATTAAGTTTACATCGTAAATGAGGTGATGTTACAAAGATGATACCTAAATAGTCAATCAACTATACTGCCTTTGTACGAGTATATAAGAATTTCTTGATATTCCAGAATACTTGATGGGTAATGTAAAAATCATTGCTTAAATTATTGTAGTAACGACACATTCGAAATATAGGTCCATTGTAAGAAACGTTATTGTTTGAAGTTGGAACTTGAAATAAGCGAAAGAATCTTTGAGGACGGTTGCTGGCTCTAAGACTAAAAAGTGATATCCCTTATTTTGCACTTATTCACTGGATAGAGCGTACAGGGGTACGCTCAAATTAACAAGTAGTGGTGTCAAATAGTGTTAGAGCAAGTCGAACTAAGATTACTATATTACACGGTAGGCGAACCTTTATGTATCAAGGTGCCATTTTTTCTAAAGAAATGTTTAATGAGGTCACAGACGTGCCATCAAGTAATTTTGAATTTGAAAATTAAAACCTATCAACTATCAATACTTTATTATTGTGCAATAAGTGTAACAAAAAAACAAACAAATACTATCAATGGGCGTCTGAGGTATTCACATACCTTAGCGTTTGAAATGAAATCGCCAATCCGCAGTGGGCATTCGTGGTTATTACGCTCGAACTCTCTCTCCGAGAGAAGGCATGAGCCTTGTAGTGGGATGTATAAAGGCTACATAAAAAACTATCCACTCAAAACTCTTTATTTACTCAAAAAAAATACAGTTTGCAAATTGAAATTAAAGTATTTATGTGACTATTGTTGTTGCAGCTTAAATGACAAATAACTTAGCGTTGTAAGATATTACTTTTAGCAGAATGAAGATCTGGATTCGTCAGTCAAACGGTTTCTAACCTAGTCTTTAATGTTATTCATCTCTGGAAATTATGACTCGCAGGCACAAGCCAGCTTCATCAAACAGTTAAATGTGCTTGGCAACGTATTCCACGATTCCAAAATTTTGTTGTTAGCCTTTTCACTTATATTACTTGCCAATCTTTTTATTTTAATTAATTCCAACTCTTTCCTAGTTTCAATAAATTTTGAATCCATATTGAACTAGACTGGAAATCAATTTGCTGCATTTCAAATTTCAAAGCATCAAATCACATTTAATCGAACATCTACTCATTTTTTTTCAATAATTAAAAATGTTAGAATGCGCGACCGAGACGGATTTGGGTTCGATTGTGGGTTCGATTCCCACTGGGGGCCGCCGTACATTTGTACAAATGGCCTCAGTCTGGGTGTATTTTCATGTTTGTGACGTCCTTGCCTGGTTACCATAACACGGGGTATCCTATTTTGGGACCAGGGCAAGTGATTGTATGTGTGGAAATTATAATTATTATTCCAGACTAAATTATTACAGCAGCCTTAACATTTATTTAATTGAAACTGTTTTCCATTTTTTGACTTAAAAAACTGGAACCTAAGGAAACTTAGTCTAGTGAATTTATGGACAGCGCGGTTAAGCTGGGGTCACAGCCATATTTCTGCTGATTGCAGGTTTAATCAGATACAGACTAGGAGTATTGACCGTCCCAGGCCGCGTAGTACTAGGGCTGCGCCAGCCCTTTATTTACTGAGCTGAGATAGTATAATGTTTTTTTCTAAATGGTATCCGCATTGTTATTTTATTTTTATTGGGCATTATTTTCGAATTTTAATCATACGCGCGAATCAGCGGGCCAGTAGGCCTGGACCCAATCAGTCTTAAGGCAAGTCCGCTTCCGGGTTAAATGCAGTTAACTATTTCTAAATTCACCTAAATTATTGCTTAACGCTTACCGTGATCACAGCAAGACTTTTCTGAAGAGACCAGGGTTGGCCACTTGCCACGATCCTGAAAAACCCCTTTCGTTTCATCAAAATTCATTAAGGCTTTAATAAGGGCTAACTAGCGCCGCCAATGAACAAAAAATCACATCTTCTTTTACAATCCGTTATCGCAAAAATGTGAACGACAAAAATGTCAGTGTTGGTAACAGCAATTTTTAGAACCTACAGCTTAGAAATTAGGTTCAAGAATGTAGGCTACAATTTAATTTTTGGTCAAAACGGCCGTTTTTGGCGTGAATGGTGTGGTGTGTTTTTGTGGTGTGCTTTGGTGTGATACGGACAAAAACTCCATCCTATTTGTTCGCAAAGCTTGAATGGTTCACCAGACAACGGTATGTGCACAAGGAATGGATCCTAACACCGGCGCATCGGACCATGGCTTTCCGTGGTAGTTTCAGGTTTGCGGCTTCCAAGTTTTGGAACGACATTCCCCCTCCAATCGGTGAAACGTCCAGTGGATGTGCTTTTAGGCGCAAGCTCAGGGCATATTTGCTGGAGCATCAGAGACCGCCACTCCCTTCCCTTCCAACCTCTCGCCGCAAAAACACACACGAGCCTGTAATCCCATAGTAGGCCAGGCAATAATGTATATATCTATATATTTTTATTTATTTATTTTTCTTTAATTAAGTATACCTATATATGTATCATCATCATCATCATCATCATCATCATCAGCCGTTTGACGCCTACTAAAGGACACAGGCCTCCCTCATGGTTTTCATAACCATGAGAGGTTTTGCCTTTAATATTCATATTTTTTTTAAACATACTTTAAGCTGGCTATACAGGGCGTCCCAAAATTATGGGCCATGAAGGGAAAGTACCTTAAATATCGTAGATAGGGTATTTTGCTGAAAGAAGACTTTATGTTATTTTTAAAAGTTAGTAATTCTGCATTCAAAGATTTTCTAAAAGTTACTTGCCTCGTCTGGGAATCGAACCGACTTAGATGTAAAAAAAACACCCCTATTTTTATGATGCCAATCGAAAGAATGGCCAAAAACTAATAACTCTTCTTAAGATTTTCTAAATGAATGTTTTCCTACTTGGATTGGTACGAATGGACCGATTCGATGGCCGGCCAGGTCCTCGGACCTTACACCATTAGATTTCTTCTTTTATGTGAAAGATATGCTATACAAAAAGCGATACGAGAACCTGGGCGACTTATGAGAATTGTGCCATATCATATCGAGTATTCACCATAAAAAGATAAGAAAATGAACTGGCAGCAGACTCATTAAAATATTGGCGATTTGCGTAAGACAAGAGGGATCACATTTTGAGCATTTAATTAATTTATTTACAAAATGATACCTACGGCAGTTTCCTGTATGTTTTTAATTTGATTAAAATTATTAATTTCACGCTGTTCCTTTCTTTTAAAATACTATGTTACTTAAGAAGAGTTATTAGTTTTTGGCCATTCTTTCGATTGGCATCATAAAAGTAGGGGTGTTTTTTTTTTTAAATTTAAGTCGGTTCGATTCCCAGGCGAAGCAAGTATTTTTTAGAAAATCTTTGAATGCAGAATTACTAACTTTTAAAAATAATGTAAAGTCTTCTTTCAGCAAAATACCCTATCTACGATATTTAAGGTAATTTCCCTTCATGTCCCATAACTTTGGGACGCCCTGTATACCTTTATTCATTTGTGTATGATTTTATTTGTGTATATCGTAGTTTATTCAGTCACTTAATGAAAACAATTTAAGTATATGTTTCATACTGTATACATAGTACGTTTATTATTATTATTCTGTATTCATAGTATTCTACTATATATAGTATTGTTTACGGTTGTACCACACCGCGGTATGTGACGCTCGCGGAGTAACTCCTGGCACTGACTGAAAATCAGCGCTGAAGGCTTGATCCTCAGCATACTGCTGAGTCAGTTGCCATTTAAAGTAGCAGTGACACGCCGTGACCTTTCGTTTTCCTTTCTTTTTTATAACATTTCTGTTGAAATATTTTCTTGGTTGTTTTTTGTTTTGTTATTGTGGCGTGTGCAGTTTTTTCTTCTTCTTCTTCTTCTAAATGAAATTGTGGACTAGGTTCTTGGTCGCTGCTTAGAACAAGTTGTAGGTTCTAAATATAGCTATCACTAATACAGAAAACTCTGTCGTTCATTTTTTTTGGAAAAATGGATGCAAACGAAGATTCTTTTTTTTTTTCATTGCCGGCGCTAGTTAGCTCTTATTAAAGCCTTAACCGCTGCATGCATGCCAAAAACACCAGTCATTTACGTTATGTATCTAGTAATAAATGATCTATGTTATAATTTTTCCGGCTCGATGAGGATCGCCAAGAAATTTCATGTCTATGTAAAGCAGTAGACGAATACCAACTAATTGGATTGGATTATATTATTTATTTTATTAAGCTATCATTTTTATTACTAATATATCACGAAGTTCGTCAGTGATCCTAATTGCTTGCTTGCGAGTGTATTTAAACAAAACTGAATATCGCTCAGATAAACTTAAAACCCATTCAGAAAATCTCTTGGAAATGAATTGGCCAATCGGAGCATCCCCTTATTGTTTACGACAAAAGAGGAAAACATTGAAAATAGGTAAGTACTTTCAAGAGTGCGGTTCATTAGTTGCGTTCTGAGGATCAGTGCGCCGGCTGCACCAAGAGAATGTTCATAACGAGAAAAGCACCGCGCGCGCCGGCAACAATGGTCTTTCACAGCCATCAGCCATAACGTCTCATTGCGTCTGTTCTTACAATGAGTATCTGGACACTAATGTCGAATTTCATATATATCGTGATTATCGTGGTGTATTGTTACAATTTTTATTTAGCCCTTAATTGAAGAAAAAATATGTAATTGAAATGTTCTCGAAGAAGTTGGGATATGTATTTTAACACTTGTGTGCGCGCAAGCAAAGGAATTATTAAGTTCCGGAGCGCATGCGATGCACCGCCGATATGCAGGCTGATATAAAGGGAGGTTATTTGGTTTCGCAGGCAATAACCCGGTATTCTTCCTTCACAATGACTGCACTCGCCGCCGTCGTCTGGAGCGCGGCATTTATTTTGGTCCTGCCCGAGGGTCGATTTGAACGGATCACTGAATGTTTTGAACGCTTCGCATAGCTTCCACATAATTTTACATGTTGATCGACGCGACTGAACACAGGTGACCGTCAAACAAAAGATACAGGCGAACTCTCCCGAAAAAGGTACGAAGTTCAAATAAAAGCCATAAGTTGGCATCTGAGTATCACAATGTTACAATAAAAATGTAAGTAGTCCAGACATTACGTCGGAAAAAACGGGTTAGAAATGCATGTGAACCGAGAACGCTAAATTTTGGATATTACGGGTCCATATCGATCTACGCGTCGTCGTTGAATAGAACGTCAACTCTGGCGACGTAGTTGCATGTTTGGCCACTATAATGCAGACAAACAACGGAGAAACTAATTTTTGGCTTTTTCGATCGATATCTCAATAACGATGAACGATAGGTGAAAAATGTAAAGGACCTTACTTGTAGTTTGTAAAAAAGCAACAAAAAAGTATTTCATCAAAATTTTCGTATCTCAACGGAGAACCAAGTTATTGTAAAAAAACTGAACTTTTCGAGATGGTGGAAGAAGCTCAGAGGAAATCTTGGTCGACAATTTGAAATGAAGCTTTTCTAGGCTCTCCCACGTAATATCCAAAATTTAGCCTTCTCGGTTCACATGCATTTCCAAAGGTATGTGTCGCCGCTAATTGATCAAATTAGCCGTCCAATACAACGCCCAGGAAGTTTATTAGACGGCAGCAATCAATTACATGGCTAGCCTTTTAATTGTAACTGTTTAAAACGTTTGACTACTTTTTTGATCAAAATCTAGCCTCTTTATTAAAAGGCTGAATGAGGAGCCGCCATCAAGTTTGAACTGCCATCTTTCAAGATAGCGTCAACGCAACAGCTGATTTGCTTCCCTTAAGTAAGCTTCGGTAGGATGACCAAGATATTTGGTTGAAACTGAACTGAAAGTAGATATTAAATTGTCTTCTTTTTATTTATTTATTTTAAATAAGGTATTTTAAAAAAGTGCTTGCCCACACCTGATAAATGAATAATTTATTAAATAAAAATTTTGTATATTTTGCTGCAGTTTAGATTATTCGGATTACCTTCTAACCGGTTATTTATTATTTTGTATTGTTTAAGCAACTGTTATATTATAAAAGTGATTTGACACGGGCGATATGTCCCCTAACCGTTGAGTTTTAAATCACTTGCATATTTATACATTTAACGGGACTAATCTAATTATTTATAAGCGAAACTGAATTATCTTAATTTCCGACGTTTCGGCGTTATTGCAGTTGTGGTGGTCACGGATAAATTGAGGTAGCGAGTACTGTATCTTGGTCACCCCAGCAAATCAAACGCCGTCTAGTACTTAACACTTGGCTAGCCAGGTTATGGAACGTTTCGTTCTATCATAAGGCTGAGTGTCCTTTAGCCCTTTAATTGGATGCCGCTGCCTAATGAACGTCCTAGGCAGTTAATTCGACGGCAAACTTTACCAGTTGGTGGCGACATATGTCATGACTGGCCTGAAGATAAATTTTGCTAGTGGAATTTAAACCGAAAGTTAAAAGAAGCGGTTTATTTTTTTAATTTATCATATTAATAAATTTAACCGTGGTATTGTAATATTGAAAATAAGTTTTTTGGGAGTGATTTAGTTATCGATAGGTACCGAAGGCTGTGTACATTCATTGCCTATTAGTTTGTGACTATCTGTGAGGTGCAATCAAGTCATAAGATGCTAGGTGGATCGGTAGGCCATGTGGCCGCGTTTGTAGTAGAATAAAATATTCTTTATTGTACACCAGGAGAGGATTACAGTAATTGTTTAAATAAATATTACAGTAAAATTTGCCGCCTTACTACTAATAGCAAAAAAAGCGAAAAAAGCGCTGGAATGACTCGCACTTGGCGGCTCCTAAATTCCGTAACGCCTTCATTTACACCGACAGGTGCTACGGCGCTACGATGCTACGCCGTAGCATCATTTCATAAATAAGGATAACGCAATCGTGCCAATGAATACATAATAATTGTTGTTAATTAACAACAATATGTAGCCGTGGTAGTGCGGTCTGTCTTGTCTCACATTCAAGAGGTCATGGGTTCTAACCCCGGTGTGAATCAATGACTTTGTCTTCCAAGTTACGTACAGTACATTTGTAAAATTGTAGTAGCAATACCACTTACTAGCTGTAGAGAAAAATATCGCGAAAAAACCTGAGTACCTGAATTGTTGATATAGCTCAGCACATAATTGTCAATTCGTGGTGGGCACGCGTGGTGAATAAGCCCGTACTCCATCATTGAGAGAACGCTTGTGCCCTACGGTTATACGTATATAGGCTGCATTGATTAATTCAAAACATTGATTAAATGTGTATTTTCTAGTTTTGACAGCTGAAGTGGATCGCTCTATTGTTCATTACGGTAACAAATTGATTTTTCTTAGTTTGAACGCCGCGCAGCAACAAGTTTTGCGAGATCCACTACCACCTACATTAAAAGAGAACGCGTAATTTGTGAAATAAACAATTAATCCAAGCAAATAAAGCCGACTATAACAGTATTTTTCATCAAGCAATTCCGATAACTGCAGTACGCTCAATTACTTTTATTGGAGGGATTAAAGTCGCAGCGTACGTGCAATGGACTGCATATAGCAGTATGTGCACTGGGCTGGGGCGGGAAAGATCTTAAAAATCCCCTGAATGTTCGCTGCCGGGTTTCCTTATTAACTGGTCCTAGAAGTAATTGTGGCAGACTTACAAAGTTAAGCGGCCGGCGGTAAGCCGCGCGCCCGCGAATCCTCATAATCGTTATTTTGTCTGTGGACTTTATAAAGTGGCACTGAGGCCGACTGTGGGTCCCTCACACCCCCCTACCCGCTTGGTTGTTACAAGTTTAAGACCCAGATGATTTCATAATTGAAGAATTTATAAGTAACTTCGACGTTGGTCCCGATAACGTTGTTCTTAACATAGAACGATAGATGAAATATTCTTTTCTAACATAATAAAACTTTTTATACAATGTACATGCTATTTGACGGTGCCAGTTGTTCGGTCACTTGGTTGAATTACGCTTGTTCTGTCTGGCGTCTAATGCATGTTACGTCTTATGGTCCCAGGAGTGCGCAACCGGCTCATGTGTCGAGCTTCCGAGAAATCTCGGAAAAGTTAGCTGCCGCCGACCTGTGATATGGAACGCTAACTCACAATCTAGTGCCGTTACACACGCCGCGCCGCCTGCCTTGTGTACCCGGGCAGTGCTCCACGCACCATCGTGGGGAAGCGCCTGCAGACTCCCGCCAAACCGCGAGTAGGCCCCCACCTAGAGTGCGCCACCCGTCCCGCCGCCGCCCCGCCAACCAACTTCACCTTGCTACTACGGTTCGGAACCCGAGCCTGGCTGCGGAGGAGAAGACATCGGACCAACTTCACCTAACTTCCACGGTCCGGAAACCGGGCCTGGCTGCGGAGGATAAGACCTGGAAGGCAGCTTCGAGCCTGATCAGCTTGTTCTCACGAACTCGCCGCGTGGCTTGTATCCCACTGTGATCCCCCTCAGAAACCTGCCACCTACCCACAGGTTTGCGGACGGGCGCAAACCGAGGCTACCCAGCGATCGCAGTATATCAGTAGTGATAGAACAGTGAATCAGACAATCGTGTATTATTAGTGGAACTATGCATAGGAATGTTGCATGTTAAATAAATATCTAATCTTGTGGTGTCGCGTTTCGTTCACCAATCTGAGCTGATACCTAATTACCAGTGGTCGGAGTAGGTATATTGAATTAAGGTCACTGACATCAAACGTATATGTTAATATGGATACGCCTCCGAGTTTCCGGATTATTATGATAAAAATACCGAAATATAAAAAATAAAATAGAATCAGTTATGGAACGAAATCCAGATTTAGATACAATTAGAGAATACAGCGAGAGTATTGAAAAAAGCGTAGCAAATAATCAGAAACTTTATTTCAAATTCGCTCCATTGACATCTACAGATGTTGAACGATCATTTTCCACTTACAAATGGATCTTAGATGTTAAAAGAAATAGCTTAAAATTAGAAAATATTGAAAAAATTATAGTTATTTATTTTAATTGTATAGAGACAGAAAATCAAAATGTAGAACTTGTAACCGATGAGGATTAAAAATAATTATTTTTAATAAAACTGTAATAATGATTATTTGTATTAACAATAAACAATTTTGTTTGCTTACATATGGTTTTTTATTTTATTACTCTATTTACCAAATTTTTGGAAACTCCGGTACATTCCGGAAGAAATGCATGTCCATGTTATGATATCATGACGCAAGTATCTAAAATCAATATACCTACTCCGACCACTGCTAATTACACAGACCTCCTGAATGATTCGCCCTTCGAGGTAATAGACGGGGCAGGGATTCGACGCCCTGCCCCGTCATAGTACTGTTATTTATTGGCTATTTTGTGGATTCGGTGGCGTAGCCAGCGCATCGGTAGAAAGCTCCCAAAGCTCTTTGGTTCGATTCCGGCATGTACCAATGACTTTGTTTTGTATGTGTATGTTGTTCTGTAAATTTGCAATAGCAATACTACTGTCTAACGATGAACGAAAACATCACGGGAAAACCTGAGTATCTACTAGGGTGTTCGCACATCTGCGGTGGGCGCGCGTAGTGATTAAGTCCATACTCTTTCTCTCTGAAGAAAGCATGTGCCTAGTAGTAGAACGTATATTGCTGCTTATATATGGAGATTTCGATGCTCCCTGTATAGGTACAGTGGTGATGATGTTGAATTGAATATGCAAATAAATTATTCTCATGTCGAAAATCGATGCCGCATTCTCAGAAATCCATACGGCCCGGTCTCTATGCCGAATAACTTAGGTACCTGTGCGCTGATTGATGCAAACAGAAAAGTAAAACGAAACATAACCACAGATACACAGAAGGCTATTGTAATCCAATGTAACATTCATACGTAGCATCATAAAATGGACAAAACCCACCGCAGAAAGCATTAAAATGCAAATGGCATAAAGTGAAGCGAGCATGTCCTCGGCCGTGAGTGACTGATGAACAGAAGGCATGGTAGCCTGTTACGCCGATGGCAATATTGTGTGCTACATAGAGAAGTATCACTTCGAGCAATATTTTTGGACTGGGCAATTGACGCAATATACCTAGGTAGTGTTGGGTTAAGACTCCTTGATAGACTAAGCAATCCAGGCCTGTTGTGCTCCCCTATTCACTAGTAAACCAGTTTCGATCTAAAAGAAATGGATTTATCGATAATCATTGCGTACCTTTTTATACACATACATAAACTCACGCCTGCCTCCCAGAGGGGTAGTCAGAGACCAGGGACTGCCACTTGCCACAATCCTGACAGATCACTTTTACTTCAACAAGTGCACCTATTTATTTTACCTTATAAACCATAGCGAATAGACGCGTTTAATGTTTAACTACGGTTAGGTTAGCTATTACTATCTAGTATTAAGTTAGTCTTTGTACAACAATGTTTTTCAGTGTAATAAGGAATTTTTCAATCAATTATGCAACTATTTATGAACATCGCGAGTTATTAAAAAATACTACCCAAGGGGCTACTTTACTTTGCCTTCAGCGTTTGTCTGTCTGTAATGGCGTACCAGATGTGTACAAATAGCCTTAGTCGGTGTGTTTTTCCATACTTATGATGTCCTTGTCTGGCTACAATATCACAGGACATCCTAGTTTGGGACTCGGATACTCTTTATGATGGGCGTGATTGACGAGAAAAGGTATACAATAACAATAAACAATAAATTATTACTAAGTATTTCGTTGGACCTAACACTAAAAAAAGCAAAATAATTAAATTTTCATTGTGACCCACTGCTGGGCAAAGGCCTCCGCTATCATTTTTCACACCTTGAAAAATGTTGAGTGTGTCCTGCTATCTCCGCCTATCGCCTATGCCACCTCCATCAGCAACGGCTGTGATGTCCGTCGCGTGGAACCAAGTGGAACCCACTCGGAATAATTTTGCATGGATAAGTATTGTAATAAATTATAAGTATTATTAATTAAAGTATTATACGCAAGGTTAAGGAGTTTTATCTGTTTCTTCAAGTATGATATCCGTGCGCTTACGGAGGTATTTATTTTGTTTCCTCCATGTAGGCATACTATAATATTCTTTATTTCCTCCTCGCGTTGATTGTTATTATAACTTATTTATGTATGTTTATCATAACTATATGTGTAATTGTTTGTGTAGGTATTTTGTTATTTATATGAGTAGTATATTAATTTTTTAAGGGGGCTTCTGCGTGTACTCGAGTATGTGCTGGGCACTGTGTCGCCTGCCCATTCACGTCAAATGTGAATTTACGCCGAGTCCACTAGCGTACGTGGGCTCGATACCTCAATAGGTGATGTGATTCACTCTCATACATCTTGTCATTTACGTTTCTCTCAATGCATGTGTTAGGGACAATTCTATGTACTTTATGTAGGCTTCGCTGTGGCGAATATGTTCAAATAAAAAAATGGGGGGGTGGGACGCCCCAAGTAAGAAAAACTTTAATGTACACAAATCTTATGTAATGCTGCGGCTCGTGAACTTATGTGTCTACACGAACGGATGTTCACGAGCATATCCATTGATCGACGATTATCGTTTTTTAGTTAGTTAGTGTCGGAAAAAAGTAAATTTTTGGACCCCACATCACGTAAATTATACTACCTGATTGCATAAACATCGAAAGTTATTTTTTCTGTAAAATAATGTCTTTGCTCGCGTTGAAAGTAAAAAAAAAAATATGCTGCTGCTGTTGCACAAAAATAATGTAGTAGAAACTTAAGTAACAGTATATAAAACTAATCTATAAACCAAATTAATATATAACCATTCTAATATGTATAATTTCTAATCATGAAATTTTTTTGGTAAACTAAGGGCTCTTATACATGGGCGGCACGTTTCGAACGACAGCGCCAACTGCAGCCGTCGACGCATCGACGGCAGTCGCCGGCATGTCAGTGTCGAATATCCGTGTCGACAGCTGCAGTTGTCACTATCGTTCGCAGCGCACTGCCTGTGTATAAAAGCACCCTTAATCCCTTTGCAAATTTTCAGTCCTGTGACATAATCGTCTTCGAAAATAGACAGAGGATGGTCGAAAGTGCTCAAATGGATTTGTGTAAATAGATGCACAGTGCGGGCCGGCCAAGAACTTGGCTTAGCGCTTTCTGTACACCTTGATTATAGTATTAAACCTAACGTAAAGTTCACGGGTATTAAGAGGCCCATTATCTAAGTCTTCAACATATGAATAGACTATAAGCAAAAACTGTCAGCCCGTTTTTCGAAGTCATACTAAAGCTACAGAAACTGTATTTCTATTAGGTTTACGGTGTACACTTTCCAATCCAAAAAGAATATCAAAGTGGAACCAATCGTCGTAGCTACGCAGGTAACACGAAAAAGTTTGATTGGTTTCAAATCACACGAAGTTGCGAAATCAACGAAACTCATTAAAAAGCAAACAGCGGATGTCGCAGCTCAAGATCAAATATGAATATTATTGCCTGGCCTGATCCCTAGCTCGTTTTGTTTATCTTCAAGACTTTAATAAAACATCCTTTGATTGAGTCAAGTTTCAGATGTCGACGGTAGTTATGATGGGGAAGTATTTTTCTGCAGCCCGCATTTTCTGTGCAAAGCTCGTTTGTTTGCCCTAGTATATTTCTGTTGCTTTTTCGTTGGATTATTTTATCATTACTTACAGTAAAGTATGAGTAGATAAACTATACAGGGTTGTGGGAAATTCTAACTATTCCTGAAATATAATTTTACAACTGAAGGTACAGAAGTGAAGGTTGGAGATTCAGGTTAAAGATTATTTACATCAAAGATTATTTAGATGACAATGAGTTCGTTCATGCGTTCGAATGCAGGTTTTAGAGTTCCAGGTTTTATATAAACTCTGTTAATTAAGGACTCGAAAAGACTAAGTTTGGAGTTTTGTTGTCCATTTTTTCTACAAAATTATCTAGATTTTGAAATGGACACCTAGTTTAACTTGTAACTTACATTAAGTCGCAGTTTCTGTGCTGCTTAGAATATATTTTTTTTATTTGAACTGAAACGGCTTCACAGATTTTTATGATTTTTTTCGTGTATATTTGGTAGGTCTGAGAATAGGTCGTAGGCTAATTAACATAGCAGAACAAAGTTTGCCAGTTCAGCTAGTAATAATATGTGATTAATACCAGAGAAGGTAGTGGATTTCCCATATAAAAGTATTATATGGCGATAAAAGTAGTTTTTTTTATTTATTAAGTTTTTGCTTGAATATCATTAATAGCTTGATAGCTTTTTCTCGCAGCGTATTGTTTGCGTTATAAGTAATTAACCGGTGAAAATTATATTGCAAAACTTACATGTCTAAGTTTTGCCGTATACAATTGGCAAAATACTTATGACATTTGAACATTTACTTTTGACAATTTCATGTTTTTTTTAGCCCTGATAATATGACAGCCAGCACGCGGCATTGGTATAAAGAGGTTCATAAAATTAAATACCAGATATGGTAACCCCTGTTTTATATGGTATCACAATCTTAATTATTATTATCACATATTATCCTATGAAGCAAAACATGCCTTATCAGAAACGCCGCGAAAGAATATAACAACTCGCAAAAAGTATAAAATCAATGTTTCTACCGAGAACTCTTTTCCGTCACTATCTGAAACAGACGAAAGTGAAGAGCTTGAACTTGCATCTCCTTCATGCTCAACGCGTAGTAAACTTAACCGAAGCTGCCCCGAAGTAAACATAATAAATACCAGTAACTACGAACAACTGAACAGTGGAATATGAAAACTCCATGAAAAGCTTGAAATAGCTGAAAATTAGGTTGAAAACTTGCTTCAGGAAAACGACTTCCTGAAAAAAAAAGTATTAGAGTATGAATTAAAAATACAACAACTTACACACATATGTAAAAACACCCCGAAAAATATAACATCTAAAAAAAAGAAAAAGAAAAATTTAAATAATAGCGCCAGGAAAGACCTATCGCACACTCAACGAGGATTGAACGAAAGCGTCAATGAGCTACAAGTCGGAAGTAAAGATATTTCAACGCCACCTAGCGGCAGCAAACGGAATGACCCCGAGGACTTGTCTCCTAGATCGATACCACAACATATCTCGCAGAATCTAAACGAACAGCAAGTGGTAAAATCGCCTCCTTGCGGCCAAACCCGGAATCAGGCTGGAAGTGATATAGAAAAAGAAGGTGTAAAAAATAAAATGTGCATTTTGAGCACCAATCCCCATAACAAAATTTTATCTATTGCCGAAAATAATTTGAGTGAAGACTTCATGATATGTCATTATCTAAAACCGGGAATTGGTATCAGGGAACTCATAAAGAACGTCGAGCAAAAGCACCATGGTTATTCTATGAATGACTATTGCTTAGTAATGGTCGGTGAAGCAGATTTTAAGACATCCCAGAACTATCTTGAACTGGTCGATTATATCAGAGAAATTCTATCCAAAGCTACGCACACTAATATTATCATGTGTGTGCCAACATTTCTCTATGGAAAATATACAAATTTATACAACTGCAGGGTGGAATATTTCAATCACCTTCTCTGTAAAGATATTATCACGCATGAGTATGCTTACATCCTGGACAGTAATTTAAACCTGTGTTTTGAAAGGGACATGCACTCCAGATATGGTGGACGAGTTAATAATCTTGGTATGAGAATAATATTCCAAGACATACACTGCGCGGTGACAACCATAACTGAGACACTAAAAATCAAGACTCCTACCACTCCTGTTAATTCTGAAGATGATGTCCAGCCAGAAACATTTTTTCGTCACTAAAAAGAAACATAAAGTCCCAAATAAGAGCAAGCACATAGGACTCTTTTATCAAAATGTGAGAGGACTTAAGACCAAATTGAGACAATTTAGACACAATCTTGCTTTACTGGACAGCGACATTGTCGGTATAACTGAAAGCTTCTTGGATGCTTCTGTACATGATGCTGAGCTTTCGGACGATGACTGGACCTTCCTACGTCGAGACCGCGCCACGCCATGCGGCGGCGTTTTACTGGCGGCCCGGCCCGGACTCACTCTGCGGCGCCGACGTGATCTGGAGACTGAACGTGGAGAAGACTTATGGGCGACTTTCTCGTTACACGGTTATACCTTTTATGTAGGCGTTGTCTATATAAAGCCTTCTGCCACAGACGAAGAATATATGAACTGGTTTACCATGGTTGACTTGACCAACTTTACTAATTGGTGATCTTAACTTAAACAGTGCGTCAATTAGTATAAGAAATTACTATGGTTACTTCTTAGAGTATTGCGGTATGTATGATTTGAATGAGGTGAGGAATGAATACGGGGGAAAACTGGACGAGGTGCTGGTTCAGCGGCAATACGGGCGAATATTCGGGTGCCAAACCGCCAGCGGCTGTTCTGATGGGGGGCTTGTCGCACCAGATAGGTATCACCCACCGTTGGACATCAGCATCGCACTGCGGGCTATTAGGCAGACCCATGCGGCCCAGCCTCTTCAGCCAAGCAACATACTAGACCACCGAGACTGGAACTTTGCTAAAGGTAATTTCGATCTTCTATATAGTCACTTTTGTGATGTCCCCTGGGACTTGGTCTACTCATGCGATGATGTCAATGCGGCTGTTGAAAAATTTTATGAAATTATTTATGACATTTTTGATCTGTGTTTTCCACGCAAAGAAAGGAAGAAAGGAAACTGTCGGCGATTTCCTGTGTGGTATTCCAAACAGCTGATTAAAGATATTGGTAAAAAGTCACAGCTACATAAAACTTGGAAAAAAACGAAAGAACCTCTAATTTACAATCAATTTAGTAGATTGCGTGGTGCCATTAAAATAAAGCAGAAACAAGCGTACGAAGCTTATATTAGTCGTATAGAAAAAGAAATTGGCAATAATCCGCGTCTATTTTGGCAACATGTGACAGCTCTTAAATCCAAGGGCGGTTTTGAGCCTGTGGTAGAATTTAAAGGTGCATCGGTTTCCGGAGAAGATGCGGCAAACGCATTTGCTAAGCACTTTGGTGATGTTTTCTTAGTGGAGCCACCCCTATTATCAGCTTCCGGCGCGGCAGCGTCCGATTCCTCTTCTCCAGCCAACTACATAAACATCACCGGAATCACGGAGGGAGACATCCTTGCGGCTATTAGCAAATTAAAGCCTCGTAGCTCCATAGGCCCTGACTGTATACCTCCTTATGTAATTAAAGGATGTAAGGATTTCTTGATTGCCCCGTCAGAGTATATATTTAATCTATCACTACAAATAGGCCTATATCCAGCCCAGTGGAAGGCAACCAGGGTCAAACCAATCCCGAAAACCAGTAATAAGATACTGGTGGAAGAGCATCGTCCTATTGCTATTCTTAGTTCCTGTGCGAAGGTCTTCGAAATAATTTTGAAACAAAAATTAGAGCCACAGATTCAGCCCTTTATAACCACTGCCCAACATGGAGTTAGACCTGGAAGATCGGTTGATACTAATCTTTTGACACTTGTTGACCTAATATCAGGGGAGATGGACAGGGGCAGGCAGGTAGACGTCATTTATCTAGATTTTCAAAAGGCATTCGACAGAGTGGACAATGACATTTTGTTGTGTAAGTTGGTGGCATTAGGTTTTACACCCAAGCTTGTGGAGTTTTTTGCAGACTACTTGAAAGATCGACAGCAGTTCGTTCGACACGGATGTTTTGTCTCCCAGCCCTACTCTACTAGGTCAGGAGTGAGTCAGGGGTCAATCTTGGGTCCGATGTTGTTCTCAATAATGATAAATGACCTGCCAACAGTCTTAAGGAACTCTACATGCTTATTATATGCCGATGATTTCAAACTTATTCAATCGGTTATTGACAATCAAAGTGTTTGTTTCCTTCAGGAAGATATAGAGTCAGTTTTGACTTGGAGTTTAAGTAACAAATTAAGCTTTAATGTAGCTAAGTGCTACATGATGTCGTTCACTCGGTCTCCCTTTCCGATTGACGCAAAGTACAAGCTCGGAGGGCAAATAATACAGAGAGTTTTTACTATAAAAGACCTTGGTGTAACTTTTGACACTAGACTAACCTTTCACGACCATGTAACTTCCTTGGCAGCCGAAGGATTTAGGAGGCTGGGCTTTGTTTCGAGAAACGCCCGTGAATCCCGTAGGCCTCGAACTACCCAATTGCTTTATACTTCCCTTGTACGAAGCAAGCTTGAGGCTAGCGCTTGCGTTTGGAATCCGCATGAAGACAAGTATAAACTAATGCTAGAAAAGGTCCAAAAAAGGTTCTTAAGGTCTATTTACAAGGCTAAGCATAGAGTTTACCCATTCATGTACCCCACTAAATTCCTACTGGGAACACTAGGCTTTAATTCCTTGGAGACGAGACGTAGTAGAGACCAGTTACTTATAGCTATTAAAATTCTGCGGGGGAGGATCGACTGCCCAACTCTACTAGAGAGACTACTTCGGCTGAACGTGCCTAGCCGCTTTCGGTATGGCTCAAGGAGGCTCAGGGCTCTTTTTAGTAATGAGCGAGTTCGTACTAGCGCTCGCCGCTGGTCCCCGCTGAACAGCACCCTTGCCCGATTGAACCGGTTGCATGCGGCGGCTCCCCACACCGATATCTTTAGCAGTCATGAGAGTCAACTTAAGAAGGAATGTCTGGCGATTTGTGAGGAAAATGAATAAGTGACATTACTCTAATTAGATTGACATTTTATTGATACCTTTGTGACAAAATTAAATTTCCGTGTGATTATTATCTTTTTAATCGAATTTATTTATTGACATGTGAACGAATAATTGTAAAAAATTAAATTTTATGAATAACTGACATTTCTCATTTCATGAATTGTATTTTAAATTTTGTTTTTTCAATTAATCTTAATTTTAAATTAAATCTAAAGTAAATTGTACATATGTATATAATTTTAATGTTCTAATTTTTATAATTTTTAAATGTAATAATGTATACTTTAAATAATGTTTAATGCAATTAATTACGCAATAGTTTTAACTGTAATGTAATTATTTTTCTTGCAATAATAAATGAAATAATAAATGAAATTATTAAACCGATTTCGATGAAACACGATCTGTAGGTTGGCCCGGTTCCACACCGCAACACCGTATAGACCAAGAAATTGGTAGTCACGTCAAATCTGTTTATTAATATTAAGATTTTGAGACCTTTGAGAATGTGGTAATACTCGTATGTTAGAATGCTTGCAGATGTCATTTTGGTTTAATTTAATAAGTTTTTTTTTCGTGAGGTACAAAGCAAAAGCAACAGCAACCGATGAAGCAAAAGAGGTTTGTGAGGATCATGGCAAGTGGCACCTTGGTCTCTACCTTTCCTCCGGGATACAGACATGAGTTTATGTGTATCTATATTAGGTACATATATAATACCTTTAAACGAGCAATTCTTGTATATAATATACTGAATCTCGGAAACGGCTCCATTTTCATGAAATTTAGTATGCAGAGGGTTTCGGGGGCGATAAATCGATCTAGCTGGGTTTCATTGTTAGAAAACGTCGTTTTGTCCGTGTTTTTAGGCAATGAAAAACTGCTAAAATATCATTATAATACGATGGTAAATTTCGCCACCATCTATAAGGTTGTAATAGCTTAGGAGGAAAATCGGGCTGTCCCGTAACCAGAGGCCTGCCTCCAAGCCGATTGTTTTTTTTCCTTTTTTTCCCTTTCTTCATCGTATCTAAATATAATTTCCAAAAATCCATGTACCGTTTATTATTGTATAAAGTCACAAAGGTCATGGTCAAACTTTTAAATTAATTTTAACGGTTGGGTTATTAAAATTTTAAAAGGCGATAATTTTTATCTGATATATTCTGTATTATAAAACGAACTATGCTTACAGCACATGACGTATTCTATGAAGCGCAGTGAATGTTGGCCTATATCCACAAACTAACTGCCGTTGGGCTTTCTATTCGCAAAATGTAGGCTCATAAGTGCTTTAAATGAATTTTAAAAATGACTGCAGAATTATACTGCAACACAATAACCCAATGCAAAAAAGCTCAGGCGAGTTTGCTAACAGAGACAGGCCCGAGTGGCTCTATTATCTGCAACATCCACTGTTTCATTACTAGATGACTAGACTGATTTCTGCAAAGCTGGACTCTCCCTTTGTTGCGGCAGCATTCGCTCCAAAAAATCGAGTTATTGCGGTAAACAACACAACCAGTAGGAAATTATATTTACTGTAACTTTATTGTCGAGAAGCTTCAGGCTGGGTGACTGTGATAAAATAACGACAAAAACTCAATATGATGATCGTAATATTATGAAACAAAAATAAATAAACTTGCCGACTCGGCAACCGTTGTTTTGCCTTACTAATTAGCCTGCGACCTATTCTCGGACCTAACAAATATACAAAAAATTCATAAAACTCCGTGAAATTGTTTCGGAGGAGTTCGATAACAAACACGAGACAAGAGGTTTTTATATATTAGAAAATGATCCGAGTACCTATTTGTTAATGAAAAAAATCGTAAAAGGCGTAGAAGGATATGGCGGCACGACGGCCTTTATTTACAATCCTTTGAAGATTAATGTTCTATCTAAAATTTTATATCGACCAATGAGAATTGAGGAAAATATCATATGCTGTCGTTATTTACGGTATTTATTCCGGGATACGAATGTTAAACTGGCCTCTTTTTACATATTAGCATACGAAAGTTGTTTGCTAAGCAAATACGCGGAAAAGAGGATACCTAGAAAAAGATATGAAATGTTATATTAATTACGCAGAATAATAAACGAACATTTTTTTCAATGTTAACGGCTATAACTACCTACAGATACACCCGTTCTTGTTACCCAATCTTAGCTTTATTTCTCAGAAACTTAAATAGGTTGAGTTGGTTTTTATACCTATAATTAGTGTTCACTGCGATCGCTGATTATTATTCCTCTGAAAATTGTTATTATAATTAAAATATTCACAGGAAGATAAGAAATACTTAGGCTTCGACCCTAAGCGAAATCGGAAACTTTTGTGAAAATATGCTTGAAACGATTCAAGTAAAATTATGTGCTAAAGCTTTTTGAAATGTGTATGTTACTGTTTTTGAAGAACTTTGAACTTATTTTGTAATAAAAAGAGCGTAATTAGTCAAACTGATTTCAGATTAAATAATTAAAGTTTCAAATAAAGCAAAGATTGCGAGCCCCAATTTTATAAGCAAGCGCCATAAAGTTTAAGCAGGTTAAAAAGTAAGCAGGTATAAGAAGTGAGCGCGAGACCAATTTGGGGAATTTTTCGCGTGAAGCTATTGCGACTTGGAAGAAATTGCTTTTTAATTGAATGAAATGTTCACTTACCCTCGAGGCCGGCGGCAGGCGAGCGCGCGCCCCGGGCGGCGCTGCGGCGGCGCGCGGGCGCGCCCGAGCTACGCGACGCCGGGACTACAACTGAATCTCCACAGCGAAAACTTCCCTTGGCCGCGTCACCACTCACCCCATCCCTCGGCGGACCAATCGAGGACGTCATTGCGATCGAAAGCTTCCGTTCCCGTCCGAGTGCATCCGAGCGCCCGGGGTGCCGATGCCGATTGGATCTTTTAATCTGAAACGTAAATGCATGCAAAAAGAGAATGGAACGCGGCAAAGCTTTCGTGTATGGGATTTGTGTTGCACGATAAGTTGTGTGGTCAGGAAAAGCAGCCGGCGCGGCGGCGACGGCTGGCCGAAGCCATGCGCGCCTAGCAACAGGTTAAGAAAAGTGGAAAATGTTAGGCCGCAGGGACATAGTTCCTCGGAAATGCTGTATAGGAGAGGCTTCTCAGCTTCTCCGCATAGATTTTAGAAAGAAAGAGGTATTTATTACTCCATTTATTTGCGCTTCTGAGTGCAGCATTTTCATGTCTATATCAATGTTCAAAGCTTTGCAAACAAATTCACGCAATACATAGGTTCTAAATTGCCTACTTTACAATTCTAATGATTTCCTTATAGGGTAGAGAGGGTTGAATATTATTATAATTATTTATTTCTTGGGTCAGATTTTTTTTGTTGGGTACCCCTCCTAGATATAAGCTTATTTAAAATTAAATAAATATTTTCTAAGCAATTTAGTTTCTGATAAGTTTATAAGTTAAGTGTATCTTTGTTCTTGACAATAAATGGTTACTCATTCATTTTTTTTATTTAGGTCAAATTATAAGAAGTAAGAAGAATACGTGTCGGGCACGTGTAGTGGTTAAGCTTATATTATCTCACTTTGAGAGAAGGCCTGTGCCCAGCAGTGGGACGTATATAGCGTCTCTGATCATTTGGGACCGGCTAGACCAACTAGCAATGAGTCTACGGGGAATTTATTTTATCCACAGACCCACTGACTGCAAAATAGGGTAAAAACAAGAATTTCCTTTTGTTACTTCATTACTCCATTAAGCATAAACTTTTTATCTTTTGATCATAAAGTTAGTACTGGCTGATATTAATGTTTTTGGTACTTATTTCTTTAATGAACATATTTAATGAACATACCTACTGGCCGATTTAATGTTTTACTTATTTCGTTATTTCTATGTGAAGTTTGTGTATGACAGATGTTTGTCAAGTAGTAATCCTAATGAGAGGGTGGATCCACAGAATGTGGTTTTTATTACCCGTAGACCTACAATATTTTGTAGTCAGTTCGTCTACAGGTAAAATGAGATCGCTGTGGACCCATCAGTGGGTCTAAACGGGGTTGGGAGGGGTATAAAGGCTGCTTAAGTATATATATGAAATGTCTGTGATGTTTAGAATACGGCTCAATGGGGTAAGCTCCTGCAATTGAATTGTATCGCGTGAGCCCGGCACGTATACTCCATTAGATTAAGTATTTAATTCTTGACCACAGGAGACGCAGCGGGCGGTGGCGTTCGTAATTTAAGTTGTAAACTAAATCTTGGGGTCTGTCTCACATATCCCCGTAAGCTGCGGCTAGGTTGCTATTTGAATGCTCCAGAACGACCACGAATTAGTATGCGCGCTCCATTCGGGCCACGCCGCCCGGCCCGCTAGGGAGCCCCAGCCGGCGATTCTCGAGTGCAATTATGTATTTAATTGAGCAATGATCTCTCTTTAAGACTAGCATTTGACCTTGTATGTGTGGGAGTTAAACTGCACTGGTAAGCAAGTTTATTGACGAAACCATTGACAAAGAATGCTAAAATAAGAAGTATAATAAAGACCATATAATTTATTGAAAAAGTTTCAAGTTTCTATAAAATTTTCATTCTACCCGGAATTAGTCCTTTAGTTCAGGATACAACGAATTATTTGAAAGTACTTATCAAAGAAAGAGTCTTCTAACTGTAATTATTTAGGCACTTTTGCATAAGAGAATTCAATAGCATGCAAGACAAATCAAAACCGATTCAAGTGAAATATCAAGTCCTCCAGAATAGTACCCTACATGCTTCAATTTGTAAGCGGGATCTTGGGATACGCTCATTTTGCGTATTACTGAACTAGCACGGAATCATTTCGGGGCATCCTGAATTATGTAAATATGGATTCAAATATTTGCGCAAATAAATGTTGTCTCGGTCTCGTAACGAGATGCGACCGCCATGTTCTGTTTGCGCGAGGCATTAGTGATTGTTACTTCAGTTACATTTCGGAAGATAGTGTCAGAGCATTTGATTTAGTAATTAAATCGTAACTGAAGGAAAACATCGTGAGAAAACCTGAGTGTCCGAGGTGTTCACAAGCCTCAGCGCTTGAATTGCCAATCTGCGCTGGACTCGCGTGGTAATTTAGCTCACTCTCTCTCTCTCTCTCTCTCTGAGAGAAGGCCTGTGCCCTGTAGTGTCTTAATATATCGAGCGAATGTGGATGGAATGGTCGGTAATAGATGTCCCAGGCGGACATACTTCGACCAATAGCAAAGGGCAAGATAAAAAGTGCCTGAAACCGGTATGCGTGCATGCAGTGGCTAGTGAGTGTTTCCGAAGTGAAAGAGATTTGTTAGGACCCTGGCAAGTGGCAAAACCTGGTCTCTGCCTACCCCTCCGAGATATAAGCGTGAGTTTATTTAATGTAATGTATGTACCTCAGTCTGTTGTATTCAACTGTATGATTTACATGCTGTGGTTTTGTAAAGTGATGCCCGACTCAGGGATGACGACACTAATGTAAAAAATTAACATTAAAATAGTATTGTCCCAGGCGGATATACTTCAACCGAAGAGGAGATGGAGGGGAAGATAAAAAGTATCCGAAACCGGTGTGCGTGCATGCAACGACTAATGAATATTGATGAAGTGAAAAAGATCTGGCAGGATCGTGGCAAGTAGCAGACCCTCCGGGATACAGGCGTGAGTTTATGTAATAATTTATGTTTATATTATTTTTGTCATAAAAATCATGAGATCATCTTGGTAGAACAAGATGAAGTATATGATTATCGAGTCAAAGACGCGTGGCTGACTGGGAATAGATATAGAGTTTCGGTATCTGGAGCCGACAGTGCTCCGTTGCAGGTAATAAGCCAAAATAAATACTACCAGAACATCTTGTTTATTCATCATCACTAAGACCTGCTTTAAATGGAGTAGGATTGCATATTGGGCAAGGTCGGATTCTGTAGTCGTATTAATCCACAAGAAAGATAATCTCAGTCACCTTAATCGCCTAACGACTACTAACCGTTTAATAATAGTTTTTAATCGTTTAGATTTACTTTTTGCTCTTCTATCATTGATAAGATATCTATGGCTCCCAGGCACAAATACACTTGTTATTATATAAACTAATTCTAAAGTGTCTGCTTATTAATCACCTTGCTCCAATACAAGAATCTAAAATGAAATGAAATCACCTTTTCTCATAATAAACTTTTATTTAAAAAATTTGCAACTATATTATTTCCAAAACTATTAATAATACAGTTACTATTGCAATACTCTAAGGTACTCCTTGTTACCCACATACAGAGTAAATCAGACAAAAACTGAATAGCTCTCATGTACCTTTTGAACATACGTAAGTTTTCCTGGGAGCCGTCGTATAGCCCTATCATACTACCGATTTGCGAGCAATTTGAAAGCGAAGCGATTGCGCAGCAACGAGCTGTTCGAAGAAGAATTATTAATTTTGCGTGCGATCCACGTCTTGGACACTCATTAGTAAAATGGATTGATTTGACGAGGAAACACTACTGCTGGCTGAACATGCTGACTTCGAAGACGCAGGAAACGAAAGCAGAAAGCAGACAAAGACGAATCTGGGAGGATTTATTATCAAGAAATTGACTGGGAAAGAGCGACTACTATGCATCGTATATAACGGAACGATTTTGAATTTTAGTTATAAATAACTTAGTATTCATTGTATCAACGACGATTGAACTTCTAAACGATGCTACGTCCGCTTACACACGTATCTTTGATATGACTCAAGTGGGGCGGGGCGGACTGTCGAACGCGATTGTACAAAATGGCGTCGAATGTGGTAATCGCGGCGACAGCGTCTCACACGGCATCGTTACAGCGTGTACGTCGCGTAATCGCGGCGAGTTAACTGCGCGATCGCCTCACTTTCAAATCGCTAGTGTGATGGTGCTCTTAAGAATGCAGATGAATAAATAATGAACAATTTTTTAACATTAAAGTGCTGACCTCATTCATTCCTCCTTTCGACAAAATGTTCGATTGTCGCCCATGTCACAGTGTCTTCGACTTTTTGAGTGAACCATAATATATGTATATTTTATTTTATTTTATTAGGAAAACTAACAGCTTATCACTAGGTAACACAATAAATTACACACATAGATACAGAAAGCCAACAAAAAGTTTTCACAGCTAGCAATATTTTGAGCAATTAGCACAGGTGAAAGAAAAACGATACACGAAACACCAGACACGGTAACTATATCCAATAATAGAAGAAGGAAGATGGCACACCATTATAGTGGGTTATATCGGTAATGAGGCCTCAACCGAGTCACAAAACTTAGAGGTTAATACTTTACGGATAACGGAAATACTACTAGCGAACAAATCAATGTCTTCGTTTTCAATACAAAGGTCGTTGAAAGATCGTATAGCTCTGATAAAGTAAGAATTTTGTCTAAAGTTTGTGCGAGCCCAAGGAACAAACAATGACAGTCTTCGGCGAGACTGAGAACGTGAACATGAAGTCTTCTTTTACTTTTTATTATAGTGTAGAAATACTTGCGTTTAATTTTCAATTTTTGCATTTGTAGTAATTCAGAGATTCAGCAACCGGACCGGGCGAGTGGATTTTATTACATCTTTAAGAGAGACGATATAGCAAGCGAACATTGCGCGGGGCTGGGGCGCTGTGACACAAAAATGTATGGAACTTGCGTGAGTGCGTTGGGTGCTTATTGTACTGTATTCCATAGAGCTCCATACATTTTTGTCTCACAGCGCCCCGGCTGCGCGCCCTGCCCCTATATTACGCGTACCAAATGCAGAGGAATTCCAATCGTCTGACTGTCAAATTAGTATGGAATTTGACAGTTAGACGATTGGAATCGCTCAGGATTTGGTGCGCGTAACTAGGCTCCTGTTCGCTTGCTATTTCAACTCCATTAAAGGTGCTTTAACCTCCTCAGTCCTGACTTTGAAAATACCGATTGAAAACCATTGTTGTTTTCAAGGTCAAGACTGAGGAGGATGAAATGCTTCCGAAAGATTCATCCATCTATGCTTCTGGACGCATTTATTTGCTGTCACACAGAAGTTCGGCCAAGCCTAATTGATTGACTGTGTATTGCAACTTGCCGCTTTGTGAGTGAATTGTTTGTCCTTTAATGTGATTCCTGATTTCATGGTTACAGTTGCAACTCCATCTGAGTTCGGTGAGATCACTTCCTTGATACGTAGAAGTTTGAATTAACTAAATCTTATTGAGCATCAAAACTATTAAGGTATATGGATAACTCTCTTTTGCACACCGGTTACAGAGACAAAGTACTACTTAGCCCGAGTGACAAAGTCATTTAAACACTGGCCTACGTTTCCACGTAAAGTAAAGTATACAATAATTTGTATGTGGGATGACGGTACTCATTTGTGCGTTATTCTCTGACTAGTGCATTAACCAAACAACAACAAAGCTTCAAGCAACTGTCTGACTTTATCTATACGCCGATAGGGCAGCGAAACGAAGCAATTTAAAATTTGTCCCGAAGGCGCCGCGCTGCGCGCGCTTGTCTATATAAATATTATGCGGCGGCGTAGGCGGGCTTGCTACGCAGATGCTACCAAGTCTACGAGACCTGCTACGACGTAGCTACGAACTCGTACACCTTGCTCCTACGAAAGCAACTTGTAAGTAAGTAAGAAATTGTATTCGCTGATGTATTTATGAAATTATGGTGTCTATTATAAAAATTAATACTGTCACAAAATGACAAAATAATTAATTAGAAAAAGAATTATTAATTTTGCTACTATTATTTGTGCAAAAGTTTGGATCGATGGCTGTTTATTGGTCACGCCAGAACGGCCTAATGGATCTGGATGATTTTTGGAACAGAGATAGATTATAGTCTGCAATAGCTGGTAAGCTACTTTTTATCTCTCAAAATATACATCTAAATTTCCACTCGGACGAAGTCGCGTCAATGGCTAGTCTAGATTTTTTTTAGTCAGAAGCCAAATTTTGCGTTTGCTTTTTTAAAAGGAATGTCTGTAAGTTTCTTCTAGCTATACACTTCCCGGGATAGGCTGAGGGGCGCGAAGTAGACTTGATTGGAAACCCTATTCCATATTTATTATGGACCTATTTTGTCATGCTTATTGACCTTCGTGTCAGGAAATAGGTACATGGCTGCCCTGTCTCGGTCTGCGTTGACGTGTTGTTTTGGTTAGTTCTCAGAAGAGGGAAGTTCAGATCAACAGCGTTAGTTAAACCCTCAGAACACAAAAAGAAGGTTAAACCTAACCCATCTTTTTTTTCAGCATTGGATGCTACTCCTTCTCTGTCTATTCTGGCCCTACACAATTGAAGATTGCTTTGCATATTGTGTATGTACTTTTTGTATTGAATTGTATTGTATTTTATTCTACTGTGTTGTATTATATTGTATTGTATTTTACTTTATTGTATTGTATTGTTTTGTTTTGTATTGTGCTGTACTGTGCTGTATTGTACTGTGCTGTACTGTACTGTACTGTGCTGTGCTGTGATGTGCTGTATTGTGCTGTACTGTATTGTTTTGTTTGGTATTGTATTGCATTGTTGTATTGTATTTGTCTGTCTCGATGGTTTGTTCCTTGAGTCACTAGACCAGGCCCGGGCACAAAATCAGTGCTGTGGGTAATAAACCTGCAGCAAATACTGAGCCTGACACCGTTTTACCCCCGCATAGACATAGCTCCTTTGTACGTAGCCCCTGTGCCCCTTGCTTGTTGTTTTTATTTTTTGTCTAGTGTTTTGCCTTGTCTGTTTTTCCTTGTTTCCTATGCCTTGTATAATGACGACGATCTTCTTCTTCTTAATAAGGCAACTAAAAAATCACTTAAAGTTGTCGACATTTAATAGGCCCGTTTGGACAGCTGTCATTATGATGCAATTAGGGATGCGAACAAAATAAATATGCGATTTTCATGATAAATTGATTGCAAATTATATCACCTCTGATTGGTTTCTTAATTATTTAAGTTTTTGAAAGTTATCGACAAATACCTGAGTTTTGTAACAATACTAAAACTAATCGCTTTACAATTATAATCTTTATTCACTTTAGCCAGATGAAGAGCCAAAATTATCAGTTGAGCTATCGTCGCCTACATAATAAATACTTATACTATCATTATCAATGAAGTTATCAATATTGACGTCTCTTTCACATTCCCCGTGTTCCTTCGTGCTCGTGGCGCAAATACACCCAAGCAAAAATACACCAAATACAAAGAAGCTCACAGTTATGTCCAATATGGTGAAAAATACACGAAGTACGGCTGTCGAGGTGGGACACTATCGTCAAAAAGTTTTGCCAGTAAAAAAAATAACTAATTTTATTTTTATATAGGTACTTATAAAAAATAAGGTTTATTTTATATTATTATTTTATAATCGAATACAGCCGATAAAAATCTACGATGGAAAACTTACACCACTCGGATTAAAAAATAAAGAGCCGAGAACGTAACTGGTTTTCGGACGTCTTGTAATAATTCAAAATACCAATTAACTTTGGAAATAAAAGTAATTGAATAGGGTACTCACATTGTTATGAGTTCTGTGGGTATTAAATGACACGAAATGACAACAAGCAATTAATTTTTATTCTAAGATTGACCCTTCCCCAAAAGGTGTCACCTTAACTTACACGCTGTTAACATAACCCAACGATTGCATATAACACAAACATCGATACAATAAGACATTTAGATTAGAAGTAGGAAGTATAACTAAATGCACACAATTGTTTGAGCTTGTTACACTAACCTTAACTTAAAGTTCGCACACGAGTGTCCAGAAACACACAAACTTAAATCTACGCACTAATCTATAACCTAACTGATAATTATAATTAATAGGGCGCCAGGAGGACTTTAGCCGAAGTAGGGTTCCTGCCTACCCACAAGCCTCAACGGTTTCCTCAGTCGTTGCAAGAAGATTATTTTTCTACATACGGATCATCGCTCTGCATGAGTACGCGTTCCAAAAAAGGACGTGTCCGTAGGCTATAACAATGAAATTCATCGCGTTTAGTTGAGCATGAGAACATTGAAATCTGAGCCCTTACAACAAGATTCGTTTGTTATCAGCTTACCCCTTTTGGACTTCCAGTTTAAAGAAACTCACTCAAGACAATGTAGGAATTCACAAAGTTATGCTAAACTGCGTTTCTAAACATGGATGAAGAAATATTTCAATGTTTAATTTCCAAAAGACTTCTTATTTCAATATTCCGTTGCAGAAAACAGCTGTCCGCTCACTTTTTTCCACTCACTTCCTTATTTTCTTCACTACCTACAATTTTTCAAAACTAAGGCTGCGTTCAGAAAAAATTAAAAGATTGAACTGGAGTTCCGCAAACACATAACAACATATTATTTACCCGCATGTGTTTTTTTAAATTTTATTATAATTTATTTTCTATCGTCATAGCTAGGTGTCAAAACGGACCTATTAGATCCCGATTACTTTAGGTGCATTCTGATTTCGACTTGTCGTTTTCTGCGAGTGATAACGCAGTAATTACGTTTTGGATGGAAACAATTTAGTGCAGTTTATATCTTTTGTCATCGATACATTGGACCTCTGATCGACCCGCCGCTATTTTGAATTTTTTCAAAGTTTCCGCCCACGTTGAAAGTGGTGTAAATATGCATAGAGGATTCTTCTAGAAACAAAAAAAATCTGGTCATATGGTACCCTAAAGTGTCACGTTTTCGAGATATTTGGGGGTAAAGATCGGTATATGAGATCAGTGACAAGTAATAAGAATGCAGCAATACCGTGTGTTACGCGTTTCATTGCATAAAAAAAATAGTGTCCAGGTTGATTTAACTATTTATTAGAAGGCGGCACAATCTACTAACAAAAAAAAAATCTTAGCTGTGATTGATGAAACTGTATTTAGCCGTTTGAAGATAATCAGTACTTATTTAGTTCATAATTATTTTTACGAATAGTGACAAAACAAAACACGTAGTCATGGAAACCGTTTCAACAAAATTTCGATTCAAAAGTTGTCTCTTTAGCGTTTCAAAAGGAGGAAAGAGAAATAAGCTTTAATAGGTGTCGAGGGTTAATAAACAAGTGTTATACGTATCAGCGATTTCTAGTTCCAAATATTATCTTGGTACCTAATACGATTAAACATCTTCAACAAATATTTTCCTACTTCACATTATTTTCGTCTTAAGATGGCCGCGGCGGTCGGGCGACGGGATGGAAAACAAGCCTACCATTGCGGTTCGAACTACCTACTTTGACAAAATAACGTTAATTGCTATGTGATGTGATTTAGTAGGCAAGGCAGTATTTTAGTGACTATTATTTGATTACAACGAAATGCGTATATATACAATTACTGCATTCTTAATGATTGTCATTGATCTCATAAGACGATCTTTACCCCCAAATATCTCGGAAACGTGACACTTTAAGATACCATATAACTTAAAGTTTTTTGTTGGAATAGGTATACTGTATCTATATTTACCACTTTAATAGGGCGCGGCAACTTTTTAAAATTCAAAATGACGGCGGGTGGATATGCCAGCTTCCATAGAAAATGCACAAACCCCTTTTTAACCGACTTCATGATATTATGCAGTAAGAACTACTTATAAACCTTTCTTAGTTTTCGCAGTAAAAATGTGAAAAGAAAGGCGCCGGTAAAAAGTTTGAACTAACTAAATATTAATAAAAACATGAGGTTGCAAAATCTGCAAGCCTATCAACTGCTTGCGCCATTACTTGAAGTCGATGTTCCGTTCCTCGTTTAGATCGTATCAGCTACTTGAACATGCTACTCGTTCCAAAGTGACATAGACAAAAACTGTTTGTTATTTTCTCTTCTTTTTACTTTTCTCAGATATTTTTGTCTTAGAGTCAATCGTTATGGCATTTTGGCACCTTCAATTCAAGGTAGCGGCTCGCGCCTCGCCCTCAACCTACTTTTAATTATCGTATCGATTGAAAACTTAGGAAGTGTATGTAATTTTGATGGCGATACAGTAATTTGTTATCATTGAGCTGTGTCATGAATTCAACTAAATGTCGAATTATACAAGTCTCTGAACTGTGTCACATATTTAGTCTGTCATTTTTTTCTTCGAACTTCAACAGAAGCAACTACATATAATACAGATATCGTTGATTACATGTCTCTACTACATAACCATTTTGAATGTAACCAAAAAGCTTTAAATAAATAATAGAATCAATAATAGGCAAAATTGGCTTTTTTCGATAATGCACTAAAAATAGGAAAATAATCTAGCTGGTATCGTAATGTTCGCAATGTTAATTTCGTAAAGTGTGGGCGCTTTTTTTAAATTCATGGATCAGCGTTGATTTAATTTAGACCAAGTGTATAGTGATACATTTTTGGCTTAGCCATTACGAAATTAGGCAATTATTTTTTATACTTTTACTACTGGTAGGATAATACTTAAAAAAATTGGAGCTACTCCTACGCCTAAATTAGGGATAATTTAGATATTAATCATTTTTCGTTTGAGGGATCCGCACATTTTTGTTCGAGTAGAGCGTCCCACCCTCTCTTCCTGCTAAATAGCTTTTTGTAGAAACGCAAAAACATAAAGGACATATATAATGAAGTTAAAAGGTATACTATCACAACTAAGTAGGCTTTACAAGTTAACGAGTTATAGTCGATTACTTTGAAGAAGTGTTAGTTCTCTAAAGCATGTAGTTAAGTAAAATAAAATGCTATTATCCATCAAAAAAATCTCTCCTTCTACGCTACTCTACACTGTGTGTGTGGCCCGATACGCACTTGGCCGGTTTTTTATTATTATTTTTTATAATCTTTTCAGACTGACTCATAGATAAAGCCCAATACAAAAACCTCTTATTTTTCTTAATTAATTTTCCTTGCAAAGTTTTGAAACATTTGACTTTCAATTTTTTTAACACTGGTATTTTTATTGTATTTGACTTACGAGTTTGTTTCTTGTAACGCACATAGCTTGTTCTTTTCTCAGTTTTTAACATTTTACCAACAATTTTGCTCATAACCTGGACATTGATTGATATCTTGTATTCGACTCGGCTTTTCTACTCACGGACTATAGTTACTGTTTTACTCGACAACAATTTGCTCCTAAAACATATGACGTCACGTGTTAAGTAAGTCAAATGAAGGTCAATTGTATATAAAAATAAAGCTAATCTTTTGAGATAAACATATCTAACATAGAAAATACTGTTATTTGGATTTTTGCCTCAAAACGGTTTTCGATTCAGCAGGTAAGAAAAAACTTTGGGTTCCCAATTGCTTTCGCCACGTTTTCCTTATTTTCTTCTTTTTATCTGTCGCCTTCGAGGTAGGGTAACGTTTCTACAATCGGCTATCCTCTCACCCTAAGCACAGCTAGGGGTGTAATGTAAACGCAGCTCGAGGAGCCGGAAGCGCCGTTAAAGGCATTATTATCCGGACGGTCGCTCCGCAAATAAATCGTCTGCAGCGGCGCCAACGCCCCTTCGATTATCTTCGAATCTTCATTATACCGACATATTGTACTCGCCTCGCCTCCGCAACATAGTACTACATATAATTATAGTACAAAACGCTTTCACCCTACACAGGTAAGCTAAAATATTGAAATAATAAGAAATTGGCTTTTTGGTTTAATATACGTTTGAAATATAGGTACATTCGGCAGCCAACCAAGTCATTTATTGTTTGGTATAAGCCTCTCCATCCATAAGCTCATAAATTGGAACTTATCGTCTTTATTTTCTGTACATATTCTACACTCTTTACCTTGCCTTTCTTATGAATTTATACAATTTGGGAATTAAAAATAACCTAAGGGACTTTCCGCAAACTATTACTGAACATGGTAATTTTGCCGAGTGTACAAACTTTCCACCTACAGCGAGTGATTTCAAATACTTATAGTTTATCCTCTCGTTGGAAATTTTAAGGCTGGCTTATTAGTCGAAGTAAGTACGAATTCAAAAATTTCATCCGACATGTTTCCGATTCTAAGAATGGAAGTTATGCTCAGAGCAAACTTTTAATGAAACACCGTAGCTTTTCGATGGAAGGTCGCGGTCTCTTTATAGATTCGATCATTATTATGCGTTTGAATATAACCATTTATTGACATTTCTATTAAATTGATAATTTATACAGGAATGATTTTTAGATACAGCCCATGAACTAATGAGTTTCTAACATAATAATATCTAATAGGTATACAAAAATCTCGTGTCACAGCGTTTATTATCGAACTCCTTCGAAACGGCTTTACCGATTATTATGGATTTTCTTTTGTATATTTGGTAGGTCTGAGAATAGGTCGTAGGCTAACGAATACAGCAAAACAACGTTGGCCGAGTCAGCTAGTCTATTAATATGTTTTGTATAATTTCCTTTAGATAAGATGGTTTTCATTGTCATTTCTCTTTGAGGACTTATTTATCGCAAATTTACCTAAATCTAAATCATAAAATATAAATGAAATCTTTTCTAGTTAGTGTAGTATATGTTCTACTGCTGGGCAAGACCTCCTCCTAATGCGTAAGCATTACCTGTTCATGGCCACTACTTACACGATAAACCTAAAATCTCGTCCTTTTTAGGGTTCCGTACCTGAAGCATGCCAAACGGGATCCTATTACTAAGAATTCACTGTACGTCTGTCCGTTTGTCTGTCTGCCTGTCACCAGGCTGTAGTCCATGAACCGTGATAGCTAGGTAGTTGAAATTCATAACACATGACAACAAATACCAAAAACTAAATAAATATTTAAGAGGGGCTCCCATACAACAAGCGTTGTCTAATTGTCTAAAGACAGCGCTCGCCATCCAGCGGCCATCTATGTAGCCTTCACAGCGCCGATGTCATATCGTTAAATGTCAATGTTAAACATTCTTGTTGGTTTCTATAGATGGCGCTGTTCTCAAATTCGATCTTTGTCTAATGTTGTATAGATAATGGTACGAAACCCTTCGTGCGCGAGTCCGACTCGCACTTGGCCGGTTTTTTTTAATATATTGACATTAACAGATTCCAACAACGGAGGATTTCATCATATCATCATCATAAGAAGCCCTAATACGTCCCACTGCAGGGCACAGGCCTTCTCTCAGAAAGAGACTATCATGAAGTTTTCAATTCGCCGGAATCTTTTTGTTTTACTTCAGTAGTTGACATTTTATTTCTCTTATATTTGTAGTTGACCCAATCACAAGTGGAAGCTTTATATAGCGATGTTTTATTCTTTATGATTTTTGTTTTATTCTTTATTTTATGGCATTTAACTTTTATGTGTATGTTTATATTGTTATTATTAAATAATTACATTTTTTTAATTCGTTTAATGTGCACACATTATTTCCCTACCTCTTTAAAATCATCGTCTCACAACTGATGTGGTTGGCTGGAAGAAATTTCTATAGAAATAAGCTCGCCCATGTACCCGTTCTTATTGCTTTGTTTTATGTGTAACTTATTTATTTCTTGTGTACAATAAAGTACCTATAACATAAGTAAAAACTTTGCATGCTCAAATGTGAAAAATGTGTTAAAATACTTTTGTGCAAAAGAAGTAATGTCTATCAATGTTGCTGGACCTATTTTGACTTTTACCGCATTTTGATAAATTTACGGGTACTGATATGGACGACCTATTGTTATTTGTATTATTTTGGGTGGTGTAGCATCCTCAGTCCATAAATGTGTTACACATATATTTGTTTACGTTTACATCTAAGGAAATATTATATGTAATAGCTATAAGGTTTAAATTAGCGCGTGACCGCTCCAGCCTTCCGCTGGTCTCCGATGAGCTAGACGCTACCTCGGGCCGGTGACGGCGCGCCCACCGGATATTGATTTACAGCGATGAAGCAATGAAGCCCGGTTCCGGCCGCCCGCAACCTCTTCTCTACACTATCATATTAGCTTTGTGTCATTAGCTCACCGCTTCCAATCTAATTTTATAAATGTCAGTTTAACTTTGCCTCTGGGAAAATGTTATTAAAATGTTTTGACGCCACTTTGCTACAAGAGTTTGTTATAATTTAATATTCAGTGAACTTGCAGCGAGCCAGGCTGACTTTATCGCAGTAATTTTAGAGGCGTGCTTGGTTATTAAGATAGTATCTGGGAGCGATTAAATGTATAGGTACCTAAGCCGCGGTGCTATAAGCGCTTATGTGAGCAGCCACGTGTCGAGCAGAGGGCCGGGGGTTGCAGGGATGCGATCGGATCAGTGTGACGGTTTCGAAACGTTTGATATGGTTTGAATAACATCAGAAGCGCGACGGATGAAACGCGCGGGCCGGCATCAATGTCGTCGTGTTCACTGAACACTATAATCGCACAGGATGTACCATTTGAAAATAGTATGTTCCGACGATCTATTTATTGTTCAGCGTTCTTTCTACTATCCCACATTAGTACACGGTGGCATTAACATAATTCATTTAGGCCTTGCAGTTCAATAGGTCACAGCAAGTCAAGCCTATTGTTATTTGTATTATTTTGGGTGGTGTAGCATCCTCAGTCCATAAATGTGTTACACATATATTTGTTTACGTTTACATCTAAGGAAATATTATATGTAATAGCTATAAGGTTTAAATTAGCGCGTGACCGCTGCAGCCTTCCGCTGGTCTCCGATGTGCTAGATGCTACCTCGGGCCGGTGAAATCCTGACATTTGCGATAGCAATTAATATGAAATTTGGTAGTAAGTTTGGTGCGCGGAACGTCTTATTGTAGTTTTAATGTGCCGGGAAAGAAAAACAGATGCACGATTTTTTTAAATTCCATGTGAGTGGGTGTGGTGTGCGCAGGGCGAGGGGCGAGGCTCCACAGCCCGAGCAGCTCACCTGAAAGCGCACCAGTTAATAACTCACATCCCGCTCCGGTTCACTGGGCATTCGCTGGATCGTCACAACTCTAAATATGGTCGTCGGAGCATTGGTACTCACGGACACGTGTTAAAGTGTGGGGGTATGTGGAGCTCGACTAAACATGGTATTTATTATAGGTACTGTTACAGTCAAGAACGTTTTGGCTAAAATATCCTTGGTTACAGTCGTTATAGTGTATTATTATATGTTTGGATCGAATATTAGTTAGGAATACAGTATATTCTGAACTACATCTACAACGGGAATGAATTAGATGTGGAGTGTTGGGCTGGTTCGTCAGTTAAATATGAAGTTTCCATGGAGTGAATTTAGTAGTAGAAGCGCATGAAAAGTGTGTACGTATGCATTTGTATAGACTAAGCGTTAAAAAATAATGTTGACCCCTTTTCTGTTGGATTATATTGTTTACGCTTAGACATTATAGGTTTACTTAAAGTACAAGGAACTATTCAAGAGTTTAATAATATTCATTGAGCGCGGGCAATTTTCCGGACGAGCGACGTCTCGACTTTGATCACGGCGACCGGCCCCGACTAGTCGAATTGACGAAGTAACTACGCCTTAACAAGCTCAGATACCGGCAACTCTATAAAATTATTCCCCTTATTTATTTACATGCAACTTTTACATCAGCGCGCTCAAACGGCAAATAAAGCGGCTCAAAAACACGACTAAACAAGATTCTGGTCGCAACACTAAAAGCATTTTCCAAAATACTTGCTCGGCAAAGTAATTCAATTTTACACCCCAAATAAGTCAGTCCCGCGCGTGTGGGTTGATAATCTTGTCGCATGCGAGTGTGTGACGTGTGCGGGCGCCCTAGACGGCCCTTCTCTAGCGTGCAGGGTGCGGGACAGGCTGCCGCATCTTGGGAGGTCGTGCTAATCCGCTCAGCGATGGAGCCTGACACACGCGGCTCCTTTTAAACATTACTTCCATCGTGTGTAATTGTGCATACTACAACGATCACATACGGTTCACTCTAGAGCAATGTTTTGAGTAACATCAATAGATACTTTCATAATTTTATACGCCGCCCGCCAACGTATTTTCTCGAACGCTACATCCTTAGATTTACGCGAAGTTTGTGGTAAAAAGATTGAATTTGCTGGCTACTATATCTTCATTTATTTCAGAAAGGGGAGCCTACCCATCTTTGATTTATTCAATCATATTCCAAACATCAGCCTTGTAAAAGCTCTGTCTGATTCCTGGAAAAGAGTAGCAGTGCACACATCAAGCAGTTAATAACGTGAACCGCGCCATTGTCATGTCATGTAAGTAAACCACGTTGTTTGCTTTAGGCCGACTGGCTGAACTTACTTGTAGGTGCCCTTGTGTGGTAAGGAGCGGTATTTGGTACTCCACGTCAATGCCGTGAGATTACCACTCTGTTGTTACGTGGAGGACCCTCTTTGTGGCGTATTACACTGTTGAGATTGATAACGGTTAAGTTTTATATCGACTTTCACGACCTCCTTCTGTCTTATTGCGCTGGAAATAGTGCTCTGTCAGTTTACGGTCGAATTGCTTTCATTTTTTTTATCTTTAGGTATTCTATTTTTTTTCAAACCTGAGTTTTTATAAAGAGGGTGCTTCTTTATGGCTCTTGTCGTGCAAATGTTCTAATATTTTTAATTATGGTAAGAGAATGAGTAAGAGTAATGAGTCTGACAAAGTAAGTGAATCTGGACTATCAGCACTTGTATAATTTTGACAAGTGTGGTCTGAGGCGGCGCTACAAAATGTTATCTGTTGAAACTTAACGACTGCATTTTAAGTCCGCATTGTAAAATGTTTACTTACTCACTAGCTTTCCTAAATATTAAAAAAAATCCTATCACGAATTTCTTATAAATATTTACATATTTAGTTCTTGACACAGTGATTTCGCGTCAAATTATTCCTGAAACACATGAGTTAGTGTAAATTCACTAACCTTAACTTTTTTTCTTTTTTTTTTTTTCATAGATTAAATTTTTTCGAAGAAAGGTACTTCTCTTGTAGGTACGCGCTCTAGCAATGTTGCAACCTCCGATAACTCACTGTCATACATAGAAGAATATCCATTTTGTAAAAAAAAATGGTTCAAATCAAACAGCGCCATTATAAAGCAGAAAAATCTTAAACGACACAAAATGGACGCAGAGAATTTTTAAATAAATAATAATAACTGACTTCAAAACACTAAAGCCCTAAAAACAGAGAAATCACTTAAACGAATATGGCCTTTAAATTCGAAGTTGGTATGGTATAAGTATAGTTTGAAGCCGGTGCCAAGTTACAAGACCAGCACATACATTTTGGGCACCGACTCCAAATTATATTGATTGATATATTAAGGTAAGCGCTCTTAATATATCAACTATTATTCCATTTGATAATGTTAGTTGGGTAGGTTTTGTACGAATCGCAACACTATTGGAACTCCTATTGTGAGTTATGCAACTTTGTTCTGTTTAAAAACGCGTTACCTATTATACCTTTCTCATTTATACTCCAGCCATCTATTTATACAGGATGCTTGGCTGATGTTTTATCATAGGCATACATTCAAGGTATCAAATCGCGAGCGTCATAAAAATGCTAGATGGCTATCACTTAGTAACGGTAAAACATCCCTAAACGCTTTTTTATGGAGTAAAAAGTCTTACTTTAACATTTTTGCACCTGTTTTCGCGAATTTGGCAGCAAATAATTATTTTTACTGTATTAATTTCACAAAATATTGACTTTAACTAGATACATATATGCAATGACATAAACTCACGCCTGCATCCCGGAGGCTTGACAGCGACGAGTGTTTGTCACTTGCCACATACGACAAACTTCTACATGCACGCTGCTTCCTAATGACCTCACCTATCCACCATTATAATCCGTTTTCCAAACACTCTGTATATCGATAGCCAGATCTAACCCACATTTTTACGGTTAACTTTTAGAATATTTAACTTTAAAGAAAGGTTCAACTCGATACTTGTCGCGTGTGTCGCGCGCGGGAGTGAGGACGCGTGTGCGCGCGCAGGTCACGGGTCGCGAGCCGTTTCCGGTCGCGGCGCGCCCTTCCGGTGCGCGCGCGCAGCGCGAGCGTGACCGCGCCGCGATACACCAAGCGCACCCAACCAGCCAAAAGGAATTCCGCGACCGAGCCATTGTATTGGCTAAATAGGTATACTGTTGTGATTTCTACCTAAGTACAGTCAACAGCTCATGGAAAAACAAAGCTTTAGCAAAGTAATAATTTCCCTTAGTTAAAAATAACTCGACTACATACAATCCAGACATATACAAAACGTGCAATAAACCTTTGTTAATTTTAAACAAGCGAGTATTGCTAAATGTTATTGGTTGTTATTTAAAAAGTACTTGTTTATTTCCAAACAAGCGTCTCGTCAAAATATAATCTTTACCGAATTTGGTTAGAAATAGACAAGCTTAGTTAGATGTACTTTAGACAAATAAATACCAGGCTAAATTAAGATAGCTAAGTAGTATTGATGCAAAAAACTGTGAAAGGGGTGATAGACGTGCGAGTAAGTACGCCTACTTATGGCTCGACGACCATTTTCACCCGTGTATCACCCTAACTTTGCGTACGGACGCGAATTTTAAAACCGCCGAGCAAGTTCGTCGGGGATCCAACTGGTTTGAAGTCTTGCCCGTAGTCCTTCTCGGCTCGCACGTCTAGCCACACTGCGAGCCGCGAGCCGCCATTTTGTTTCTGCCGTCAATGGATGCGCAACTGTGTTTATTTGCCATTTGCATAAAATTCGTTTATTTTGGCTCAGAAAATCCTTACCCCCAGTTTTCCGTACACTAACACGCTGTTGATCTACTGTTTACAGCTGTTAACTGACCAAAGTGCATACAAAAAAAAACCACTGACAGCTGTTAACGGTAGATTAACAGCTTGTTAGTGTACGGGGGTTAGTCTAGTAAAAATAAGTGATTTCAGAACTTACTCGCATGAGCTGCTAACAGAATTTATAGAATGTTTGCGAAATAATCCTTGTCTTTGGTAAATTAGATGTATTGAATATAAAGACAAAAATGAGAAGTTTCAAGCTTACAATAAGCTGTTGGAAATTATACGTAAGGTGGAAAGAAATGAGACTATTGAGTCTGCCAAGAAAAAAATTAATTCGCTTTTAATACGCTCCCTTTTTGTAAGCCAGTGCTTCACCCACACTCTCCGATTTTGTCTTCTTTTATTGGTTTTTAACATGTGGTACGATAAAATTCCTAAATAACACAAGACTATGTCGACGACATCGCGTTACAGTGTAAGTAAACTTCACGTGTGTCACCGACGTCGAGCCGAGTAAGTTTGCGAACTATAGGATCGCGTGTTTTAAGCTCGCACGTCTATCAGGTACTTTACTTAATTAAAAACAAACGAGTTCCTTGTCTGTCTGTAAATATGATCTCGGCTTAAAAAATTGCGTTCAGCAGCGAGCCGAGGTTGAGATCGGCCATTGTTTCTTATACTTCAAAGCGTGCGGACGTGTGCAGTTTTTTTAAATAGGCATCTACAAGTCTTTCAATACTGTGACAAATTGTGCTAAAAAAGTATAAGTGAAGTGTAAAACGTGGTAACAGTAAAAACTTTTCGATCCCTAATTAATGTTAATGTGTACTGAAACGCATGCACGTTAATATTTAAGAAAACGCGAGAGTAACTTTTAGGAATCTGTTTTATTTGTCTTTGTTCCTTGACATAGTTCTTTTTCAATTTTTAAAATATTAGACATAATAATATAGAAAAAGTATAAAAGAAGTAAAAACATAAAAAAAGGTTGGTTGGTCGGTCGGCAACATGTACAAATAGTGACTAGGTGGATATCTGTTGTACCTAACATCACGTACCTAAAACCCTATTCAGAGGCTAAAAATTCCACCCTTGCCAGTACATGAACCCGCGACCTCTGGCTAACCGTGCCGCTGTCTGTACGTAATACAGAGAAGTTTGTAAAGAGGTTCGAAATTTTGCCGATGCCTGCACTTGCCCATTAGCTCAGTTGGGAGAGCGCTGGCACGGTTAGCCAGAGGTCGCGGGTTCAAGTCCCGGCATGGGTGAAATTTTAGCCTCTAAATATTGTCTTAAAATTGTCTTCAGCACGGATTAGTGCAACTAAAACAATATAATTAGGTACTTACTTTGCATATCATGTGAAGTATTCCAATTAATACCTATTGTACTGTGTTTTTATTCGTTACTTTAACCAATTCAAAATCCTTGTGCATGTTATAAATTCAATGTCCCCCCCCATCTCCTGGCTAAACTGCTGATTGTAGAAACGTAAAAAAATTCACGGCAGTAGCACATGTAATGAACTTAAAAGGAAAACTATCACGGCTAAGTAGGCTTTAATAGTTAACGAGTAATAGGCAACCAACTTATAAAAGTAAAATTTCACACAAAATCCATTGAAAATTACTTCGATGAAGTTGTTAGTTCCGTAAATCAGATAAAAAACCCCCCTTTCTACGGAACCCTACATTGCGCGTGACCCGACACGCACTTGGCCGGTTTTTTTCCTTGAACCTTTACATACGTGCACTCCAATCAGTTAGGATTAGGTAAACTTTGCAAGAAAAATGTAAAGGTTGATCGGCTATTGATTGTATTTGCACTATGTTTTTAGGACTTAATTTGAAAGCCATTAGTCAATGCGGCACCGGACTAAGAATAGCATCACTCCATTTCCTTTCGTGGATGTCGCAGTAGGCGAGTAAGGAAATAAATTACCAGGAGACGGGCAGCAGCGTCTTCCTGAAATTCCAACCGCATACTGCGATCGCCAACCTGCCTGCCAAGCGTGGCAATTATGGCAAAACCCCTGATGGTTATGAAAACCATGAAGGAGGCCTATGTCCTGCAGTAGGCGTCAAATGGCTGATGATGATGATGATTAGTCAATTGGCTGTAGCCTGTAAAAGTACGCTTGTTGGTTCATAAAATGCAATTGATCAAGTCAAAAATATGTTTTTGTTATAAATACGTCAATTACATATCGTCTCTCCATCAATGCAGCGGTAATTCATTTATGTAATTAGTCTTTAATAGCTTTTCGTACCTGTTTGTTATTACAAGGCGCAACGTAAACTAATTAGCCGCGACCTGAATGGTGCTTTGATGCATTTAACCTTTCCAGATAAAATATAGTTAAAAACAAAAAGGGTATTAATTTTGCTGTGACATGCTAATGGAACAACACCACGACCGAACTTTACTGACCAATCGGATCAATTTCAATATTGCTGCTTAACCGAAATTCAAAATATCAATGGCATTCCTTAATCCATTTTCAAATAGCGTGTAAAATCCACAAAAAATATTTTAGATTAGTATACCTATTTAAAATTAGTAACTGCTCATATATTTCTTACCAGCTGTCCCGACAAACGTCGTACCGTCATAAAATCTGTTTACACAATTCTTGCACAACGCTATCTATTATAAACTTAAAATAAATATTATCCCGCGGGAATGCATTACCGGGATATCAAGTAGATATGCCTTGTATATGGTCTTTGTCTATCTGTACGCCAAGTTTCATGTAAATCCGTTCAGCCGATATTGCGTGATTGAGTAACAAACATCGAAACATCTTTACAAACTTTCACATATATAATATTAGTAGGATGATCTCTCCATGGTCTGAAATATTAGCACGAAATGCAAGCAGAACTAGCGGAATTCATAATTCGTCGCATAGCCTGGCGGAGGCATTGCAAATGCGTCCATCGGATCCGCTATTCACATGTCCGAATTTCGTCAATACAAGGCGACGTTATTCAGAGAAGGTCGGAAACAATTATACAACAGTAGCGATAGTCAGCGAAGCGCATATCCGTGCCTCACGCATCGCCCTGCTGCCGGCTCACTCGCGGATCATATTTTCCCATCCACATATCATTGCGGAACGATGTAACCACCGAATGTACACATACAAATTAACACCTTCCACCACGATATTAGGATTTAAAGTACGCTGTGCGATGTGATGTAAATCTCTTTAAAAGCTATCGAACGGTATGGGTTTTGTATAATTTACCTTACTAGGATATTTGGTTCAATGAATGAATCGATTTTCGCTAAGAGTGTCATTATATTTCTTTCGATTGAAGTCGTGCGTTTCAGCTGATATTCATTTAAACCGATTACAATATTGCGATAGCCATCAATTTTGCAGTACCGCCCGCCCCCTGTATGAGTAATCACTTGGGGCTAGATATTTCCGCGCTGCCTGGTAAAGGCTATCTTATCGGGTGCAGCTAAAGTAAACGTTGGCCCGATGCACACAATATACCTGTAGTTAGGGAAGGTACGACCTACGGTAAGGCATCCTGTAGTAACTAGTTTGTGTAGTAGACTGGTTGGGAGTAACCTGAGTGCGTCCAGGCCTGCCCGAGTACTTAACCTAATATTCGGTAATTGCATTAGAGGCAGCAACATTAATTAACTGGCTCTCTCGCAGTTGGTCAGCTAAGATGTTGTATTAATACATGCTCTCCTCACGGATGAGTCCTTTGTGTTTCATAAGGCTGCCACTATAATGCTTTAGTTCCCCTAGGGTTTAAAATTTAGGCCATTAGGCAAATGGCCTGACCTACATTTCTTAGTAGGACGGTTTAAATCAGCTCATTAGTATAAAAAAATATAATAATGAAAATTGTAGTTGTTTAATGTTATTAAAACAAAAGTTAACTTATATCTACGCTACAATAACAATGATAAGGATAGGTAGATGTGTATAAATATTATAATTTGATTTGGCAAACTGATTACTAATCTATATTTTAGTCATATAGGTACAATATATGATAACGAATTATTGTCCCTTCAATTTATTACCTCATTAGCTAATTAATTGGAGACACTATAATTCGATATCAATAAGCAAGTAACTATGTACTTAGGCCGCAGTTAGCGGACTACCAAGACCGTAAACATTCTTAGGATCTACTATAAATTACATAAGATAAATTCTATTAATATTGGAGGTCTTCTACTATAAACCATCAAATCAACTACTTCAATGATCTGAGCCCGGCTTATATGCACAGTCCCATATGTCAGCCAAACATACGCTAGAATGGAATCGGTAAAACATGATAAGCGGCAGAGTGACGTGACCAAGAATGGACCACACCACCTTGCCGTAGTAGGCGTATCTCTCGTCCAGGCTCTCGGGAGATTTGTAGGAGAAGGTGTTCAAGATCCACATGCCTACATTGATGATGAGGAGGAACATGATGACCTCGCGGCCGGGCTTGGTCCGCCGGAGCTTCCGGCTGTTGCTGCACCGGCGGAGGCCGTCCGTGATCAAGGCTGTTTGGATTATCACTTGCACCACCTAGAAAGCATATATATATATATTTTACATACCAGGTAAATATAACAAAAACCTACTGCTGTGCATTATCTACTAAGCAGGCGGGACCAACCTAGGTAAACCTATCAACATCCCCCCTCCCCTCGGCTAAAGGCTTGAGTGTAGATAAGTGACAAAATTCAGGGCAGTAGCACATAACTTAAAAGGAAAAGTTTGTACAAATTCCGTCAAAAATTACTTTGATAAAGTTGTGCAAAGCAGTAGTTAATACATGTAAAATAAAATCCTGATATGACTTTTAAAAAACCCTCCTACGGATCTATACGTTGCGTGTGGCCTGATTTCATTTAGCCTAGGTCACCCGCGCAAAATTGTTTAAGCAGTTATGAGGGATCATACAATTACACATATTATTATGAACATAAAAACATTTTGGGCTCCGCTGTGATCAGGTAAAAATCTCAAAAATTGTTAACGTCGGATTTAAAAATACTTTGTACTAGTGTTTAAAAATGTTTAAAAAATGAATGCTGCAAATGCGAATAAATAGGGAATTAAATGATCATCCAAAGGGAATGTGCCATATATTACTAGTGTCATCCTTTTCAACTATACAGTTTTTTCCTATTTTTATTAATCTATTGGCAATGACAATCTCAATAAAAATCCTGCTGGTGGACTTACATCTGTGTAGAAAAAAAAAAAGTGTATGAGTAATTTATGTGCACACTTTCAAATAAATATTAAAAACAAACGATTACATGTTGTACATTGAAAAAATAAACGGCAGTGGTGTAAAATACGATAAAAGCTAACCACCTTATTTATAAAAATCGGTTATCCTAAAACCCTCTTGATAAAGAGTTAAAACTATAACAGTCTTATTTGTTAAATAAAAAGTCAATCCCACTAAAATCCTTTCAAGGCGGTATTAAAGCCGGTTTATGAGAAGAATTCCTGTCATAAATGAGATGTAACTCTGTCTTAAGAGGGTTTTAGTGGGATCAATTTTATATAAATAAGACTGTATAAGGTATGGAGATCTATAAAACCAAATCACCATAAATCTATTGGGATTTATGGAGATTAGATTCTAGATCCATTCTCCAAAGTCCTAAGATGCTATTTAGGGCCAAAAGAACGTTGTGATTGAAGAGTTCCTCAAAAATGGATTACTTAATTTTTATAAATAACAGTGATAGAATTTAACCTGTTAGATTATGACCTTCAAATGGACAATTAAAAAATCATTGTTATGGTGGCCGGGTCCTTCAGAATTCTACAGGTTAAAGACGCTGGGTAGGGGTAAAGAGAAGGTCGTTTTGTTGTAACGATTTGGTAAGATAATAAATAACGTACGAAAGCTTAGCCTGAATCAAATAAGTTCAACAAAAAATATCTCTCACCATAAACGCCAAATTAACTGTCTTTATAACATTGACAATGCTGATCGTGGCGACCATAGAGAGGATAGTTTCCATGAAGAAGGCGGGTAGGCAGACGTAGAGTAGCACGTCGTCGAGCAATGACATTGGGTGTTCGTTGACGTCAAGCTTCCGTGTTTGGTTGAAGGCCACAATAGCGGCCACCAGCAGGCACGCATGGAGAAACAGCTGCGTTGCATCACCTAGGAGATAGCCCACCTCTAGGAACTCTCTGTGGTAGGGAAAATACATTCGTTTAAAAATACAGCGTGGTTTTGAAATCGTTAGCAATATTTTGAGGGAATGTTTATTGCACTATTATGTTAATGATTTGGCAGTAATGTTTTAATATTTACAATTTTAGGTCATGGTACGGAAACATCTTCATATAGATACTTGTAATTTTCCTATTAGAGCTAGTGATATGTAGAAATTTTACCTAGATCTACGTTATCATATTGTTCATCAATACGATATTATGACGTAGGTCATTATGACAATTATTTTCTAACATGTGTAGTATGATTCACATCAGCAACCAAACTAGGTTACTCACTCGCCAATGCTGCTGAAGACAAAGCCAAGGATGAGCAGACCGATGAGTAGCACAGTGATGATCATGCCAAGGAACATGCCTCGGTTAGATGCATGGCAGTCAGCGTAGATAACGATGTTGCTGGAGAAGTCGTTCTCATCGCTTGCTGTTGGAATCCTGGTGGCAAAAATATAGAACTATAATTGAGGAAATATACCTTAATTAATATTTCAGAGCATCTGGGCTCTAAACTTGGACTTATAAGAATAATTGAATTGATAAACTGAAACAATAATAGTCTGTATTTCCCCGTGACAAACATACTGTCGTATAATTAAGTAGGATCACATCAGAATAATAATGAGATGGGGAAGGATTAGAATATTATTTGACACTTACTTGCAAACAGTAGCCGTATCAAATACGCTAGAGTCCACATCTTCGTCGTCTTCTTTGTTATCTTTGTCACAGTGACCAATACTACTCCATATTATGTAGTAAATAGCAACTAAAAAAATTGTAACAGTGTATTACAAGTCATGTAAAAAAATATATGATACTACTAAAAAAAATCGAACGTACCAATGAGAATGTTGAACTCTACGCTGAACGGATATAAGTACGGTGAAAAGTTCTCGTAGATAGAAGAAATAGCTCTGGATCCAACACAGTTCTCATTATAGAGACCACTCACGTCAAAAAACCGGTCAAATATATGTGATGATTCTGAAAACGTAAGCGCTTTTTAACAGGATTACGGTTAGTAACTAATATACAATTTGGAGTGAAGGAGATGGCGCGCTTGGGGGAGGCATATTATTATGTCCGGCAGTGGACGAGTACGGGCTGATTAATTGATTGATACAATTGGTCGTACGTATACAAGGGTAGGGATTGCCTCTAAAGTTAGAGTTTGGTGTGCCTATTCATAGTTTTTTATTAATTTTGAAACCATTTGTTTAATTTTCCATTTTTATTTATTTTTAGGTTTTATGGATTTTTTTCTTTATTCTCATGATAGCGCTGGTTGATAGATAATTCTTGAAACCATATGTTTTTAATATAATGAACATTATTTTATGTAGGACAATGATTTCCCGACGGCTGCGTCATTAGTGCACAAGCTAATAAAAAATTGTGAACCCTGATATTTTGAAAAATATCAATGTGATTAAAGAACCAAGGTTGTTATAAAAACAAAGATTAAATCTAATTGAGACGTTAATTTTTACGTAGCCTCGTTTGTGTCCCACTGCTAGGCAAAGGCCTCCCCCAACTCACACCAGATGTTTCTGTCTTGTGCCACCTCAGACCACTCCGGCATGTGTCGGTTGAAGTCGTCTCGCCAACCCCCCCCCCCTCTCCGCCCCCAGAAAAATATATGTATTAAATTATCCGTTCGTTTGGTACCCAACTGTCTAGATTTAGTGAAATAATAATTATAGTAAATTTTAACAATAATGTCTCTAAGGAACTCGTCATGTGAGGTGATGAACAAGATATTTATATGTTCATTAAATCTTGTTATTATTTGAGCGCTATTTAACGAAAGTAACAAACAAGCAATAAGTGAAAGTAACCTATAATACAAAGCATTCTAGTTTGGGGACAAGACTTTGTACACTTTTAATGCAATGAAGTTTTTTGGATTTGTATTTACCTACTGCGGGTGCAGTATATGACGTCGAATAGTTTCCATTGGCATTTGACTGCGCGTATAGAGTCAACGCAAGGACGGTTTCTCTCACGATAGCCGACACCCACAAGCTAAGACTTGTTCCGATGTAGTGCATAAAAGCGAACCGCGCTATACCCTGAGTAACAGAACAGAACAGTTATGTCTGGGAATCCGTCTCGCTCCCACATTCTAACATTTTTAATGCTAGTAAAAAATTGGATAGTTTTGATACATTTTGTCTGAGGCTTACTGGCTATATAATTAAATTACAGATATTTCAGTAATATTTTTGTTTTTTTTATACTTAAGTTTTGATAAAGTAAACTTGATACCAAAATTAATAATTTTTGTGGAATGTGCGAGCGAGACGGGATACTAGACGTAACAGCAGCATTAAGAACATTTTATCATGAAACAGATAAATCAATGACGTGACTATTGCTCGATATTGGAGAGATAGAGAAAGGACAAAATTACTGTCGAGTGTAAAAATAACATAGGGTACAAAGCGCAACAAGTCAAAATTACCGCCGATAGCGAAATTAAACTTATTTTATCCATTTAAAGTATGTAATTAAAGTAAATTAACTTACGTAGATCATTAATATCATTAAGGTGATCTTGATCAAAGTAGATATGATAAGGTGACCTTATTTTGTGGCACCGGATTAAGAATAGCGTCACTCCATTTCCTTCCGTGGATGTCGTAGAAGGCGACTAAGGAAATCAATTACCTAGAGACGGGCAGCAGCGTCTTCCTGAGATTCCAACCGCATACTGCGATCGCCAACCCGCCTGCCAAGCGTGGCGATTATGGCAAAACCCCTCATGGTTATGAAAACCACGAGGAAGGTCTATGTCCTGCAGTGGGCGTTAAATGGCTGATGATGACCTTATTTTTATAAAGGTAAACTACTACTTGCGGGAAATTGTGTAAACGGTATTTGCACTCCGTGAGTGGCCAAACCATCTCCAAAAGACCTAGATTGGCTATCCATAATGGAGTGCGGGTCCCAACACTTATGTATGGTAGCGAGACTTGGATATGGCAAAAAAAGGAAGGAACATTGACGAAACAAATATATCGGGTGAATGTGGGTGGAAGGGCCGATAAGGGACGTCCCAGGCGGACATACCAGATAGGGGATGTATTAGCCAAGGGCAGAAAAAGTCGGGCATGCAACGACTAACGAATGTTGAGGAAACGAAAGTGATCTGTCAGGATCGTGGCAAGTGGAAATCCCTGGTCTCTGCCTACCCCTCTGCGATACAGGCCTGAGTTTATGTATGTATGTAGTACTTGCCTGTCCTCGCATGATGATCACATTTGAGTATTTGAATACGAAGTACAGTTGAAAGAAGCAGTAGAGAGGGTTTACAAAGTCTAGAACTATTTGGGCGATGTCCTTGCACTCGTCGTTGTTAACGTTCTCATCCAAAATGAAGCCAATCCCGACAGCAATTAATAGGAGAGAATGGACTAGATGACCGAGAGCGAAGCCTGCAAAATAGGATAAAGAAACACAAAAATATAAATCTTCTACTGACTACATGGGAGACTCTAGGTAGCCAATTTACCTCACACACGTAAAACATTTATTATACAGATGGTTAAAATCTATCTTCTATAAATATTTCCGAAAAGAGTTTTCCGAGTTCGTTTTACTAACACGAATAATTTTTACTATGGTGATACATTCAAAATCGCGAAGAAAAAACGAGCTGTTCTATATATTTTCATGTCACGGCTTGTCACCCTTAACTTTTGGAAGATAGGGAAATTTTGTTACATCCTGTAAAAGCATAACAATTGAGAACCTGTTGATTTGAGACTGTCTATTTGTTTTATTCATAAGAAGTCAAGAATTTATTTCAGGTAGGCACGCATTGATACCTGAATTCAGCCTCACGAAATCACGTGTCTAAAATAAAGTCGAGTACTGATTTTAAGGACGGCTTTGTTATGTTCATAATTAATTATGGTACAGCTGAAAACTAAATCGTTCACTTTATGTCTATTTGAGGAAACTGTTCGTGAAAGAGTAAAATTGTAAATACCTATTTAATTCTCAATTTCTTAGTATCAACTTTAACGCCGGATTCACTTACTTAAAATTTTGTCGAAAGAGTCCAACAATAACTTTCAGTCTTATCATTTATCGCATTAAACCAGCCATAATCTTTATTGACTTTGTTATTTAAATAATTTATGGTACTTTTTTATTGCCGCTTGAAGTCTACGCAGCACATGTATCAAACTTTCGAGGCGTCAATTGGTATGAAAAAATGCGTCACGTGACCCTATCACATAATTGCTATTTTGCTATAATGCACTAACAGAATCGAGGCCCAGGTAGGAGCAGTGGATCATCAAGTTGGACCATATCTTTAGGAGAACTAGCTGCAAAACTTCTAGGCCTCATAAACGCTAATTAATATAGCGTTTAGTGGAAACATGTGCCAATCTAGATGGCTGTATTTACCACCTCTACGCTGTACCATCTGGGATATAAGAAAGACGAACTCTCACAAAGCCAATTAAGCCGTGGTGAAGCCGTATGGTGACGATCATGAATAAACATCGAAAAATACGAAGAAAAGAAAGTTACATATTTACCTGTAGCTCCCAATTTCAAGTAGAAACTCCCGGAATGTCGACCTTGGCTAAAACAATAGTCGTGTTTGAGAGGTAAGAGCACAGGTGGAGGTAGAACTGGAGTTATCTTCATGGAATCAGGGGTGCGATCACCTGACATCATATTATCATATTCCACCTGAAATAGAGTGCCATTAAGAAAAACAAAAATCAGGGCAATGAAGGGACACGGAAAGTATAATGGTCGGCGATGTTGTAAAGGAATGCAAAATATAGGTATAAGCATAAGCTTCACAAAAAGGGACACATGCACATGCGAACGGTACGTGATAAAATCTGCTGAGTTACAGCTAAGTGGTTGATTGTTTACATACCTCTTGTTTCTGGTAGTATTTTTCGAGGGCTTCTTCATGTTGTGCTTTGATCTTTTGGTTCTTTAATGCGATAGACTTGTAGCGACTAAGATCCAAAAGCAAAAACATCATGTACAAGAAACCTACGCAACTAAGAATAATGCTATATAGCTGAAACAAAAAAAGATAATCACATCACCTACACAAAAATAAAAAAAATATTCTTATAATTAAGGAGTTACAAAAATTTAACTTTTACCGGTGAAATTGAGATTCCGAAGTCTACAATCGGATCTGCTATGTGAATTATAATTCCAAATGTGACTAATAAGATTGCGTACATTACGCTCAGCGATATTGTGAGTGTGTCACTGAAACAAAACAAAATAATTTAGAATTTATGATAATTGCATTAATATATCCATGACTTTATTCAATAAAATTGTGGTAGGACATCCTTAGCGCACTCATAAGCAAGCAGAGACAAAGTCACAGTTTACACCTCGTGCTCGTCCTCGTTTACAAAGCCAGTTCTGCAGAACTCAACCGTATCAGTACCTACACAGGGCATTGGCCGTGTTCAACCACTGATTGTTTGTTACTATCCATCTCCAAGCGGTAGGAGGGCCATGAAATGATTATGTGGCTTTGTAATAGAAGATTCAATAAGCTGCCTAGATTCGTCGTTCGGTTCAAAGCTGGAGGCCAGAATTCAGGGCGGTTTTTTTTAAGTGTTGGTAATTTCATGGATTATTTGCACCTATTTAGTAGGTATTATGGTAGTGTTTAGACTTATAGGGAAGAGCGGGTGATCGTGCTCTTCCACTATAAAGGGAAATTTCCCGCCAGGCAGATCGTATGCCTGGGGACGGCCGGTCCGACTGATGTTCGTCGGACGTTATATTTATGGTATGTCATGTGAAACATTTTGCTTGCGCGATGCAGGAATGTTGGAGTTTATAGTGCGCGCGCAGAGTTGACATGTGCTCGCCACAGACTTGTCACTAACGACCCTAAGAAGGTGTACGAGGACCTATCATACATAAAAAATACGATGAGGTGAAGGTAGAATTGCATCTTAAAGAATGTATGAATAACCGGAAAAAGCAAAAAGTTCCCGAAACCGGTATGAAATAAATGCAACAACTTACAGATAAAGACATATGAGTTTATCAAGATAGTACAAAGGAAGTTAATAACCATCCTTTCGGGCTGAACATGTGTTTGATTGTATGTGTACATAAGTTTAATTTTAAATAGAATTAAATTTGTTTTTGGTTCATTTCTCCATATTTTCGGTACTTTATACAGGATATCCCAAAAAGTATTTAGTCAAGTGAAATGCCAGAGGTAGAGAACTCCCTTTATGTATTTAAGCGATTTTTAAAAGTAAAAGTGAAAAATAAAAGATGTACTTTGTATTATAAGTACAAGTTACACCGTTATTTCGTATATTGTTTTAATTTCGTGACTTCGAAAAACTTGAAGGCAAGTCAGCATTAGAAGGAATGCGCCTTGAAGATATTATGAAGACAAAAAATTACCTTGAAGGCATCATACAAAAAATTGTATTTGAACGTTAGGGAGCAATATTTTCCGTGTGGCACCGGATTAAGAATAGCATCACTCCATTTCCTTCCGTGGATGTCGTAGAAGGCGACTAAAGAAATCAATTACCAGGAGACGGGCAGCAGCGTCTTCCTGAGATTCCAACCACATACTGCGATCGCCAACCCGCCTGCCAAGCGTGGCGATTATGGCAAAACCCGTCATGGATATAAAAACCACCAAGAAGGCCTATGTCCTGCAGTAGCCGTTAAATGGCTGATGATGACCTTATTTTTATAAAGGTAAACTACTACTTGCGGGAAATTGTGTAAACGGTATCTTGCACTCCGTGAGTGGCCAAACCATTACCAAAAGACCTAGATTGGCTATCCATAATGGAGTGCGGGTCCCAACACTTATGTATGGTAGCGAGACTTGGAAATGGCAAAAGAAGCAAGAAAGTAGGATTAATGCAGTAGAAATGAGGTCCTTGAGAAGTAGGATTGGTGTTACTTTGAATGACAGGATACGCAATAGTTTGATTAGAGAACGTTGTGGACTGAAAGGCCATAGAATAGGCCTCCTGCCTATGTCCTGCAGTGGGCGTCAAATGGCTGATGATGATGAGCAATATTTTTCCAATACCTACCTACTACAGGGTGAGTGAAAAATATATTGAAATTGTTTGTTTTATAGGGATTAAGGCGTTTTGAATTACAAAAGTAATAATTTGAAATGTTGTTAGTGTGCCCTAACTTGGAAGTAACCTACAGTTAAGATGGTGAATGCAAAACGAAAATATTTTCAAAATTGAGATTTCTGTAAAATAAATAGCTTTGACATGATTAATTGTTTGGTTTCAATACATTCCTCTCGCCCCTTACTACTGGAAAACTACGACTTAATATCGCTCTAAAGTATGATGCCGTTACAGATAGCTTTACGTTTTTAGTGATTTAAAATAAGCAAAGATGTTTTTAAAGTAGTTAAGTTAGTACATTTTTAGTCATGCTTTTTCTTTTACTATAAGAAAAAATATGTTTTTTTTCTTTTGTCGATTTTTTTAGTGTAATTATAATAACTGCGGTAGTGAAAATGCTTTGCTTCAGCTAGTATTACTATCCAGGTGATTTAGGAAAGATCCACGACCCTATGTATAAATTTCACATATAATCCAACCACCAAGTGCATAAAAGAACTAAAACAGCATAACTCCTAACCCACGTAAAATTATACAACATACCTCTGGTCCTTCACTTGACTGTATTTTATTGGAACATTGAAAAAATATGATCATTCAAAACAATGCTCTTCCCAGTAATTACGCTTATTGATTTCAGACTTTGTTTCTTCCATTCTTAGTCTATTTTGAAGATTAACGCAGTTGCGGGCAAAACTCAGTAAATAAATAAAAACAAAGCTGAGAACATAAAATAACAAATAACTTCCCCACAAACCAATCACTTGTCCGGGTCTTAAACTAGGATACCCTTGCCATGGTAACCAGGCAAGGACATCACAGACATGGACGTATACCCAGACTGAGGCCATTTGTACAAATGTACGAGGGCCCGATCAATTTTAAGAAGGGATCTCACGTAGTAAATATTCTGTTCATCTCGGGGGTGGTGGGCGGCGGCGCCTGAGTCTCTACGGACCGTATGGACTGAGCGTCCATAGTACCCACGGAGCGCTTGCGCGGCGATGAGGCCCCACGCATATCATTGTTCGACGCGTAGATCCGGCTGATATCTGACGGAGAACCGAAAGGTCACTTTATCGCTTTGCACTATTCAGTATAACAAAAATCTTAATATTACTACACATTGTTCACCAAACTGCAAAGCAAGCATTACTTATATTATTGTTATACATATAAACAACTTAACTACATATATTTAACTTCACCCAGCTTCAAGTAACACCGTCAATCAGTCTTCATTTCTAGGATCCCATTTAGGTCGCGACGTCTTGCTCGGGGGGGTCGCGGTCGCCAGCTAAGGGTGAGTTTCATAAAATTCGTAGTTTATAATGACAATTCGAGTTACATTGCGTAGCAGAGTCGTTATGTTAATCTGTGGGTTAATCAACTTTGCAATGTACATCGAATTGTCATAGTAAACCATGAATTGTAGTTTTATGAAACGGGCCCCAGGTGAAAGTAAAATGCAACATTTGTAGTTAGTGTCAAAATTGACGAGCGGTGGCAGAAACAAACAAACGGTCAGGAACGGTCTTGATTTGAGGCACTTTAAAATATATTTTTTATTCTTTTATTTTCGAGGGCGCTGTTTTTTGAGATATCGAAATGAAAATGTCAATCCAATGTAAAATGTAAAGTCTATTAAATTTTCTGTTTATACGAAACTAATGAATTTTCTACCATCAATTTATAAGTTTTCAAGACATATCTTTAATTTTTGGGAGTGTAAGTTCTTACAAAAATTCCACCGCCAATTAAATTTTTGGGCACCATTATACGGCAGAGGTATCTCTTCAATTTAGTAAATTTTGGCTAATGCGTATCTATGAGACAAATCTTTTATAATGGAAGCTGAGTTTTTATGAAAATGCCACCGTAAATTTAGTAAATTTTCGGGCGCTCAAAAATCGGGGGCGCTGAGTTTTCATTAAAATGAAAACCTTCAATTCTTTGGTTAGCTATCAAGACAAATCTTTTGTTTTTGAACGCGCAGAGTTTTTATGGAACTAAATGAAAAAGTCTGTAGTAAATTTTTAGTCGCGCTGACGCGCAAATTGGTTTGATCATCTTTTAGTTTTGATCAAGCATTCTATGTTGCAGCCCTGAAAGATTATAGTGGGACTGGTTCCACTTTTTTTTTCATTTAAGTCCTAGTACTTGGTAAAAGGATATGGTAACACTTAGTTGTAGATTCTTACTACATCATCTTTAAAATTACTGACACATTCAATGGACTTGGGGACCTGGGGGTCGCTAGAATTTTTACTTGTAAAAGGGGCTCACGTCTTTAAAAAGATTTAAATGGCTCTAAACAAGGCCTGATTTCCAAAAGCTGGTTTAAAGGCTAACAGAAAGTTTTATTTACTTACTTATTGATCTTACATCCTCATTGGCTCCATTACGGTAGTTCCCATTGTAAGGCGACGGGCTGGTCCTGTCACCTGGTTCAGAACAAACAATATTATCTGAATATCAAGCAATGATGCAAGCAAGCGGCAGCAGCGTCTTCCTGAGATTCCAACCGCATACTGCGATCGCCAACCCGCCTGCCAAGCGTGGCGATTATGGCAAAATCCCTCATGGTTATGAAAACCACGAAGAGGCCTCCTTCTGTGGCCTGCAGCGTCAAAATTGAGCGTCAAATGGCTGATGATGATGATGATGATTCTAGCAATTCTCTCATTAATGAACTTTATTTGCCTTCTCCCGCTCTCTGTTTTATCATTCAGAACCTCTCTTAGGCTGGCTGAAATATTTTTTTTAAATAAGACCGCCTTTGTACAGGTACTCTTAAATGTTATTTAAGTTTTATTTTTTTAATTTTATGCAATAAAGCGTAACAAACAAAAGATTTTGCCTAAAAATTCCTGACAAACATCGATATAAAGAAAACCTTTTTAGAGGCTAAAATTTCCACCCATGCCGGGACTTGAACCCGCCACCTCTGGCTTGTCCAACATCGATATATTTTTTGTTTGCTACTTACATCATGGCTGAATATTCAATATGACTGTTTTACAAGTTTCAAGCAACATTTGAGGTTCTGAGCAGGTCTCTGAATAATTTTATGGCTATAGAAACTTCTCGTAAAAAAATCAGGACCTCATAATTATGTTATTTTGAATTTTAGGGTTGAGTTCAATCGCATAAATTAGGGCAATTTTAGAATTTTATTACGTGTCTTTTTGGAAATCCATGGAGGAGGCCTATGTCCAGCAGTGGACTTCTTGTGGCTTAATGATGATGATGATTACCTGCTTGATAATATATTTTAAAAATAGTCTTACCTGGTGTACTGATTGAGTCAGAATCATCTGATCTAAGGGGTGGGACCAAATATAGTCTTTGCGGTTGCCTTTCTAAGGAATCCTGTAAAACCATAAAAGGCAGATAAGTTCATATTTTTTTTAAATATTCTGTTACTACTCTTTTACAGATAATATATGTAAAATAAAAAACACATACATTCATACATATACGTATACACATATAACGTCACGCCTGTATACCGGAGGGGTAGCCTGAGACCAGGGTTTGCCAGTTGCCACGATCCTGACAACAGTATTTGGCTTCATTAACACTTATTAGTCGCTGCATGCACGAAAGCGCTGTACTTTTTATCTTTATATATTCTTTGTGTTGCACTAACCCGTGCTGAGGACTCTAAATAGGTTTTTAAAACTTTTTATCTTACCCTTCATTCATTCATTCCCAAATTTTTTGACGTACGTCTACCTGGTACGTCCTTTAATGGCCCTTCCGCCCACATTTGCTCGATATATTTCTTTCGTCAATCGTTCTTATCCTTCGTCCTCTCCATACGTCCAATCCTTGCTGAAGTAAAAAATACGGTCTTATTTTTGTGCAGACCAATTTGAATCAACGGATAAATTCATGGGACACTAAAAAGTGGCAAGTGTGAGCATCGAAAGCCGTGCAAAACCGGATTAATAACTTCATTAGTCGCTTGTTTCTCTCGATCGACACCGCCCCGTATTTCAGTTTAATCCTATTACGGCGGGCTGCGCTCCTCCACATTTTTGGACAACGCACAATGGAAAAATAAAATCGATTTATATCGACTTTACATACGCTGTGGCGATGAACTAGTGCACGTATTGGCAATCAGCCTTTATTCTTTACGCATCTAAACGAATTTTGTTTACATCGTTTTGGTTTTTTGGCTTACTAGTGGTGCCCGCGACTGCGTTAGTTGTTAATCGGATTAGCCTAGGTTCATTCTGAATACTGGTGAAAGAACTTTTGGGATCGAAAAGTACGTTCGGAGATTACTCTTTATATACAAATTTATACAGTTAATCTCTTTATAATACTAGCATAAAAGTAAAGACACGGACTAGTAACTTACAAACGAGTTATAGATGAGAATGTATTGAAAATGAAAGGTGACAAAGAGAAAGGTTTTCTATCAAAACAAATGTCAAGCAAGAGCATATTAACCTGGGATAATGATCATTACCATTATGATTAATTGCTATCCCTATCTAAAGACGTGAGCATTTTTCTTGTCCGATTAAAAGATAAAACGTGCATGTGACTCTTAATGAACATCGTGATTGGCTATCGATGACGTTGAAATGGAAGGCAATTGTCCTAGTACTGAGGAAAAATATAAAAGGATTGCAATTTCATTAGGCGAGGCGTCGGGGCGGCACCGTGTGCTCGCGGGCTGTGTTTACAGCGGGCACAGGCGGCGGGGGGCGGCTGGGGGCGGCGGGCGGGGGGCAGCAGCGCGACCGACCGGGCTCAAAAGGTTTACAGTTGGCTGCGCGAGAGTGACCCGCCTCACAAACACTGCCGGCCGACCCACCGCCGCTAGCAGCAGCCCAGTATGGAAATGCCTCATTAATTTGTTGTTGCTGTGCTAATTATTCACGACATCATACGTGAATGGGCTTAAATCTAAACTTATATTATAAACTCGAAAGTCTGTCAGTTTGCCCGTCTGTCCAACCAATCCTTCGTTCATCCGTCCGTTCGCTTGTTCGTTCGTTTATTACGTTTTGACGTGTAAGCCTTTTGATATAGAGATAGATTGCATCATGGGGGAAGGACATATTATCATACTTTTTATACAAATTTTAGGCGAATGAAGTAACGACCACAGCTAGCTAGTATGTACTTAAAAAATCACCAATAAGCAGTGGTGTAATTTTCGTTACAGATTCTTATAATTTTTTAACTAAAACAAACTTAGCATTAAAATGTGAAAATACTTTGCTAAATTCCGCCAAAATCCCACATGCGGTTAGTTAATGCATCGCCCTCCCTCGCACTTTTTCAAGCAGAAGCAAGAAACAAACACACCACCACCGACAGCAAAACTTGTGTGAAAAAATGCGTTGCGACGCATTTCGCCTCTTAACACGAGGCGTCCTCAGGCATAACAAAGATTTTCACGAATTTATCATTCTTGTTAGCAAATATGTATCGCCCATTCCCCAAAAAGTTTTATTAAATGAAAACAAATTATTATTTAGGTACACACTTATAATAAAGTAGAGGCATGTTCTGTACTCACAATTTTATAAGATTCGAAATTGCGTCACAATTTCGTGCAATGTGTCAGAAATACGATTTATTCATAAGAAATAGCGCTATAGGTACCTACTTATTTCAAAGATTACAGCGCATCGGACACTATAAAACTATTTTGGCTAAATAATTAAATAAACGCATTCAATTGTAATGCAAGTTGGCCAAACTAGCGTCGAGAACACTGGAAATGTTCTTAGTAATTTCAATAAGTTTGACGGGAGAAATATGGATAAGCAAGGCTTATCCATAGTTTGCTTCCGGAGAAATCATTACAACCCATTGCTCCCATATATTCGTTTGTTCGAACTAGGAGGGACGGGGCTTAAAATAAATTTTACTTTGAAAACCCGGTGGAATCAAGTCAAAATGCACTTTGAGAATATGGCTCCAAAATTGTTTAAAATTATAGAAAGAATAAACGTCATCGCCTCGAACGTATTCAATAAATTTTTCTGAAGCATTTAAATTTTAAAGCTAAAATCTATAAGCCTGATTACGCAGACTCATCCCGCTTCCATCACTCACTGACTCTCAATGAACGTCGTGAATTACTTGATATGGCTTTACTGTATGATATCCTATCTGGTAGACTTGACGCACCTGCTCTTTTATCTCACTTGGACTTACTGTTCCACCACGACGAACCCGGCATACATGTCAGAAACTGATACTTATGCCCAAAACAGTACTTTGGTACGTTTGGCACGCCTGTACAATAATACATTTTCAGATGCTGACCTTTTCACTCAGTCTAAGAATTCTTTTAAACATGCGGTCAAAAAGATAATCTTGGACAAACCAGTTACCACATAATTTAAGTTTATGAAGTATCCATACATAAAATCTCCATCACACTTACATTCATTCACACACAAACACACCCACACACTCACTCACACACACTTTACTACTCACTCATGACACCAAACAAAAACTTGCATGCTCATTTGCTCTCTTGTTTATTTTTTGTTTAGATGTTTAATACATTTGTCATGTTTATTACTTAACTAAAATTAAGTACTGAACTACTTTTAATGTATTCTGCCATGCTATCAACCGTTTTTTAAAGCATTTTCCAGCGAGCTTTCCAAATAAATGCGTTTATAAATTAATTGGTAAGCTGTGGACAACTATCTTTGGCCTTATTTTTAGAGATTAAAGTAATTATAATCACATTACGCTGTTGTTGTTCCTAACAAAGTAAAATTATATATATATATATATATACATATATTTTTTAAAGTGATGAAGATATTGCATTGTACTCGTAATTATCGCGAAAAAACCAAATATTCTCAATCTTACTTATCTATAAAGATTAAAATTATGACGTGAATATTGTTAAGGCGTGTTCTCAATAGAAACTACTCAATCTGTAGAATTTCAAATGACCCGATCGGACCACCACAACAATGGTTTTTAATAATTTGTTCTTTTGAAAATCATAATCTAACAGGTTAATGGTTTTTTTTATTTCCTTCATTACAAAAAAATACATAATCTGGTCATAAATATTACGAATCTGCTTAGTGGGATTAATTAGGATACGTCTCGGTTAATTACGATATAGAATATCACTTTTGATTGATGGCCGTCTGATATCAGTTTTGATTAAGAATTCACGTTTACTTTAGAGTATGTTGATTATGAAAAAAAAAATCCAGCACGTAGGTAAGGGTGTGTGATAAAAACAGAAAAGCTTCGCAGCTCAGTAATCTAGCAGCAACAGTGTAGCTTTTGTAGTATAACAGTGCTTATCCCAGCTTGCATTTGTTTTGAGAAAATATACGTGAATCAGTTAAATAAGTGTAAACTTGCTCTTGAAATACGTAAGTCTCTGGTAAGCATTTAAACAATAGATATCGAGGGGAAAACCAGCAAAAATGATTCACAGGTACTTGTGATTCTATTATTGTTTTTACGATCAACAATGTGTAAAACAGTCCATGACAGATAAACGGCTATAAATATATGGAAATAGAAATAATAAAGCTTTGTTTTAGTAGACTGGAAACACTCCCTCAGCCATAGCTATGAGGACCTACTTCTCTAAAATATTTGGCGTCGAAAGTCCGTATATCCGAAAAGGCCTCTTGAAGATGACTTTTCCGAATAGCATACAATTTGAAGTGACTGCATTATTTAGTTAAGAATTTTTAACTGTTCTTCGCACTTGGATGCACTCATACTCTACAAAATAGAACTAATAGAAATGTTTTATAATATGTATTCTGCTCAAAACAATTAGGCGAAAATGATTTCGAAGTAAAATAAAAAAGCTGTTTGTATTTCAATCATAACTGCCCACCAAATAATAAAGTGGCACGGCTCAAAAAAATAAAAAAACAAAAGAACATCAGCGTTTAAGATTTCAAAGGACCTTTGAAATCTTATATCCCTAATTGTTTTGAGCAGTATATATTTCATTATTTCCTTCAGTTTTATTATGTAGGCATGTAAACAAACCGTTGATAGAAATCCTTGAAATACCGGTACTGTTTATTGGTAGGTCATTTATTCATCTCATTAATTCAAAATATATCATCGCTTATGAATCATCATCATCAGCCATTCGACGCCCACTGCAGGACATAGGCCTCCCTCATGGTTTTTCTAACCATAAAGGGTTTTGCCATAATCGTCACGCTTGGCATGCGGGTTGGCGATCACAGTATACCTACGTAATGTTTTTCCTTAGTCGCCTTCTACGACATCCACGGAAGGAAATGGAGTGGCGCTATTCATAATCCGGCGCCACACACTTATGAATACATATGATCAATTTCATAACTTTCATAGAATTTCGAAAAATTGTTTGTTTACGCCCAGACAAAAACTGGTAGAAATGAAATACAGGTAATAAAATCCCTATGTCCGTGGACGTACAAGCTAGCCCTCAAAATAATTTCATTTCATAAAATTCCTATTGTATATGGAGGACGAAGGAAATAAGATTGACGAAAGAATTATATAGATAGGGCGAATGTGGTTGGAAGGGCCGGTAAGAAAGTGCAAGGCAAGAAGTACACTGGAGCAATTAATAAATGTTGATATAAGAAAAGACGGCCTATGTCCCGCAGAACCCCTCCGGGATATAGGCGTGAGTTTATGTACGTGTACAATTAACATATTATAATTATGTAATGTTTATTTACATATTGGACGGGTCTAATCGCGATTATTTATTACTTTAAATGACCCGTTCAATGTAAAATTATGTTTAACTTATGAGCATAGCGAGTTATTAGAAAGAAAATAAATAACTTCCAAACACCAAAGTCACTTATCCTGGTCCCAAACTAGGATACCCTGTGCTATGGTAACCAGGGAATGACATAACAAACATGAAAATACACCCAGGCTGAGGCCATTTGTACAAATGTATGGGGGCCCCAGTGGGAATCGAACCCACGACCTCTAGCATGGTATTCAGATGGGATACAGCTAAACCAGCTTGGCGGTTGACGAATACGACTTACAGTTTTATTCTCAGCATACATGACATTTTTCTGCGGCCGCCGGCGGGCTGCGCGGGCGGCGGTGGCGGTCAGCATACTTCCGGAGACGGGGCCGGGCTGGGACATGGTGCGTCGCCGGTCTCTCAACGACTCTTCATTTGACATGGCACCCATGGAAGCGTTCAATACCTGGGCCACACAGGGTATAAAAATAACGGAACGATGTAAGGTATAAAAGAAAATTCCCCACAAATAACTTGACTCACGCTCGGTTTCAGGTACACTTTAACTCATCACTCAGCTGTCAAGTCACACGAATAGCGTATTCGTGAATACTCTGGTGAGTAAGGGTTTATCTACTAATAACAGCTGTCAGTTGTTTTGTATGCACTTTGGGCAACTGAAAGCTTATCAGAAGATTAAGGATGATACACACTAACGCGGTGGCGGTCCATACATACGTCATCTACTGTAGTAGTATTTGTATGGATGAATGTATGAGCCGCCACCGCGTTGGTGTGTATCATCCTTAAGAGATAGTGTACGAGAAATGAGACATAAATAACTGACTTCGCATGGACACATTTATCCCTCATTTCTCGTACATATTTCGTATCTCGTTGGCGTAGGACGCGGGTTGTGACTTAGAATTCTTCGGACTTTAGTTTGGTCAAATTAACATACAATAAAAAAATATATTCTTACGTGTCCATCGAAAACTCATCCCGATTGCGCGGGTTTTTGCTCAAGTTGGTTAATATAATAAGCTTGCCAGAAACGCGGTACAAAAAATGTGTGAAATACACTTTGTGCCAAAAAGGCTACGATTATTTAGATTATTTAGATGACAATGTCGTCTGGAATTAAAGCCAGTTCAATGCATGAGTTCTAGGTTTTAGAATAATAATGTAAACTCTGTAAATTAAAAACTTTGAAACGACTAAGTTTGGAGTTTTTTTGTCCATTTTTCTCCAAAATGATCTAGATTTTGAAATGGACATCTGGTTTAACTTGTAACGCAGTTTCTGTGCGACTTTGAATAAAACGCTTTTGGATGTGAATTTTGAATTTGAATAAAGATTTCTTTACCAATAGATACTTGTAGGCTCGTGCCTACATACGATAAGAATATTCTTTATTTTCCACTAGAGCAAATGACACATATATTGGAAGTCGTTGACTTAGCCTTCTTTCTCTCGCACAAATTATTATTTCTTTTATTATTTTTTGGCTGTGTGCTTTTGAATGTAAATATGAAATAAAATATTAAATTAAACAGAAACAATCTCGTTTATTTAAGGACGCCTAAAGTGGTGACCCCGTAAAGAACAGAAACACCTTCACAACCTATTATGGCGAACGAAAATGCAAGCGACATGGAGACGTCCATTCCGACTGCTATTCATGCCGGCGACGCAGTACCGGAGATTTTAAAAATTGTAGTGAGGGTGCCTAGGTTTTGGCCTGAGGAACTGGAAACTTGAACTGGAAAGTCAATACATTTATGAAAATATAATGTATGTTAGAAAAAACATCAGCAATTTCGAAAATGTTGGTAGCCATCACAATATTGATACTAGGAATAAACTTAAATTGTCATTTCCACGTTTTAGACTTGCAAAAGTTAATACATCCTTTATGGGGTACTGTGTACGGTTCTACAATAAGATTCCTTGAGATATATTAGAGTTACCACCGACGCGGTTTAAAAAATGTATTAAGCATTCTCTGTGCAAAAAAGCCTATTATAACATTAAGGATTATTTGGAAGACAAGGATGTCTGGTATTTAAATAATGTTAACAGGAACGATTGTATCTAGTGTAGTGTAACTTTAAGTAGAAAACTCTGTTAATTAAGCAAACCTGTTTTGAAAAGAATAAATGTGGAGTTTCTTTGTTCGCTTCTTCTCCGCATAATCTATTAATTGTGAAACTAACAGCTTTGACGTTCATTAAGTAAACATTTTGTTTTTATAGTGAATAAAAATTTTTGACTTTGACTTGATTTGCACAGATCGAAGAACAATTTGTAAATTCCGGAATCACGAGCGTCTTTATCGATTACGTTTGGAGCCACAGTTGGCACCTGAGGTAAAAAGGACTTAATAATCGACCCGCCTCGTACGGACCGATACACTGAAGTCAGAGTTGGTCAGGCGTCTCAGTGCTTCGCAGGAGAAAATTTTCAAACAGCTGCTTACTGTTACAGCAGAATATTAGATAGCTAGGTTTGGTTGTCCAACGCATATTGTAACAGACAGAGGTCGACAGTTTGAGTTGGCTCTGTTTGACCAACTATCCAGAATATGTGGCTTTCAACACAATAGAAAAACAGCTTATCTCACGGCTTGCAATGAAATAAAATAAAATGTTGGTTAAACTGAAGCTATCTCGTTTAATTGAGCATGCTAAAAGTACTTATTTAACAAACCATAATTTATTTTCGCTTAATGATTAAGTTTAAATAAAAAATATATATTTGCTTTAAATGAATATTATTGCATCGTAATTTTTCAGTCATCAGCCAAATTTCTTTTCGAAAATCACAAGATACGTAATTATTCAGTATACAAAAGAATGAGAAAACTATGTTCAGGCAGAACATTTCAAATATTTTATAGTGAAATCGGTGTACCAACTTTATCTCTACAATATATAATAATGCAGCCTATACACGTCCCACTGTAGAGCACAATCCTCGTCGATTTCAAGTGCTGAGGTATGTGAACATCTCAGACATTCAGGTTTCCTCACGATGTTTTCCTTCACGCTAGAGGTTTTGCTACTACATATTTACAAACGTACGTAACTTGGAAGACAAAGTTATTGTACCGTTTCATAAGTACATAATAATAATAAATTCCAAACAATACAATCACTTACTTGTCCTGGTCCCAAACAAGGACACCCTGTGCTCTGGTTATCAGGCAAGGACATCGCAAACAAAGAAATTCACCCATACTGAGGCCATTTGCATCCACTGGAAATCGAACCTACGGCTTCACTTTCGGTATACAAGTACAAGCGTGTTAATTGCTAGACAAACGACGCAGTCATTGTCAGGTGGAAAAAAAAATACTGGTGACTAACGTCAGGCTGTATTATAGTCAGATATATTTTTTACAACTAATATTCAAACTAGCAAATAGTGGCTACTAACCCCAGGGTCTGGCTCTCCGTTGCTAACGCGAGGTTCTTCCTCTTCCTTGAATGCCTGAAGCGATGTCTCGGAGTGAAACTTCTTGTCGCCCATCCTCTTCCTACTCAGGATCTCGTCCATCATATCCTTCCGGAGGCTTTCAGTCATGTTTAAATACTTCCGTATTAAATTTCACGTTTCACTTATTTAAGTTATTTTATAGATTAGGAAGTTGTCGTCAGGCTCATACAATTATTTGTGCAGGTTTTCCAATTTTTTCCATGATTCTTTATCGAAACTATTATATTACGGAAGCTGTAGGTTGTTTACACTTTCAATGGCAAATGACTACTTATTAAAAGTAATCGTCGCGGTATCAGAATCCGTCTTATCTTTGGTTAATTGAATCGAAACGTACGATTACAATTTGGTATCGTTCACAGCAGGAAATCGATATCGAGACGTCGTCGGCGCCGGCCCGGCCCGGCCGCCAGTAACTTGCAGTTGCGGTAAAGATAACATCAAGTATGTAATTAATTATTTAATGCAAAATTATTGCAAAAGTGATGTTTTCTTCTTTGTTCAACAAACCTCTTCCCATTTCGACTTGAACCTCTTGGAACTCTTTACTAAAGTATAGGTACGTGTCTTTTCTCTGCAGCGTAGAGAACCCACATAGCCCCACGTTCATCACGAATCTCAAGATATTAGGCTCTCGGCTCGGTTTAGTCCGCGCAAGTTTGTTTGCGTTGCTACAACGTCTGATACCGGCGACACACTTGGCCACTTGCATTTGCGTATTTGGAAAATATTAATCATCCATTGCCGGGTTTTCTGCTGAATCTTAGCACTGAGTTTGTGAAACCTGCAATATATTTAGTCGGCAAATACGCGAATTCGAATGCGACATCGATTTCTAAAGCGGCTTAAAATAATAAAGTACATATATGTAAAAATATTTAAAGTTTCTTAGCTAGCAACCCAAATTTGGTTCAATGTATTTATTAAATTTTTAAGTAGATTGTAAACAAAATTTTAGGCATCATCGAGCAGCGGTGTGGGTAGTTGGTTGACGTCCAGATGTTAAGTCGTATCGTAAGCGGCTGCCGCTGCCGCATGAATCATCAGGTGGAATGCCAGTTTTACAGAGACTGTTATCTTTTAAGATAGCAGAAAACTAACGAACTATACATGCTACTATGCGATTATGTATCTAATATTACTTTACTTGACATCTGAAGTCAATTCTACGCCTAAGTCTGAAATGTAAAAGTTGATCAACTTTTTTAAGAGGTAAGTTAGAAAGATTTTACAGTTTCAATTAGTAAGGGTATGATTGTACCGTTAGCCCAGTTTTGAAAACAGTTTGAAAATTTGGGTTTAGTGCCTATTATTTGCTTCTTGTGGCTTCTCTTTTTCACCTGTCCGTGTGGAGCCAGATCAAGAATAGCGTCACTCCATTTCCTTCCGTGGATGTCGCAGAAGGCGACTAAGGAAATCAATTACCAGGAGACAGGCAGCAGCGTCTTACTTAGATTCCAACCGCATACTGCGATCGCCAACCCGCCTGCCAAGTGTGGCGATTATGGCAAAACCCCTCATGGTTATGAAAACATAGGAGGCATATGTCCTGCAGTGGGTGTCAAATGTCTGTTGATGATGATGATGATTTGCTTGTTTCTTTTCCTTTTTTAGGAAACTGGATTGATATTCATCCCGTCCAGATCGGGATACACAATACAATATACGAGTGTGTTAGATATTTTACCAATATAATTAAATAAAATCTAAGCTTAAAAACATAAACTCTGGTTTCACGGTGAGAAATCGACAAAAAAAGATTTTTTTGGAGCTGGCGAGGGATATGCTATTAAATTTATTATACAATTACAACTCTTTCTCTATGGGTATACAATTCCACGATCTTTTTAGGGTTTCGTAGTCAACAAGGAATCCTTATAGTTTCACCATGTCCGTCCGTCTGTCTGCTTGTCCGTCGATAAGCACTAGAAAGCTGAAATTTGGTATATACGTACATATTAATCACGCCGACAAAAACATCTCAAGTTACCAAAGGGGAAGCAAAGTAATATAAATCCTACGAATCGCACAGTAATGACGACGCCCGTAAGGACGCCACGACTTGAGCGGTGGCAGTTCAGCATGAAGTTGAGTGAATGTGTGTGAGTCCGCCTGGGCTATAGCGACTATTGCACCTCAAAATCGAATATAAAGTCGCTCTACTTGAAGCAACTAATTCATATTGTAGTACTTGACCAATCATTTTAACATAGTTTATATAGATACTATACTGAATAGATTAGCTAGAAACCCTTAGAAAAGGCATAAACTAAAGGTTCACGCAGTGCAAAAAAACACAAATGTACATCTACAGGAACCTTTGTTACCCGTGTTACTACCAAACTTACTACCAGTAGTAAGCTATCGATGTAGTAACGTGGGTAAATTTTTACTTCCCTTGTTACTACTGACTATCGAAGTTGTCACATGGGTAGTTTACTTTTTTCCGGCGTTACTACTACTGAGCTACAACTGTTAGAGCTAAGACGCTGGATGCAAGCCGCTTTCAAACGGTCTTTAAGAGGCCTATGTCCAGCAGTGGACTTCGTGTGGCTGCATGATGATGACATCTACAGGGTGATTTTGAAATAGTTCCTATACCTTGAGGGAATGTTTTTTTTAATTGTGAAACCAGTATTATTAATGACTAGCTGTGCCCGCGACTTCGTTCGCGTTGGATTAGAATGATGATGATGATGAAAGAGTTTTAATACCCAAAACAAATATTTCAAATGCGACTAAAGTTCGAGCCAAAAAGACTGGACTGGACTCGTAAACTTCGAATGGATTAATCTGCAGTCGTATAATTTTACGCCACGCTTTTTCCTCCCTATTGCGAAAAACGTATCATCGTCCAAAACCATAAAATTTCTTCATCACTCATTATAATACGTAAACAATAATTCGCTTAGCAGGGTTTTAAAAGCTTCTCAAGAGTACCTAACATATAAATAACTGCTAAGAAGAATGACAGTTCAGCAGTGCTGCGAGCGCGCGAAACTGACCTTATAGTACGGTAGCAGCGTTGATTAGACGGTGAACGTCTTATAGTTAACAGCGCTGCGATTGTATGGCTCATGGTACCATTAAGCAGGGCAGTTTTTTTACAAGGCTTAAAAATAACTTCTAATAGTGCTTGTGGTAAGCCTCATCTATGTATTTTAAAACTTGGTAAATGTGTCTGTGTCTGTTTTGTGTTCTAAATAAATACAACTGATTAGTCATGAGTGACTTTGAGAAGGTCATTTTCATTTTTAATTATTATAGTCATTAGGCTAGTTTAGGTGGAAATTCATCATCATCATCATTCAGCCACAATAAGTCCACTGCTGGACATAGGCCTCCTCCATGGATTTCCAAAAAGACGTCATCCAGCGTCTTCCTGCCGTGCCAGGGTGAAAATTAGTAAATTTTAAACGAAAGAACATAACTTACAGAATGTTAAGTTTACCCGCTTAGATGTTTTTGTAGAACTTCATAATTGACAACATTTTTTTTTGAAAAACCACTTGTGGGCTGTATAACTCATGAGCCATTGCCATAAAACTTTAAAAGACAAGAAGCAAGCAGTGTTGCCGTACCGAGAGAAATTTCCCTTTTGAAAGGAATTTAGGCTTGAGATGCAAAGAAGGGGAAAGTTTCCCTCTCCCATTAGGACGTATGGCTTTTGATATTGAAATAATTTATTCACTTAAAACACAGTACAATAACAGAGTACAATTTTAAATTATAAACTAAAAGAAACATGCAAGGAAAGCCAGTGCACTGCGTTTGTGAAAGGACCCGACTCAGCATTTGTCACAAAACGGGTACGTTCTGTAACGCTGGTATTCTTTCGGCACCTAATACCTAAGTAAAATAAATAAAAACAAAAGACACACACAATAGATATTAGGAAATAATATAATAATAATAATAAATATGTAAATTTTCAAATATATAAGCAGATATTTTGAAATATAATATAATAAATTAAATAAAGTAAATGATAAGATTAAATAGGTTAGTTCCACCAATCTTAAAGTGAATGAAAAGATGAAATAGGTTAGTTTTACCGATCTTAAGCGAGTTATTGTAATTAATTTATTTTGTTTTATTTTCTTTTTTCGTTGGCATAACCTACTAATAAGCGTACCACAGCAGCAAAACAAACTTTTATTCCATTGATTTTAAAATAATTCCCTTATTAATTACCTATTCATACATTTATGTTTCAGTTGTTGTACCATTGCAGCTTGAAGTAATCTAAAATGGCGTAAGTATTTCATATGGGATTTTTTTTCTTGTAGGGAACCCTAAAAAACTACCTAAATCATACTGAATAATTTTGAAGAAGAAGTGAATACATACATGCCTCTATAGCCTACGAGACGTGGGAAACTATAACCATTAAATTGGCAACACTGATGTCAACGCGTAAAACAAACGTCAAATTCTTTTAAAAAAAACGTTTATTGGCTATTGGATACAGAGTCCTTAAGCCTAGCTTAATTAGGTATTATTACTAAAACGTCAAATTCACAGAAAGATCACAGATTATATTGGGATGTCAACATGACATTGACAGTTAGTTTCTTTTACTTCTAGGCAAAGGTACTGCAGCTCTTCAGCCCACATCCTTGATATTTGATTTATTTTTAAAATATCTCTAAAACGAATGAACAAAGAAATATATAAAAGTTGGTTTCGTAGTAAGTTTTTATGGCTTTATCAATGGACATTCCAATTTTTCATACTAGGCATAATGTAGCTAGTAGAAACAACGCCCGTTATGTCTTTGGTAAACGCGGCATGAATGTCTTTTATCGGCATTATCGTTTCATAAATATTATGTTTGCCATGACTACCTATATTTTACTTATTACCACTAATTTGTTATCACTTAGTCCTTAAATCCATTATATGATATCAAAATCCATAACCAGAAAATACATACATACATACATAAACTCACGCCCGTATCCCAGAGGGGTAGGCAGAGACCAGGGACTGCCACTTGCTACGATCCTGACAGGTCACTAATATATCTTCACAAACTTACACATTTATAATTTTATAGTAGGATTAGAATATAAAACTAGGTTTATGATATGATACATACATACAGACATTTTTGTAAGTTAATAGAAGTAAAAATTATATTTCTTATTTATACAATAATTCAATTTATTAATTACGTCATTTATTTGGTGATAAATAAAATATGATCTTTCACAGATCAATACAAAGAGGTTTATGCCACAAAATAAAATAAAAGACCTATTGAAGATGTGCTAAATAATAGGGGTTAAAGTATGAAATTGCCGTTTTATTGCAATAGGTTCTTTGAATTGACATAGAATCTTCATGGTTTGAGGTTTTCGAATGAAACTTTTTTCAAATGGTTTCTATGATGTTCTTTTTTTAAAAAATGTGAAACATTTTAATCATCATCATCATTCAGCCACAAGACAAGAAGTCCACTGCTGGACATAGGCCTCCTCCATGGATTTCCAAAAAGACCGGTTGGAAGCGGCCTGCATCCAGCGTCTTCCTGCCACTTGAATGACGTCATCTGTCCATCTTGTGGCTGGTCGTCCCACGCTGCGCTTGCCGATATGTGGTCTCCATTCGAGAACTTTTCGGCCCCATCGGCCATCAGTTCTGCGTGCTATGTGCCCCGCCCACTGCCACTTCAACTTACTAATCCGCTGGGCTATGTCGACGACTTTCGTTCGTCTACGGATCTTTGAATTGACATAGAATCTTCATGGTTTGAGGTTTTCGAATGAAACTTTTTTCAAATGGTTTCTATGATGTTCTTTTTTTAAAAAATGTGAATCATTTGAATATCGACTTTCAATTGTTTTTGTTATTCAATTTAGACAAGAAAGATAGATACTGCGAAAATTCGAGTGATTTTTGAATACGAGTTCCGACGCGGAACTAACGTGGCAGAAACAGCCCGCAATATCAATGCTGCGTTTGGAGAGGGGTCTACTAATGAACGCACCGTGCGATTTTGGTTTAAACGCTTTCGTGATGGAAATTTCGACTTAAAGAACGAGCCACGAGGAAGACCGCCCACACAGGTGAATAACGATGAATTAAGAGAGATAGTGAAAGCCGACCCTAGTCAAACTACCCAGGAATTAGCGGCATGGTTTAACGTTACCTTACCCACAATATTGACTCACTTGCGTCAAATCAATAAAATAAAAAAATACGAAAAATGGGTGCCTCATAATCACTCGAATTTTCGCAGTATCCATCTTTCTTGTCTAAATTGAATAACAAAAACAATTGAAAGTCGATATTCAAATGATTCACATTTTTTAAAAAAAGAACATCATAGAAACCATTTGAAAAAAGTTTCATTCGAAAACCTCAAACCATGAAGATTCTATGTCAATTCAAAAAACCTATTGCAATAAAACGGCAATTTCATACTTTAACCCCTAATATTATAAAAGCTGCTGCGTTCGTCAGTGGTTATAATGACAACTAAGTACCTAGTTAAGGCTGCTGTTACGTGGAGCATGCTGTCTCGCTCGCACAATATTTGCTTGTGATTGCAATAAAATGAGTAAACTTTTGTTTCCGGGGGTTTGATAGATAATTAAATTACGGACATCTTAATTACATTTTGTTTTCCTATACGTAGTGTTTAACAAAGAAAAGTTGTTCCTATATTAATTTTCGAATCAAATAGTCTTAATCAAAAACTTAGTACATTACATAATAAGAAACATGTGTCTTGAATATCCGTGATTTAATTATCTTTCAATCCCGCAGACCACATTTATCAAAAGTATACAAATTTTATTACAATTACTAAAAATGTTAAATTGTGCGAGCGAGACAGCATACTCCACGTAAATAGCTTTAAGAATGTACTACGAGAGCGTACTTATGTTAGTCAAAAACCCGATATTATCCAGCGCACGATCACGCCTACAAAATCCGTTTCAAGATAACGCATAACTTTGACTCTAATAATAAATAAAGACATCTCATTGCTTCGAAGCGGGCTAAACACCGTGTTACTTGAAAGTTGTTCTTCTTTTTCCTCTACTGATTCATGAGCTTGCTGAGCACCTCCTTGAGTTCAAGAGAGAACTGCGAGACGGGCAGTGCAAGTTCTTGGGAGGCCAGAGAACCATGATTGCGGATCACGAAGTCCGAGGGCACCACGAACAGCTGCTTCTTGTCTCCCACCGCGCCCAGCTTGCGCAGACATGGCGGCATGGGCAGGTGTGGTCGCTGCGTCAGCCACTTCTGGAACGCTTTAGTTGACCTAAAACCGATTAGAGATCGATAATTTTTTTTCTCTTTTCTAAGTACTCCCTCTTACAATTTTGTTGACCATGGACGAAACGTTGATATTTAGTCTTTTTGTCGTCAATACTGACGAAGGTCACATGTCTGAAATATTTTTTCGTTTTTCCATCGAAACTGTATGAAAACTGGATTTTCCTGCAAGACGTGCAAGACGTCGTAATCTTCAGCTAATCAGAACGTAACAATTTTCCTAGTGGCAAAACGTCACAACGTTGCCTGCAATATATTCTATGTCAAACTTTGAATGTCAATTGTGTTGAAACTTGCTTTATTATGGAATTTGAATTTAGATGAATAAAGGTAAACCTCTGAAAACGATTTACAACATTATTATTTATAGGCTAGTAAATTATGAATATGGTCTGAGATTGCTTTCTTTGAGAATTTTGGCCGTGGGATAGATAAGATAATCTTGATTCAACTAAACTATGGTTATGTCTTGTGGTTATGCATGATTTTTTTGTCAGTAAACAGAGTTCTATCAGCTAAGAAAACACTTTGAGAGGTTTGAGATCAAACACAATGGAAATTAGACTTGGACTGTGATCAGAGGTTCGCATTAAAGTCCCGAAGACCAAAAGTTACCCTATGTGGTAATCCGTAGCCTATTTATGCCACAAAATACAAACATTTGCAAGAAATGAAGCCCATTATGCCTAGTGAATTCTTTTAGAGTTATTTGACATCGCTGTGAGGAAGAGGCAGGCTCCCATCGTCGTAACTTCTAAATGACTGAAAGGATAATTTTGTTTTCTATTTATTACATAATAAGATTAATATTTTGTTAAGTTTTTCATTATTTTGATGGGGAGTTCATTTGTTTTTTTATTTCATACACAGCCTAGTTTTACTGTTATTTATGGTGTTCAATGCTTATTTAAAGTACTTACGTATTATTACAAAAGTACCTTAAATTCAATAGTAATTAACCCGCAAAAATTTTCATATCACAAAATGTTCAAATTCAATTGGATATATTTAAAAAAAAAATAACAAAAAGTACGTTTAAAAAAAATACGATGATATAAATTTGCCTTGGGTAAAAAATAAGATAAGTAAAATAGGATAAATATACTTTGAAAACAAAAAAGTTATTAGGTTTTTGTTTCTCCTGAAAACCTCATAAAGAATGACATGGAACATTTTGCAATATAGACCGACGTTTTGATTATTCGAACAAACTGTAATACAAATACAGTTGAGATGGATAAAGAATTTGGTTGAGTCTGGAGATAGCTGGTGCAAACACTAGAAACGGTAACTTATAAATAGTAAATATACACTAGTGGATTGACAACAGATAATTACAAAATAAACAATCAAAAATTTAAACAAACATGTTTAGATAATCCACCTGATATCTGGCCTTACCTGAGACTGGCCTTATCCAATCTCCAACTCATTTACCATTATGTTTTCTATTAGTAGTAAGCTGTGACTATAAATCAATAAATTATAGCTCCAACCACAATGCTGCACTACTATGAAATAATAAGAAGAATTTGCATAATATATAATCTTACGTCAAATGTTCAATGTCGTCCCAGACGCAAGACATGGTCTTCAGGTCCTCGGGTATCTTGACGCAGTGCCAGGTTTCCTTGGTGTTGTTCCTGGGTGGGATGTGCTTCATCTCGTGCGGCAGGGCCGTCCCGAAGGCCATGGTGTGCGCCGGACTCGTCTCGGCGTGGATATCGAATGCTATCTGCCGCTTTAGCGCATTGTCGCAGGACATCTGAAATGCGCAATGGCTGATGATGTGATGAAAGAATTTATTGGTCTTGTTAGTATGTTCGAAAACTGGTTGGAATTCCGTGGAGTTATCATAAGGCTCAAAGGTTGTAAAGGTGTATTATGGGTTGAAAGCCCTAATTCCAGCAGTAGGTCTAAACTGTTGATGTTAATGATGATGGTTTTAAACCGTTGATGTTAATAATGATGGTTTTAAAATCATAAAAATAATATTCTGTTCTATTCTCTCTGTTCTGATCTGTTCTAGGAGCTATGAGAGATGTGACGCAATAGATAATATGTACATGTGGTACTCCAGCGCTGTCAGCAATGCTCTGCAGCACACACGGAATAATCTTCGGATCCAACATGAGGCCGCGAGAGGCATGCTCATCGAACCAAACCTAAAAAAAATGTTATGTGATAAATACAAAGTCTTTAATGTTACGTGAATCTTACAAAAACCCTTCACGTAATAAGCCTACTGATACTACTTTCAAACACAAACCTCTTCTTTTATTAGTAGACCAGGTATACAAGGTTACTTCTTAAATGCACAACAACTTTTGTTTGACGACATTTAATTTTTTTTTTGTTCTGTTTTCTTTGTTTTTATTATTTAAATTTGTGTGTGGTTTTATGGTTTCTCTGCTTTGTGAGAGCTGTCTGATAGATTAGATAAAGCATACCTTAAAATAGCCACACCTTAAAACCATGTCCGTTAAAGGAATGAATATTTTTTTATGTAGGACAAAAATAGAGCGAATACCTCGCAAATTTCATAAAATTACTAGCTGACCCCGCAAACGTTGTTTTGGGATTTTAATTAGCCTATGAACTATTCTCAGACCTACTAAATACATAAAAAATCATAAAAATTAGTGAAGCCGTTTCGGAGGACTTCGATGACAAACACTATGACACGAGATTTTTATATATTGGATGTAAATTGGTGTATTGAAAAATATCAATGTGTTTCTAAATAAAGAGCAATTATAAGGTGGTAACTCTACAAACGTTTTGCGATAGATAAGGTACCTGGAACAAAGCTTCAATATCTTCTGGTCGTTTGATCTCACTTTTGAACTCGACGTTACCAAGATCTTGCCACCAATCAAAGAAATCTTTGGCAATCTGTGAGGAAAAAAATTCATGGCATAGATTAGTCATTCATTTATCAATTACATACTTTTTGCCGAAGGTAGACGTCGACGCCGAGGTATTAGAGACCAGATGATTTTAAAAGAATGTAGAGGTAGGTATATTGAACACCATAAGTTTCATCAACATGAGGAAATGCGTTATATTCGTTCAGTCTTAGGTCGTTTCTACACGATTCATAGCTACTGACTAGCAGCCAACCAGGTATGACAAGAGAATGGGCTTGTTTTTGCACTTATATTGTAGTCGTGAATAAATATTAATTGTCTATCTTTTGATCGAGTCCGTGAATACAGTCCCTGGTTTACCTCTTCGCTTTTATACCAGGACTCTTGGTCTTACCCTTCTCTCCTTTTCTTTAGAAACGAGAAAAAAACACCTGTTTTGTCTTCAGCTCAGCCTTCTTGCTGAACTCATCGGAAGCCGATATCTCGAACACCTTCTGCTTGTACTTAGAGTTCCACTTAATCATGTCGGTCTCGGACTCGTTGCAGTACAGCATTTCATAGTGTGGATTTTTGGTGTGCTTCCGGACTTTTCTGAAATATGCATTAAAATTAAGGCGATAATTCAGTCTGCACAGTTAGGGAACGTACCTATACTCCGTGACCCGATTAAAGGGGGTGGGGGGGGGGGTCTTCAAAATACCACGCTTGGTCACAGCAAGGGGGCAGCTGCAGGTCACAGCAGATTATATATATATATATAAAATGTAATCTGGTCACAGCAGATTATATATAGTATGCAGGGGGTTTCGGGGGCGATAAATTGATATAGCTAGGTTTCATTTTTAGAAAACATCGCTTTATCCGTGTTTTTGGTACCCAATGAAAAACTGCTAGAAAATCATTAGAATACGAAGGTAAATTTCGCCACTATTTACAAGGTTGTGATAGCTCAGGTGGGAAATCAGGCGGTCCCGAAACCAATTCGAGTCCAGACCAGTTGTATCTATACTCTGATTCTTAATTCCGTAGAATTCTGACAGCTATAATTTTTGGACATGTCAGAGATTACAAACCTTTTTGGCCGGGCACATTTTCGTTGGGCGTAAAAGTTTATGTTTGTGTTTGTGTTTGTCTGTGTCTGTGTCTGTGTCTGTCTGTGTCTGTCTGTGTCTGTGTCTGTGTCTGTCTGTGTCTGTGTCTGTGTCTGTGTCTGTGTCTGTGTCTGTGTCTGTGTCTGTGTCTGTGTCTGTGTCTGTGTCTGTGTCTGTGTCTGTGTCTGTGTCTGTGTCTGTGTCTGTGTCTGTGTCTGTGTCTGTGTCTGTGTCTGTGTCTGTGTCTGTGTCTGTGTCTGTGTCTGTGTCTGTGTCTGTGTTTGTGTTTGTGTTTATGTTATGTTTATGTTCTAAGTTAACGTAAAAAAAAGACCTACGGCCATTTATGCCATTTAAACGTAATTTGACACTCAAGGGAATCAAAATTTATAGGGTACTTTCCGTTGACCTAGAACTATGAAATTTGGCAAGTAATATCATCTTATACCACAAAAACTGGAAAAGATCTGAAAACTATACATATTTAATTAAATCATAAAAAAAATGTCTGAAGTTCGGGAAAAGCTCAGAAAAAACTGCGACTCTATTTCTGAACAATTTATAATATGTACTTACGTACCTACAAATTTGTACGGAACCCTCGGTGGGTGAGTCAGACTCGCACTTGTCCTTGTTGTGTTGTTTTTTCTGTTGTTGCGGATAACTATAATTATCTAAAGTAGTATACTCTTTTACATGTCATTCAAGTATGTATGTATTTTTATGTGTACCTTATTCTTTTCGGTGACTGTAAATTGCAGCCACTAGCTCATTTCTTATAATGCCTGTTGTTAAACAAAGTTCATCTTCCTTATTTTCCTCGTTCATGCAGCAACTTTCCTCTTTTCACAGAGAAAGACTTAGCTAGGCAACTCTGCTAATTAAATCAATAAAAGTAAGAATATACTTAAGATACTCATAAATACACCTTTCTAACTACTATACTTTCTAAAAGCGCTGACTTATTTGCTACTGGCTTCTTAATCTTAAATATCAAACTATGCTGAACAGGAAAAATTACAAATGAGTCGAGTAATTAATTTATCACGCTCTTTTGTTCAGACTTTATTCTAGTTGAAACTGTATCACAACAATATATAATAGAGTCAGCAACGTATGTAAAGGTATATCGTGAGTCACATACTTGACACCGCCAGTGTGCACTTCGACATCGTCCAGCGTAGTGGCCGACTCTTCATCGATTTCTTGCTCGAAGTAGCTGCTGCCGCGGTGCACCCGGCTCATGGACTTCAGCACGGTTCTGGAGAAGTACTTGCTAAAGGACTTAGACGGCGCGCGGGTGAAAGACTTCCCCATCACGTAGGAGCGGCTTGGCACCATGGAACGGGAGCGTGACGTCTTCCGACCTTTAATTGAAGTAAATTTTGTGTGCGAATCCGCAGATGAACGACTTGCTCTTCACGTATGATCGGCTTCCTACTATGAGGCGAGAGCGTGACGTTCTTCGACTTTCAGGTAGGCAGCAGGTAAAAGACTGCTTATCACCCTCTTTGAACCATGGAGTGGTAACGCGACATCTTCCGACCTTCTATCGAAGTGAATTTTGTGTTTAAAACGCGGATAAAAGACTTGCCCATTAACGTACACTTTTGCTACGTGGAGCGGGAGCGTGAGGTTTTCCAACCCTTAATTGAAGTTAGTGTGTATGATTTGATGAGAAATTATATGAATTAATTATGTTGATTAGATTCCCGGAAGAAGCTGCCGCCGTGACATTGCTTCGTACAAATTGCTTCAGTGTGGCCCCCTAATGGGTTGCTATAGTAGAGTAGTTATAAAAGAAAAGTAGATGGGTAGTCGGTGAAATTAATAAACCATATTTAGAAGATATATTTTATGAAAATAATTCATTTGGACAAATCTTCACTTGTGTGAACGTCAGTCGGTATGGACTAAATTAACGTAACAATAAACGTAAATTTTTTATTGTCTGGAATGAAGTGTCCGTGTGGCGTCGGATTAAGAATAGCGTCACTTCATCTCCTTCCGTGGATGTCGTAGAAGGTGACTAAGGAAATAAATTACCAGGAGACGGGCAGCAGCGTCTTTCTGAGAATCCAACCACATACTGCGATCGCCAACACGCCTGCCAAGCGTGGAGATTATGGCAAAACCCCTCATGGATATGAAAACCACGAGGGAGGCCTCTGCCCTGCAGTGGGCGTCAAATGGCTGATGATGATGATGATGAAGTGGGTAAATACTATTCAGTGTTTAGACGAATTTAATAACCTTTCTTTCAATTAGGTGAAAATTAAGTGTGGCGAATTAATTAATTACCATCTTTGTTCCATTTAGTAGAAGATTATTTACTTAGAAGGGACCTGGAATTTCATAGTAATGTTATTGTGCGCAGGCTGATTGCTTGATAACATCAAGAGTAGAGAATGGGAACGGTCACAGTTTGGATGTCATTTCATGGTTGTGATGTCCTTGTTACTGTAGCACTGAATATCCTAGTTTGCGACCAGGAAAAGTGATTGTGTTGAGTGAAAATGACAATTACTATAAATGAACCGAACCACCCTCGGATAACAGGATGCTGGAGGTGGACCAGACGGATTCTTCCTCCTGCTCTACCTCTTCAAAGCCGTGCTCCGACTGCTCAAACTCGCTCATAGAAAAGGCGGTGGCGCGACCTCCGTGTGGCACCTGGGTTGATGGGATCCATGAACAATAAAACACCAACGCTACCAATACTTAGAACAAAATCAAAATCATATCTTCTCTCGCGGACCGTTCTTGAAACAAGTGTCTTTCTGTTCTCTTAATCAAGTTAATAGTTTATTTAGGACCCCCTGCTGAGTATAATTTAGTATAAGTTGTAATGTTCATTAAGTCACAGTTCCTGTGTCATTTTGATGTTCATTAAGTCACAGTTCCTGTGTCATTTTGAATAAAAATACTTTGAGTTTATTGATTTGATTTGATTTGATACAAATCAAATGCCATCTAGTCCCGGGCCCGGAATTTAAATATATATTTTTAAGTTTACAAGGATAGCTCGTTTAAAGTAATATGACGGGACAGTTAAAACGCACGTAATCTGTAGAATTTTAAATGATCCGCTTGGACCACTATAACAATGATTTTTAATCGTTCTTTTCAAGGTCATAATCTGACAGGTTAAGAGACTCGAGGAGTTTCACTAGCGCTACCAATGAAAACAATCATATCTTCTTACATAGCGACATTGTTTTTTGCAAAAACTGGCTTACAAATCTGTTAATCTGTTAATCATGGTGCAATCGAGAGCCTAAGGCTAAAATCGGAGTGCAAGGCTGTTAAATTAAATTGATCAATGCGTTGTCACAGTTATTACGTGTTCGCTGGTAGACTTATTGTAGAAGTCCTCCGAGGGGACGAGGGACCAGATGTCTGACTTGGCCTCGTAGAGGTTCTCCTGGTCTGGCAGATTGAAGATCTTCACCAACCGCTTGAAGATCACCGGCCCCACCAGCTCACGGACCTGCTCCGCTTGAGAATCCCAAAACTGAAATGGGACATAACGCCTGAATATTTCTAGATCACGATGCAATACTACTGTCTGTATTTTACTGCGGTAGATTAACACTCTTGAAAAATGATTCGTAGTTATTCAGCAATTCAAGTCGGGTTATGTTTTTCATTTATTATTGATTAAAAAAAAACAAAATTATTCAACCTGTAGAGTCGCGCCATTTAGATCACAAAAGTATTCAAAGATTCTAAAAAACGTCTCAAAGTAACTATGTTGCAAAACGTTGCTCCAACAAAATGTAACTGCGGTGTAGAGCATAATGGGAAAGGAACACATCGTGAGGATATCTGAGTGTCTAAGGTGTTCGCATACCTCGGCGCTTAAAGAGATGAAGAAAAGAGAAGACAAGGGCTGTGCCCTGCAGTAGGGCGTAAGTATATAGGCTGCTCATGTTTTCATTTTTATAGTAATTAGCGGCTCTATTAAGAAAACTTGGAGATCGATAACAAATTATATTCGTGAGACAGACAGGCACTAGCTGAAAATCAGCGCTTTGGGCAAATACCCTCAGCACAATGCTAAGCCAGCTGCCTTTTTCAGCAATACGGACATACCGCAAATTATGTCAGTACAATAGGACATTGTACACTGAGGGGAGAAATAGAACTTTATGCGGTTCTTGTGTGCAATAATAGCTATTTGTTATGCAAGGCTGCAAAGTTAATTTTTGGCGCGAGTACCTTGTATTGAAACCTGAGCAAGCGAAGGATTCTAGGATTGAGCCACGAGCGAAGCGAGTGGTTCAAATATAGAATCCTGAGCATAGCGAGGGTTTCAAAGGTACGAGACGCTAAATAACTTTGCTGCCGAGCGCAACACACAACTTTTCACCTCACTAAAGCGAGGAAAATGTTAGGTGCAAGAAAAACAGTTTTAATAAATATTAAATTACTATTAATTTATATCTTCGTCGCTGCTAGCTTCGCTCATATTTTATGATTTCTTTCGATTTTATCAAAAAACAAACCAAAATAATGGAAGTAAAGTGAATTCAATAAAGAGAAGAAAATTTTAAAGTTTTTTTTTAAATCAAATTTTCTTGCCGGCCAGTGCGATTCTTTAAATGAGGCTGGCGCATGACATGAAATAAGTATTTGCATTTCAATCATCAATGGACTGGCTGCAGAGAATATAAAGTATTACGAAACCAATGAGGTTCTATATATATGTAATTTATTGTACGAAACCTTTATTGAATAAAAATATTCGAATTTTAAAAACACTTTCCACGCTAGCGGATAAAGTGCGATTTTCCACGCAGATTTCGAATGATAAACAGAGCTTTTACGAGCTAGTGAGGTGAAATAGTTATTTGTTATGCAAAGCTGCAAAGTTAATTTTTGGCGCGAGTACCTTGTATTGAAACCTGAGCAAGCGAAGGATTCTAGGATTGAGCCACGAGCGAAGCGAGTGGTTCAAATATAGAATCCTGAGCGTAGCGAGGGTTTCAAAGGTACGAGACGCTAAATAACTTTGCTGCCGAGCGCAACACACAACTTTTCACCTCACTAAAGCGAGGAAAATGTTAGGTGCAAGAAAAACAGTTTTAATAAATATTAAATTACTGTTAATTTATATCTTCGTCGCTGCTAGCTTCGCTCATATTTTATGATTTCTTTCGATTTTATCAAAAAACAAACCAAAATAATGGAAGTAAAGTGAATTCAATAAAGAGAAGAAGAGTTTTTTTTTAATCAAATTTTCTTGCCGGCCAGTGCGATTCTTTAAATGAGGCTGGCGCATGACATGAAATAAGTATTTGCATTTCAATCATCAATGGACTGGCTGCAGAGAATATAAACTATTACGAAACCAATGTGGTTCTATATATATGTAATTTATTGTACGAAACCTTTATTGAATAAAAATATTCGAATTTTAAAAACACTTTCCACGCTAGCGGATAAAGTGCGATTTTCCACGCAGATTTCGAATGATAAACAGAGCTTTTACGAGCTAGTGAGGTGAAAAGAATATTCTTATCTTATCTTACTCCCCAGTGATACATAGTGCTTTATACTACACCTACAAGGTAAATAAAATTATTTAGAAAAATTGAAGGAAGAAGGAGAAAAACCTTTATTTAACACCACAAAGATATATACATATAACAATGATTACAAACAGACAAAAAAATTAACATGAAAAAATAATCCCAAAACAATAAAGGACCCAGGGTATGTCTATGCAGCGGTAAAATGGCCTCAAACTCAGTATACGCTGCGGTTTTGCCCACAGCACTGATTTTCAGCACGGGCCTTTGGTAAATCACGAAGTTTCAACCGAACCTGAACAAAAAGTGATACTTAATAAAATATATTAACAAAAATAAAAAATAATGCTGTCCAGCATTAGAAGCGTACGCAGAAAAGCGTACTGTTAAATTATCAATTCCGTAAAAAACAAAATCTAACAAAATAAAACAAATTGCTGCGCTTGTTTTTTTTTCTAGTGCAGAAAAAGGTTGCCAGCCTCCTCTCATTGACAATCGAGTACAAAAAAAAAATGCCAACCTCTTTTTTCTAATATATTATTATATGATATAAAACCCTTTTAAGATTTGACATTTGTATTTTTTCACTCCATCTGCTCGAAATGATGCATTTTGATGCCCAAATTTAGGACCCAAAACACGCTATTGTTGTTGTTCAAGCTAAGATGCATCAAAGTAAATAGACTCAAAATTAGGTTTTTGAGTCTATTTACCTTTACGTAAATAGACTCAAAATCCAATTTTAAATTTATATACTAATGCACTCATTTACTAAGAAGTCGGACTTCTCTTTCACTCTTGAGGATTCGTCCTATATCTATTTCGCTCCAACCCAAGCAATAAGTTTTAAAACCGAGTTTGGAACTACATACTTACTGAACTACAAAAACTCTTTACTGCAAAACTTTTAAGTACCTACCTAATTGTCAAATATTAGAAATTGGAACGCAAGTTTTTTTTTCTACGCTAAAAATCAATAACATTGGCACGCTTTTTTTGTCTATTTTCACTTATTTTCTCGAAAAAATGTCATCAAGCGATGATGATAGTTCTCTTAACACCAGAATATAGAAAAAACAGGCAACACAAGCAATTCAAAACCTCCTGCCAGAAGTTACATTTGAGTGGTATGTAAGTGTTATCTTTTATTTCATTCTCTCAGATGGTAGTGAAAAGCAGACTGTTCTACACGGGCGCAAATCATTTTTCGTCTCGGTAGTGTTGAATCCCTCGCTCCTTCAGCGATTCTTAGTTAAAGCCCTAGAATCGCCTCAGTTCGTTCTGGATTCAATTTCACAACCTCAACGCAAAAATTTTGTTTCCGCCCTAGGTGAACAATCTACTATTTTATGTTCGCTGCTACTGCTAAAAAAACAAAAGAACGCTAGCAGGGCAGGAATGGATTTTCATACAACATTCCTGCCCTGTTACGGAGGGTACACCACTCGAGCTTAAAAATAGTTTTACTCCAGAGGTGGACACTCTACTTTTTATCACCCTCTATGAGAAAATAAGTGAACGCAACCATATTATGAATAGTGTTATTTATTTTGTATCACATTGTTAGCGTCTGATACGATACACTCCGGAGTTAATATTTCGTCATCACTGCTTGAAGACGCACTCATTTTTACTCTAGTAAAAATAACAATGACAATTAGAGAAACGAAAAGACGGAATGCATTAGGTGCCTTTTTTCAGTTTTTTTTTTTGCTCGAGCGCGGTTTTCTTTTAAACAGCCAGCAATTTGTGCAACATTGTTCGTGTTCGTGAAAAATGTTGCGCTGTGAACTTAGCAACAAAAGCAACATGCGCGTTCCAAATTCAAATCACTTTTATTCCCTCAGGGAGTAAAAACGCATTTTAGTCCCTGTTCCCGGGGATTAATTAATTAATGCCGCGTTTACCACTAACAAACAGATTTTATTTTCTCTTCGTCTTTTTGAATAGATGTGATAAAAAATTATATTTCAACTAAGAATGTTTTGTGTTGAAAAACCCACATTTTCGTCTATCTATATGTAACTTTTGGGTCGCAGAATCTGTGATGCCTATAACAAACGCCTGGCAAAAAATACAATTTAGGGCAATAGTGTACCATTACTCTATTCTAATTGCGACTAGCTAATCAGTGAATATGTAATTTGCTAACTTGTTGCGTGACCTGCCAGTAGGTACCTATTTTTTATTACTTTGCTTTTTTCGCATGTGAGACAATAGGAAGCACCCACAGGAAGCACCCTTCGCGTTTATACTTACTTTTTCAATTATAAGCGAGAAATTATCCATAGGACATATAAGTCCATATCCAATACTATAAAATATTCATTGTATCGACCTGTATATTCTCCAAATAAATAAATAAAATAAAACTAAAATATCAATGAAAGTAAAATACATAACATAAAATTAATAAAATAAAATTGAGTTTATTTGCCAAATACAACAATAAAATATACAACATTTTTAGCGACATGTTCACTGCACTTTTTAAACATATTTGTACTTTGTAAGATAGCTGGAGATCTCCACACTAGGCATAGCCTGTAACGTGGAGATCGCAGGACGGTTTGCTACACGAAGTTGTGCGGATTTTATGTAGGTACAGTGTCCAACTGTGTATTAGTGAAATATAATAACCATTAGAATTAAAATACAAGTAAAATAAAATTTAAATAATTACATTAGCAATACATCGCAAATTAGTATTGATATTGAGTACAACACGCAAATAAACTTAAACACAAGGTTAAGATTTTTGGACTAAATTAAATTTGAATTAGTTCACACATTAAAATAAAATAAAATAAAATTTCTCTAATGTAAGCATGAGAATGCACATAAATAATGCTAATTATTATCAATTGATTAATTATAATATTATTTATATCACTATATCAAATTATTAAATTAAATTATTAGAATCACAAGTCGCTAGGCACACCAAAAAGCAAGCAGACCCACCGTAGTGCAGCGACGTGCTTTAATTCATGAAACTACTTTTAAATACCTACGCTTCAGCACACAACGTAACTCTTATGATTCAAATGATTGGGAACTATTATTTTGGCATCTCAAGTGTTACAATTTCGAGTGCTACACTCCTTGTATACCTAATTGTACAGATGTGGAGTAAGGAACCTGGTAAATCGTTCGTTCGTTTAATGGCCGTCTTCAGGGAGGGTATGGGCAGTAGGTGGTCGCGCCGTTTCGGTCTGGTTTTGGGGCTTGATGATCTGAGGATAGTTCTGTAGCCGGCTATTACTATTTTATAGATAAATAGTCTTCGAACGCTAAGCACCTGAGCGTCGGAAAACAGACTAGTATTAGAGTAGGTACCCAAAGGGCCTTGTCAGCGTTACTTTTAGCACTGATCTTTGTGCCCGTTCTAATTTAATTAGGATTGTTTTGGTAAAACCGCGCCAGGCGGAAATGCAGTAAGTGTGTACGAAGTCACATAAAGCTGCGTATATACTTTTTAGCAAAGGCTTTTCAGTCACGTCTCGAATAGCCTTCATTATTGGGATTAAATTTCGTACTCTACTGGCCATGAGATCAATGTGTTGTCTAAAGCGAAGTTTCTCGTCCAATACGACACTCAGATAACAAATACTTTCAACACGCTCAATACCTTCACAGGCACAGGTATTGTTACGGTGGGAATCGCATTTGGGTAATTTTACCAAGACAGTCCTACCGACTTTTTGAGCTGTTACCTGACTTCACATATAATTAATTATAATCCTGAAGTAAATTACCACAATATTTTAATGCAGATTGGATCGATAGTGGACAAGCTTGAAAATTTACATTAATTGTGTAACAAAATATAACATTTTAATTAATTAAATACAAAATGAAATTTTAAAACCCCCTCATTTCAGTGTGTAACACGACGCCTAACCAACATTCAACTGCGATTTATTTAAAAATTTATGAGTAAATAATTATATAAAAATATTTTTCTGTTATATAAATACCTGTATAATTATGAAAACATCTATGATTTGGGTTTTAATGATAAAAGCATGAGTATTTTTAATTATGATCGTGTATAATTTTTTTAAGCATAATTCCTACTTTATAACGCCGATATGTCGACAATTTGAAGAAGTAAAGTACCAAATGGCACACATTCCATTTTTCTGGCAACATTTTCTGTGGATTCTACTGATCTGAAGTTAGCTTCAAACCTCTGTGTTGCATCATTCACGTTAGAGCGTGCGCAAAGTAACAAAGCAAAAAATATATTTCAACTTTATAACGAAGAATTTACTGAGGTAAGTTATAGTTATGATTTATTGAAATCCATCAACTACTTGTTTGATTATAAAGTAATCTTTTAAATAAGTATTATTTTACGTAGTAAGAAATAGGAACCTAGAAACCAACAATTCAGGTTAAGAAAATGAAATCGTTACGTCCATTTGATAACGTTACATATAAGTGGAATTCAAAACGTTACAAAGTGGAATCATAAAGGCAAGGTACACAAGGAAGGGAAACTGAATAGTTCATAATTTTCCATTGATTCTTCGCTTAAAACACTTAATCTTGCTAAAATAAAACAAAAAATCGTTGAATTATCTTTTACTTTCCAACATGACACAAACATCAAATTTTCATACTAAAAAATCAATTTTACCTTCCTAGAGAATGAATTCATCAGTTTGTGCTTATTACAGTGAATTATTACTAGTGGTTAGCTGTGATCTGTGAACTCGCAATGTCCTCAAAAATCTTATATCTTGGCCCTTGTATCTTGGCAACCCTTTAACCGATTAGGGTCATAATACGAACAAACTTACCTAATGCTCCGCCATATACAGGGTGGTAATTTGAGATGGGGCAGCCAATAATAATACATACATTCATTCATTCATTCATTCAATCAATCAATCATTCATTCATTCATACATATATACATACATACGTTCGCTTCGCTCACTCGTTTACTGTTAAGGGTTCTGTACCCAAAAGCTTATTATTAATATTGTAATTTATTTCGTTTTAGCCTCGAGTGGCAAACAATCGTTGCCAATGATTTTATCTGATCCAAGGAAATACCTACACTAACAAGAGAAAACATGAAAAAGAAAACTAGATCAATAGGAAAAAAGTCAAAATATCAAAGCGAAGAAACTCTGCAATAGGTCAAAATCTTGACGATGATGAAATATTAAGCATTTTGCAGGAATAATGTGGATTCGTTCGCCACGAATCCACATTATTTCTGCAAAATATTTATTTTGTTAATTTAAAACAATTTATATTTTTATAAACCTGTCTTACCGTTTGATCTCAAATACGACCATGCAATGTATTTTGAAGATATAAGAATAGATAAGTCCGAGACCACACAGATACTTTTTAAGTGACTTTTATTAAAAAAAAGATTTTTAGATATAGTAGGTAAGTATGTCTAATAAATGTTTCAATTCATTGTATTTTTCATTGCATATGAACAAAGCTTTACATTTTCCAAAACGTTATTTTGGTCTTCCGTTTGGTAACAGTATGATGTTTTTGTTTTGTAAAATTAATATTTTGTTTATTTTAATTGATTTCTACATTATTTTTTGCCCTTTATATCTATAAAGGACATAAGGTAGTATTTACAGAAAAAATATCAAGGCCTAGAACTTAACCTAACATAGTAAAAAATCGATGATATTTAACTGAAGGAACCAAAACGTTACCAAATGGATGATATTCGTCATAATTTTAACGAAAATGAAGCCTTTCTGAAAAAATATATATTTTGCAAAATTGCGGTTCATTGAAGTATTTAAATACATATTTAATGCAAATATTAACTGTATTGATTATATAATGCAGTTTTAAAAAGTTACAAAATGGAAGTCGAAAGCAACACCTTACCTAGGCAAAATATTATTTTTAGAAAATTCAGGCTAGTTGTTTATATTTTGATCACTAAAGTATAGTCTTGAATAAAATCCCCATATACGTAAAAAATAAAATAAATCATGTAAAACGTAAATGCCATTTTTTCCATTTGGTAACATTGTCCTGCTTAGAAAAAAATGCCCATTTGTGGACCCGGATTGGTGGAAGTGACCGAGGAACGAATCAATAAAAAATAACTTAAAATGAACAAGGACAAGACGAAGATAATGTCGAATTCCCAAGTAGCACCCACTCCTATCAACGTTGGTGGCTCTGACCTCGATGTTGTCGACCAATATGTATACCTGGGATAAACAATCCATCAGTTAGGTAAGTCCAACTTCGAGAAGGAGGTTACTCATCGAATCCAACTCGGATGCGCAGTGTTCGGGAAACTAAAACACATTTTCGCGTCCAAAATGTAACCTCAGTGTAGTATTTTCTAAGGTTAACACGAGCACTAGACATAATGAAAACTGAATTTGCGCGGATATTTACTCGTTTATTTTTTCATTTTACAATTTTTCGATGTTTTGGTACTTGTGCAAGTTCCGTGGCCTCGAAAAATAACCGAGTAAATATACATGCAAATTCAGTTATTATTACACCTCAGTGTCTCAAGACAAAGGTGTATAACCAATGTGTGTTGCCAGTGACGACTTATGGATGTGAGACCTGCTGACTACAGGCCTCATAAGAAGGTTCAATGTCACCCAACGAGCAATTGAGAGAGCTATGAGGAGTTTCACTGCGTGGTCGAATCAGGAATGAGGAGATCCGCAGAAGAACCCGAGTTACTAATATAGCTCGAAGAATTGCTCAGTTAAAGTGGCAGTGGGCGGGGGACATAGCTCGGAGAACTGATGGCCGTTGAGGCGAAAAAGTTCTGTCCTGGCGGCCGCGGACTGGACGACGCAGCGTGGGCAGGCCTCCACCTGATGGTCTGACGATCTGGTCACGGTGGCGGGGAGTGGCAGAATGCGGCCGGCCGGGAAGCTTAGAAAATCATGAGGGAGGCCTATGTCCTGCAGTGGGCGTCAAATGGCTGATGATGATGATAATGATCAATGAAAGATACAAAAACCAAACCCATACCGTTAACTGATAATTCTCATGTGACTAGATTTTCCTTAAAGATGCGCAATAGAACGTCGTGACATGTGTGTATCACATAATATATCTTTCATTGTCTCTTCTGATGAATCAAAAGCATAATAAACAAGTAGGTACAGGTATCATTAGCTCTATCTCACTCTTGAGCAAGACGGCGCTGACGCATTACTAGGGTTTCGCACTTTGTTACTTTTATTTCATTTCAATACCATCGGTACCTAGCACAATGATAAATTTTGCAAATCGTCGCTCATTGTACATCGCTCAGGCTTTAATTATAAAATGTTTTCGTTTTTTGTTCTTGTACAAATTTTTCTAGGATCCACGCATTCAAATTATTGTCCGACTAAACAACCCCTATACATGCTAATAATAATTATTGTTGTCAGTTTATTGTAATTATTGTCTTTATGCTATTTTAGGCATAGCACGATCTCACTTATGAATATTTGTAATAGTTGGCACTGTGTTACTGATTGTATTGAACAACAAAATAAGCAACGTGCTTTCAAACTATCGCGAGGAAACGATATTTTTATAAAAAAACGGAACCCTTATAGGATCACTCGTGCGTCTGTCCGTCCGTCTGTCACAGCCAATTTGCTCCGAATCTACTGAATTCCAGTGGACCAAATCAGGTGAAATTTGGTAGGATGGTGTAATCCCATGACCCAAATACAGATGTACAAAGTAAATAAATATGCATTTAAAATAACGGTCATTTTCGGGGGACAAATTAGGAAATTAAAAAAAAAGTTTTGCTAATCTTACTGTGTCAAATGAAAGGGCTCATTATGATGATCTCAAATATATTTTTGTTATTATTGTAAAATAAATAGTTTTGATTTTATTCATAAAAGAAGACGAAAATTTACCATTCTCCCCCTGATCTCCGATACTACTGAGCCAAAACTTTTGAAAAAATATAAAATATAGTTAATTCCTTGTAAATCTACAAGGAATGGACAATATTTTGTATTTTTTTCACAGGATCACACAGGAAAACCTATAAGAATCCTATCAATTGAAAATAAAGTGGTAAACTCAATATAATACGTTCACTTACGGAGAATAGTTCACTAAAACACCACTAGATAGCGCTAGTAGTAGGTAGTAGTTAACTCGAGTCTTGAATAAAAAAATTTGACTTTGGCATTGTACAGAACCCTCTCCACGCGAGTTCAACTTGCACTTGGCCGGTTTTATTTTAAGGCGTTTTGTGCCGCGGAAGCGCAATTTCCTTTTAGACAATAGTTTTACTTGTTACGTTCATTGCGCCGCAGTTTCTGTATTACTTTGAATAAAAACATTTTGATATTGATTTTTTTATTTCATGAGCTCGATACACGAATCAATATTGTGGTCAGATGTGCCATCGCACTCGCGCCAACGCCCTCCTACGTAGCGATGATCTGGAAACACTAGGTACCTACATACTTAAGCAGCATGTGTCCCACTATAGGACCCAGGCGCTCTCCTAGAGAGAAGAAGCATAGGGTTAATAATCACAGGCACACCGTAGAATTGTGATTTCAAGCGCAGAGGTACATGAAAATCTGATTAGTTCAGGTTTCCTCGCGATATTTTTCTTCACAGTTAGCAAGTGGTATTGCTGCTACAATATGTAACTTGATTGTAGCTTAACTTAGGTTTTAGAATAATATGTAAACTCTGTTTGATACGTGAAAAGACTAGGTACGTTTGAAGATTTTTGTCCATTGTTAATCCAAAATTATCTAAAGATAAAGATAAAAAAGTATTTTTGCCTCATTCTAGATATTGAAATGCACATCTATTTTTATTTGCAACGCTCATTAAGTTGTCACTTTTGTTTCTGTGTTATTTTGAAGAAAAACTCTTTGATGTAATCTGATTTGATTGAGAGAAAAAGTCTTTCCGCCAAGGCGCCGCTGTTCTTCTAAGTGCTTGCTTTTTTTGAAGCCAAGCTGAGAATTCTCGCATGTTAAGGATAGGAATCAGAATGAGTCAGAATCAGCATAGGTAAGTGACTTTGTACAGTCGATTGTTGATAATCTAATTTCAGTTCAAGGCTGAAATCATATTCGAATATTTTGCATTGTCATTCTAATTCTCATTCTTTGCATCGTCATTCGGAATCCAGCTGTATTCTCACTCGCTAACGGTGAAGGAAAACATCGTGAGGAAACCTGAGTGTCTGAGCCATTCACATACCTCAGCGCTTGAAATCGCCAATCGGCGGTGGGCGCGCGTGGTGATTAAGCCCATACCCTCTCCCTGAGAGAAGGCCTGTGCCCTACAGTGGGACGTATACCTTCTCATCCCTGTAGGACAGTTCCATTTCCTTCAAGACATTCTTCCAGTGTTTCTTGACGGAAGGCTCGTTTTGTTCGTAGCGGGACTGCGTGACCACGCGGATCTTCCGTGGCTTGTCCCACATCTTCACCAGCGGACGGTTACCACACGGCATGGTGTCGTGGTACGGTTCTGCTCGAGGCTAAAGAGTAGCTGGTAATTCTAGGTCAGTTTTCTGTCTTAGGTGAAGACGCAATAGTTGTTTGTCTATCTCAAGAAACCAATTTTACGTGAAACCAATAACGTGAGTAACACAGACCAAAAAGAGGTAGATACTAGTGAGTAATGTCACAGGAAAACGACAGAATGCGTGACAGCACAAATTAGAATTTGTTTGGCACTGCATAGAAAGGTGGACGACTCGAGTCGCACGTTGATCGTCAACAGTCGCCTCTTTCCCCAAATTCGGACAGTGTGTTAAATAAAAATGAAATTATATTCTCCCCATTTATTAAAGGTCTATGTAATTTTATAAAAAGTAACAAAATTCCAACGTTTCTTGGTGGTTAGATGCTGGCATTTCGATTGTGATTGTTTGTCTATTACTAATTTATCTAGTTATGTATTTTATATATTTTGTTATTGGTACTACTCCCAACGATATCTTATACAAAGGGATAGACGAGCAAAAATAATCATCCCTCAGGGGGGATATGCAGCCTATTTTTTTTAAAGATGATTTTATCTACCGTTTTGTCATTATGATTTATATGACATGTCTATGCTAAAATTCAGCGTTCTAGTACCTACTTATCGTCTATTGACCTAAGCCGCGACGGATAGACGAACGGATATGGCGAAATTATAAGAGTTCCTTGTTGACTCTTATAGTTTCGCCATGTCTACAGTGGTATATTGCGTCAAGATCATTATACGGAGCATCCAGGTTCGGTACCAAACTATTTTAAAATTTAAAAACAGAAGAATTTTTAAAGTTACAAGTAGCAATTCTAAAGTAGTAAGTTACTTAAGTTACTTAGTAAGAAGCAAATAAATGAATAAAGTATTAATTAATTATTAAGTAGTCTTGCTTATAGTTATCTACTATCCGTGAAATTAAAGCAACCCATTTATTTTAAAGTACATTTTAATATACCCCTTATTTAAATTGGTTACAATAAAATAAAATAATTTTAAAATATTTTATTTTGATACAAACATGTTAAGGCTTATAGTTATGATCCACGGATAAATATTCCAAAAATAAGTAACTTATTATATTTACTATTAGGTACAAAAATAATTAATAAAATTATATTTACTACAAGGTTAACCCCCGGTTTCTCGTACACTAACATGCTGTTAATCTGCTGTTAATAGCTGTCAATTGACCAGAGCATACAAAAAAAAAACACTGACAGCTGTTAACGGTAGATTAACAGCTTGTTAGTGTACGAGAATCCGGTGTTAGTGTACGAGAAACCGGGGATAAGAGGCGATAAGTTAACTTATTTAGTAAGTACTAGAATTGTGGTTAGATTTGATGCAAGTAGCGACATCTTCCACATTTTATATGAACTAACAAATAAGTATCTCCAACGTAGTGCTAAAAAGCGCACTGTTTTCCACCAACGAACACGGCCAAGGAATCGTTCTGCTTAGGGCAGTTACAACTAGATGGAGCTACATGTATTTTCAGGAATCTGCAAAGTTTCAACTAAAATAATTATGTACCTACTCAATGTAAATAAGTACACAGTACATTTCTTCTTCTTCTTAAGAATATTAAATAAATAAATAAATTTCCTAGCAAACGTTGTAATGTTTTTGGTGCCTAAACAGGCCTTACTCAATTGCGCAAAGACGGAGTTTGCACGTTCAGTCTGGCGTCAGTCAATTCCATGAGTCTGGTTAGACTGACGGCAGACTGATTGCCTATTCAATTGATTGATGAACTGATTGACCAGACTGAAGGATATTCAAATATTTTGATAATTTTCGTCAGTCACGGTTAGACTGACGGCAGACTGATCGTCTGAATGTGTTATCAGTCTCGCATCAGTCAACGCCAGTCAACGCTAGGTCAACACTCAGGCACTTTAGGCAGCATACTATAATCTTGAGGCAGCATGGAAGAGGATTCACTTTTTAACAACCATTATGTTTACGCCACTTCCTCTTTTGGCGTTTTTTCATTGCCGTAGCTATTATTATTGCAACGCAGGTTTTTTTTTTATCTATAATCACAGATAAAGATCTGTGCTTGGTGCTGTCGTATTGGTGTTTTTGTTCGGACTGATGCAAAATCCATCAGTCTTGAGTGACCGTGTAATACCTCGCCTAGCTACATCAGTCTAGCGTCAATCCGAGCTTGATCACACGGTCACGGACTGAACTGACGCCAGACTGAACGTGTAAACTCCGTCTAACAAATTAAGCAAAACATTTTTTTTATTTAAATAAACCCTACAGAGAGTGCCTGCCAATGTTTTCAGCATCTTCAAGAGTATCAGGCAACTTTGCTCTCAAGGTTTCAGGTTGTGTTAACACGAGTAGAGCCGAGAGCACAGCCATTGCCCCAAACATCACTGACGGGATGCCTCTCCAGAAAACCATCAGCGGAGGCGTCAGCGGGGCCACCACCGAGCCCACGCGACCGACCATAGATGAGAATCCCAGCAGTGAATGCCTATGCCTAGTTGGATACAACTCAGAAGTAAACAAGTAAACAGTCGTGAATACAATCGCAATACTGAATTTACCGACCAAATAAACAAACATAGATAGGCCAGGAAAATTCGCCGGAATAAACGCAAAACCAACACAACATCCAGCACAAAGCATGTACGCTGAGAAGAGCACGGTCTTTCGCCCTATTTTATCTAACATAAGAACGGCCGTCCAATATCCAGGGATCTCAATAGCCGCTGTTGCTATGTAATTGTAATACATGTTACCAGATAAACTGACTGAGTTTATTGCTAAGCCGTAGTATATGAATGTGGTAGTCACCCACCATACAGGTGTCGTGCAACATCGGCGAAGCAACACCGGTGATCCTAAGATATGCGTAATGAGTGACTTGTCTCTACCATCTTCGGTTCTAATATTAGTTTTGTTATTCGATATGGCAGTAAGCAAAAAGTTCATTGACTTCTCAGGAATCTTGCGTCCATTCAAACGAGCTGCTCTTTCTAAGGTAGCTTTCGCGTCTTTTTGTTTGTTTTTACTAAGCAACCACCGGTGACTTTCAGTTAAAATCCAGCGATAGAAGACAAGAAGAAACACCGGTGCAAATAATACCATACTAAGCGTACGCCACGCTGGAATGGCAGATGCGATTGTTCCCAATAATACTTGTCCCAAAGCAAACATGGATGACATAGTCGCACTCGTTGCTACGCGGTATCTAGAGCCGACAATTTCCGTGGCTAAAATGTACGCAGCGCTATATGCACCGCCACCTATCGCTGTCTGCATGAACTGTAAAGTAACATACATGGCGTAGTTAACCGAAAATGATCTCACGAATCCCACTAATGCAATGTTGAATGAAAACAAAACAATGGAGGTTCTTCGGCCGTAACGGTCAGATATGTATCCGGCCAGCGGCAGTGCCACCATGCCGCCCAGACTATTGACCGTACCAGCCAGCGCACGCAGCCACTCACGGCACTCCAGCCCAAAGTCAAACACCACCGAGTTAGTCCTCTCGTACACGTAATCGTCGCAAGGCACAGTACTGTTTTTGTTAAAAAGGTTTGCTGGACAAACTTCCAGGTAGTCTTCTGTAGTTATGTTGACATATTCGTACCGATGGCAGTCTTGGAACCTCCCGCTGGCAGGCGGTATGGCGTGCAGGATCCACCCGGGAGCGTACTCGGGATGTGGGCCATCGCACGGGGCCACAGCGCAGCGGTGCGGCAGCCGCGCCGCCGTAAAGATGTAGTCGCCAGCCATGAACCCCGACACGATCGCCGGCACCACTATGAGCAAGATATTGATTAGTTGGTATTTACCAAACTGGCCCAAGTGTTTATTTAGCTCGGTGTCAAAGTCCATTTTGTTATCACTAACACTAATTGAGTCAGCCATGTTAACACCAGTTCAATATGGCCTGATAATGTAATAATCTGATAATCTAGCCTTTATTAGACATCACGCGTTGCATTGTTCGCGTTTTATAAAGGTACAGTCATAAAATACCGCTACGGCATTAACTTGTTTGACAAGACGAGCGCTATCGGCAGATTGCCAACGCATACTAACTACTTCTGTGTAACAAGGCCGCTCTCACCTCATGCGATCCGTCAGAAGGTACCTACGTATAATCAAAGTCCGCCTCGAGTAGTTACGTATGACAAAACCGCGAAATAATGTATAATTTACTGCTACGGTTGCACAATGTTTATTGAAATTCGAAGTTTATTAATATTGAGTTATTGTTCCTCGGAGTCTGCGAGCTGGGACAGTCTGCGTCTAAGGTTGTCGATTGGTACTGGTACATCGGAGGGATCATGACAGATGGGAGCTTGGTTGTCCTGCTGGGCTTCAAACGATTGCCTGGTGTTGAGCACACTCGAGTCGAACATGCCCAAGCTGCGGAGATACGGTGCGCGCCGGTGTTCTGGGTGCTCGATCATCCAGCGACAGTACTCGCGTACGCTTCTGCGAACAATAAAAATAGTAGTATCTACCAATAGGGTATCGTTAAAGTATGCCGTTGATTTAAGTATCTTTCGCCATGCCGAAGGAATGCATTTTCTGCCACTGAAACGTAATTACCAATTAGTTTCTAAGGCATTTATTTAATAACTATAACTACTTATTATTTAAATATTTTCAAGACATTATCAGTATACTTTCTTATTTAGGGTTCCGTACCCGAAGGGTGCCAAACCGGACCCTATTACTAAGACTTCACTGTCCGGCTGTCTGTCTGTCCGTCTGTCTGTCTGTCGGTCACCAGGCTGTATCTCATGAACATTGACAGCTAGGCAGTGTTTGTCACATATGATGTATTTCTGTTGCCGCTATAACAACAAATACTAAAAACAGAATAAAATACATATTTAAGGGGGGCTTCCATACAACAAACGTATTTTTTTTGCAGTTTTTTGCTCGATATTAATAACGGCAATAGGTAGACGCTTGAAATAAATACAGGATATAAATTTCTATATTCGCTTCAAAAATATATAATTAAATTGAATTAAAATAAATATTTAAGAGAGGCTCCCATACAACAAACGTGATTGTTTGCCGTTTTTCTCGATCTTTGTGTCTAATGTTGTATAGATAATGGTACGGAACTCTTCGTGTGCAAGTCCAACTCGCACTTGGCCGTTTTTTTTCCTATCTACAGTCAATCGCACGTCGCTTGTTTTACACCTGCCGGCCGCGACCTTCTTGACAAAACATATTTTAGCGGAAAAACTATTGTAACTACATCAAAACGTAAAATACCTGCGAGAAGTCAAAGAAGTTCACGATTTCATCAAATTACAGCAGAATGAGGGCCTTTCAATGACAGCTGTCAGTTAAGTTTCATTAAACTAGATGGCGCTGCAAGGAGAACAAATGTCATCATACGTTTTAAATGTTAAACCACAGAGAAGCTAGTGATGTCATGTCAATTTTGACATATTATGTGCCGTCAGCACCATCTATCGGTAACTTGTGGTACTGTATTATTTTTTTAATGACGCTTTGAAAAGCCCTCATTACTAAGTTAAATTTTAAAAGTAAAAAAAATCTTGCCATTGGCTTATACCTATCAATAAAAAATCAGTAACTTTTTTTTTATTTTGAGCTTTACCATCCGATATACAGTTTTTATCGATATCTATTTTAGTGAAAAAAAGTAGATGTTCTAACCATTAAAATTACACTAATATCATAACATAAAAATTTTGTTTTGTATCAAAATAAATTGAAAGTATGTACGCACTTCTCACAATCTTTGTACCTAATACTCTATAACACTTAATTCCTGTCCAAGAAGTTGCTTTTTAAGTGCAATCTTTGAAAACGTTGTCATTTATCTATTGTATACATGTATATGATAACAATGAAACTTTGTATTATATTTTTAGCATATTTTCTAAAAAATAATGGATACTTAAATAATGGAAAAATAATATTATAAACATACCTCATCAACGAAAACCACGAGGCGATGCCCGTCTCGTTTGAAGTACATACCTACCTACTCAATTTGTATGTTTTGGTAGGTTGGCTCTTATAACAATTCCTAAAGTACACATCTTTATGATCAATTTTAATAGAATAATAGTAGAAATAAGTCGTAATAACGTATTATTTATCACATTTATAACACGGCACCACGCACATAAAATCAAACAAAAGTCCTCTTGTCAACACAGACTGACGAAATGTCAATTCATTTCAATTCTGCTTTAAGGACTCACATTGATTATCCCATGATTATCCAGTTCAATTTCGCCAATATCACGATCATAGAAATATGTTTACAAAAAACGTCAAGTCGTCAACTTCTTTTTTTTCTGAAATTTTTGTTGCCATATAAAGAAAAATAAAAATGCCATGGATGAAGTAATTATGACAGAGCCATCTAGTAGTTTCTGTTAGCTACATTCGGTGCAACTCGATTTAAACTGAACGCAGTCATAGCGTAGCCGGCTGGTGAGTGTACTCCAAGAACGTTTTACCCAATGGACACGACACAGTTGACGTTTTCCTAGTTTCCCCGCGTGCCACTTACCGTGTAAAAATGAACACAGTCCTGATATTGTCTTATCAGTATGACATGAGAGATTATAGAGAAAACATCAGAAGAAAAGTGAAAAAAAAAAAATACGAAATGCGCCCTATTATTCTGTAAAAATGAAAGCAACAAAACAGTTAATGCTTCTTATAACTCGTAACTTTGATTTTATGCATGTGTAAGCGGTATTTCTTTGGTAAATTAATAAAACGTTCATCGTAAACAACATAAAATACCCCGAAATAAAAATGGTTCCTGCTTAAGGCTATTTATGCCACTTTCATATTAGCTGTATTTAGTGGTGTAATATTGTTCATTCAGACCTCATTCTGTGCTTTTTGGGTTTTTTTTCCTTGCGATAGGGTTCGACACAGTCGATAAAATCTTTCGATGTTTTAATTGACTTCTGAACATGGCGTAGAAATCATTATTACCTATCTTACTTAAATATCCATAAAATATTCGTTCGGTGTTTTATTTAAAACGTTTTATAGATTAGCAGTTGATCAAGCTATAGTCAATACGGCAACGCTGGAGAGACTCTAGCACTGCCCATGTCTCGATCGAATCGAAGGCTTTCTCATAGTCCACAAACGCTAAGCAGAATGGCAAATTATACTCCTCAGTCTTCTGTATAATTTGCCGCAGCGTGTAGATGTGGTCTATGGTACTAAAGCCCTTTCGGAAACCGGCTTGTTCGGGAGGCTGGAAGTCATCAAACCTGCGTTCGAGACGATTCGTGAGGACCCTCGAAAACAGCTTATAAACATGGCTCAGAAGCGAAATGGGTCGGTAGTTCTTCAATAGAGAGTTATCCCCTTTCTTGAAGAACAGCGTCACCACGCTTCTGTTCCATGCTTCTGGCGTTTTTCCTTCGAGCACGACGGAATTGAAGAGCTTCTGAAGGACTTTAAGTACTGGTGTTCCACCCGCTTTCAGGAGCTCTGATGTGATTCCGTCCTCTCCTGGTGCCTTGTTATTCTTGAGCTGTTTCAGGGCCATCCTAATCTCGTACAGGCTGATGTCCGGGATGTCTTCGGTATAATGTCGGGTCAGTTTGGCTCTCGGATCTTTGTTCAAACTGCTAACAGGTTTTGCGACTGAGGTGTATAGCTGTCCGTAGAAACTCTCAATCTCCCTCAGCACCTCTGATTTGGTCGACGCTATACTGCCGTCCTCTCTCTTCAGCTTCGTCAGCTGGCTTTGCCCAATAGACAAGTCTTTTGCGAACACTTTGGAGCCCTTGTTCCGCTCTATAGTCTCTTTAATACGTTCGGTATTAAAGGACCGAATATCGTGCCGCATAGACTTTGAGATATGTCTATTGAGCTGCCTATATGACTTAGCATCCTCGGAGGACTGCAGTTGCAACGCGCGACGTTTAGCCATGAGGTCGAGAGTATAGTTTGAGAGCTTTTGTGGTCTACTCGTACGGTTGGGTCTATAGAACCTCGAGCCCACTGTACGGACAGTTTCTACAAACCTGTTATTGATCTCGTCCACCGATGCGGCGCTCTCCAGGCACTCAAAGCGATTTGACAATTCGAGTTGAAAGTTCTCGGGGTTCTGGATATGGGCACGAGTAGGTCGGAGCGTGGACTTCATGAGACGAGACCTCTCAAGTTTCACATTGATATTCAATGTGCCTCTTACTATTCGGTGATCGCTTCCGGTTTTCACCATGTTGATCACAGAGACGTCATTGAATATTTGTCTCTTGGAGGTCAGGATGAAGTCTATCTCGTTTCTCGTGGAACCATCGGGACTCAACCAGGTCCATTTCCTGTGAGGTGGCTTCTGAAAGAAAGAGTTCATCATAAAGAGTCCCTCTTTCTCCAGGAAGTCTGCCAACCTTTGTCCTCTCGGGTTCCGTTGCCCATAACCAAATTGCCCCACTCTCATCTCACCCTCGCTTCTTGTGCCCAGCTTCGCATTGAAGTCCCCCATAACCACATTAAAATAGGTCTCCGAGGTATGTATGGCCCTACTAATGTCCTCATACATCGCCTCTACCTCCTCATCGGAGTGTGACGAGGTCGGTGCGTATACCTGAATGACCTTCAGCGAATATCTCTTAGATATTCTGAGTATTAGGTACACCACCCTGCTCGACACACTGTTGATGGCCAAAATGTTATTTACGGGGGACTTGTGGACGAGAAACCCGACACCACCCTGGGACTGTTGCTCGCCCTCCCGGTAGTAGAGCAGGTTACCGGATTTCAGGGTTATCGTGTCCTCGCCCTCTCGACGGACTTCAGATAAACCTAGGATATCCCAGTGTAACCTACCCATTTCCTCTTCCAGCTCAATTAGCTTTTCGTCTGTCCTCAATGTGCGAATGTTGTGTGTTATCTAGTTATCTAGGTTATCCATACAATTTTCCAGTTTTCAGTAAAAAAATAAGTTCAGGGATTCCATAAAATTTACTAAGTTCTCGGTGACCAATTTTAAAAACCACTAATAAAATGATTGCGTGAATAAGAAGAAACATTTGGCAAAAACTATCTTTAAAAAAAAATATTATTTTTTCGCAACATTTGCTTTAACCTCCTCAGTCCTAACATTGAAAATAACAATTAAAAACCATTGATATTTTCAAGGTCAGAACTGAGGAGGTTATGTATGTATTGTCTTTGTGTGTGTGTGTGTGCGCTTTAGACCACAATTTAGTTTTTGTGTCATAGTCATACTTATTATTATATAATATGTCATAGTTACGAGGTGATTTGTAAACCAAATAAATAAACGAAATTAGCTAGAAAACTCAACTCTTCTTTAGATTCGCAGTCCGGTTAACCGACTGGCAAATTACTGACAAATGGGCCACAAAGATTAATAAAATAAAATGTAAATAATGGAAAGCAAACTGTTTTAGATAAATAAATACAAATAAATAAATAACTACTTTTTTGATATTTGTTATTGCCTTCAAACTACTTATTATTTAAAATTTATTAAATAAAATTATTAAATTTCCGTTTCCCTCATTCATTCATTTCGTTCAATCATCACTTATCGATAATATTTTTATCGACTTTTCCAAACCCTTAAGTCATAATTTGACATTGACAGCTACCTCCTAGTATTGGGCCTGCTCGGACATTTTAAAGATCGCTCCGTACTGTTACATTTGAAACAATGTACTAGTACGGTTTATTAGTACTATTCGGACTATTAGGACACGAAATAATAACTCTCTGAACGTTCACGTTTTGACCTTTCAGCCATCATTTATGGTTATTATTTTTTAATGTTGCCATTCCACCATTATATACTACTACTACTATGATAAAAATCAATAAAAAAAAATTTTGCTCGAGTACTTTCTTTTTCGTACGTACAATCAGAAACAGAAATCTCCAAAAATCTGTTTCGCACGAAACAGAAATGTCCTTCACCATAATAATATACTATAACAACACAGTGAAAATATGTTTTATTCGTTCGAGAAACTAACATCAAGAAAACAACACAGTATTACTTTTACAAGAGTACTTTGGATTAGCGCGCGAACCAGCGGAATTGACACGAATGTAAACAAAACACGAAACAAGCAAAAACAATCTTTATTGCTATACAACATACGTACACACGTCTATAGTTCAGAAAAGACCGACCGGCTGAACGAAGGAAGACCGAACGGTGCATTATCTGTGCTGTGATTGTGTGATCGATTAACATGCATCCATCATTCGCTCTCGGCCATGTTCGTTCACCCCGCTTCATTTATTCATTCAGCCAGCCCGAGATCGCGAGAGCAGTGAACGAATAGACCGAATGTCCGATTAGCACTGGGAAACGTTTCCTTTCGTTCATTGCATGGAAACGTGTCTTATTCGTACTTCGTACATGCACGACACAATACTACTACCTCCCGCCCCCCAAAAAGTGGTCGTCTGTGTTTTCCTACAAAGTTTCGGTCATGTCATATTCTTTGGCTAAAACATCCTTGCTGTACTCCCACAATGGTCGCTCGCTTGAAGGCAGTTTTTTTCGGGGGCTCTAGTACTTGTTTTAGGGCTATGAATAAACAAATACTTGTTTGCTATGCAAAGTATATTTTCCAACTGAAGGTAAAAACACTATCACAATATATTCAAAATAAATATGACAGTGACAGGCTTGACACAATGTTCCAAGTAGTTTTAACACCCCCCCGCAATGTGTACAGCCTGTATAATAATAATACCACAAACACCCTGTATAAAAACACCTCACATGACAAAATAAAAGTAATAAACTTTATACACCAAAAACATATTAAACACACAAAATTCATATACATACCTAACCTAACCCTAAGCTATTTATACACTTGTAGTGCTTCAGTTTTGGCAAAGGTTTGGTGAGGATGTCGGCAGTCATTTCTGTGGTATGAATGTATTTGAGTATGAATCTATGTTCGGATAATGATTGGCGTATGAAGTGATGTTTGATGTCGATGTGTTTGGTGCGGGCGTGGTATGTGTTGTTTGTGGCCAGTTTGATGGAACTCTGATTATCCGTGTGTATGATGAGGGTGTTCGTGAGATGGAATACTTCAGTGATAAGTTTATGAAGATATATGGCCTCCTTGCAAGCCTCGCCCAATGCCATGTACTCCGCTTCCGTACTGGAGAGGGCTACTGTGTGCTGCTTGCGGGATTCCCATGACACTGGAGCTCCACTCATCATGAACACGAAGCCGGTATATGATCGACGGTCCACGAGATTATTGCCGTAGTCGGCATCCACGTACCCCAAGGGGTAAAGTTCAGATTTACGCGAGAAGTTAAGAGCCATATCTTTGGTCCCTTTGAGGTAACGAAGGACCCGCTTAGCGGCCTTCCAGTGTACCCCCCCGTAATGTGCATTGAATTGCGACAGGTAGGAGACCGTGTGAGCGAGGTCAGGTCTAGTGCATATTGCAAGGTACATTAGCGACCCGATAAGCTCTTGGTATGGTACGTCTACTTCTTCTTCCTTGCTAGGAAGAGTTAGCTTTAGACCTGATTCCATGGGTGTCGTGACTGAAATTGCGTCTTGCATACCGAACTTTTCTATCAGCTTCTCTATATATTTTGTTTGATCGAGTTTTATTCCATCTTCGGTCTGAGATACTCTCATTCCGAGGCAGTCTTTGAGTTCCCCAAGATCCTTTATAGTGAACTTTTTCTCAAGGTTGCTCTTGAAGTCTGCCTTCATTTTACCATTTGTGCTTAGCACGAAGAAGTCGTCCACAAACACTGCAACAATCAGTAGGTCGTCGCCGCATCTTCTGTAGTATATACAGTGCTCTGATTGAGCTTGAGTCAGTGACATCTCTGCCATTGCCTGACTTACTTTTAAGTTCCACTGACGTGGAGCCTGCTTCAAGCCGTACAGGGCTTTTTTCAGTAGGCATACTTTTTCTTTTGGGTTTGTTGAAAATCCCTCTGGTTGCTCCATGTAAATCTCCTCATCTAAGTCTCCGTTCAAAAAGGCGGTTTCCACATCTAGGTGGTCCATTTGTAGTCCATGGTGGGCTGCGTAGGCCATTAATAGTCGAACCGATGATAATCTGGCCACAGGAGAGAAGGTTTCACCATAATCCACACCAGCCACTTGGGTGAAGCCTTTTGCTACGAGCCTGGCTTTGAATTTTGTGATACGGCCTGAAGTATCCTTTTTGATTTTGTAGACCCATTTACATTTCGTTGTTTTTCTGTCAGTAGGTCTGTCTGCTAAGGTCCAAGTTCCATGTTTTAACAAGGAGTTGTACTCTGCTTGCATCGCTTCCAACCATTTTTCTTTTTGCGGATGTTCGGTGACTTCTTTATAGGTCTCTGGTTCCTGATCAGTAGTCAGGTAAAGCTTGGACTGGTACCTTTCAGGAGGTTGCCTGCTGCGAAGAGGATATCTTCTTTCAGGTTCCGACTGTACAGTTAAAGGGGGTTCTGACTGTACAACTGAGTCAGAATCAGGCTGTTCCTCGGGATAGTCTGGTGCAGTCACAGGATCATCTATCGCTTCTGCCGGCTCAGGATGTTCCTCACTTTGAGGATGAGGTTCGGCTGGTAGTAGTGGCGGCTGAAAGTCAGGAACTGGGTCTTCGTCTTCAATGAATGTCACGACTTTTGACGTTGAAGTTGGAGACAGTTGTTGACTGCTAGACGATTGTATATTGGACTCTTGTACCGGTTCATCTTGTTCTTTATTTTCAATAAAGACAATATCTCGGGCCGTGATTATTACCCGAGGATTTTGGGGTTCAACAAGGCGATAGGCTTTGCTTTCTGTTGAGTATCCAACAAAGATGCATTTTTTAGTCTTGGAGTCGAGTTTCGAACGTTTTTCCTTCGGGACTAGGGTATGAGCTTCGCATCCGAAGACTTTCATATGTGAAAGATTGACCTTCTTGCCCGTCCATAATTCTTCAGGAATTTTGTTTCCTAGAGCCATTGTAGGCACTCGATTCTTGATATAGATCGCCGTATTTACTGCTTCTCCCCAGTATGAAGTCGGTAGTTTGGAATCCTGGAGCATACATCTGGCTTTTTCAATGATCGTACGGTTTGCACGTTCTGATACGCCATTTTGTTGCGGAGTATACGGGACTGTAGTCTGGTGTACGATGCCGCTTTCCTTTAGGAATAAAGTGAAATCATTATTTACATATTCACCACCGTTGTCCGTCCGCAAAATTTTGATTCTTTCGCCAGTTTGGTTCTCAACTAAGTATTTAAATTCTACAAACTTTGAAAAAACTTCGGACTTTGATTTTAAAAAATATCCAAAAGTTTTGCGACTAAAATCGTCAGTAAAAGTTAGCAAATAAAGAGAACCGCCCCACGAATGCGCACTCATAGGTCCGCATAGATCCGAATGTACTAATTGTAGGACTTTACTCGATTTGCTTGTAGAACTCTTGAATGGTTTCTTAGCAAGTTTACCTTGTAAACAGGGAATACATTTCACGTCCATATTCCCGCTAAAATTTACGCCAGTCTGCTTACTTTTTAAAATAGACAAACTTCTTGGGTTTAAATGACCTAGGCGTCTATGCCATAGCAATGCTTCCTCCTTCGTTGTTTGTGTGACATAGGCCTGAGAAATATTTTTATTTAGTTTGTACATACCTCTATGGCTTGATCCTGTCGCAATGACAGGGCCTGTCACCTGACAGTTGCCACTCTGACATATTTTGACATCTTTCGATGTAAACAAAACATCAAAGCCCTTTTCAGTTATTTTGCTAACAGAAAGTAAATTTGTAGCCAGATCAGGAATGAATAAGACTCCCTCGATTTTACTGACATGCTCTGAAATAGGAATCTGAACTGTACCTATACCACGGCTCATTAATTTCTCCTTATTTGCAACATTAATCGGCGTTACGTAGGACGACATCGACAAATACCAGTCGCTCCTGTTGCTCATGTGAGAGGTAGCTCCTGAATCTATGATCCAGTCCTGAGAACCTGTAGGAGTAGATGAAAAATTAGTGAAACAGGATGAAAGTGTGAACTCTGAAGTGTAATTAGAACCTAAATCACTTTTTACATTCTTCTTATTTAGAACTTTTCTACACTCTGAAACTGCGTGGCCATTTTTCTTGCAGTAAACACAGAATTTCTTAGTGACATTCTGGCTCTTCTTTGCTTGAAGTGCAGCAGCTGTATCCCGGTGTGTCTCTACGGTTCTGATAGGCGTAACTCGTCGTTGATCTTCTTTTAGAAGAGCCGAAACGACATTCTCTGACGTAATCTTCGTATTGGAGTGTTCGAGAGCCATAACCAGAGGCTGAAATTTTTCTGGAAGACCTGACAGCATCATTATTGCCAGGAACTCATCGTCAACTGCAGCTTCGATAGCTTGGAGTTCCTGCTGCGTGGCGAGCATTTTGTTCGTGTATTCCTGAATATTTCCATTGAAGGAAGTTGCTAAGAGTTTCTTCATAAGGCGAAGTCGTCGTATGAGGCCAGTACCTGCGAATGCCTTTTTGAGGGAGTTAAGGGTCTCAGACGCAGTTTTAGCTGACCTTATTATTGGATATATTCCCTCTTCGCACGCAAGACATATTTTTGCACGTGCCTTTGCGTCCCTGCGCTTGGCAATGGGGTCCTCGAGGTTGGGTTGGCTGGAACGGTGACGACGTCCCACAGATCATGGTCTGTTAGCCAGCACTCTAGAGCAAACACCCACGTTGAAAAATTATGACCATTTAGTCTTGTAATGACCCGCGAAGATTGGTGGTCTCCACTATGAGTTGGTTTATCCATTGGCATTTGGTGGTCTCCACTATGAGTTGGTTTATCCATAACTAGTTTTACTGGGCCCATAACCACTTGTTTTAGGGCTATGAATAAACAAATACTTGTTTGCTATGCAAAGTATATTTTCCAACTGAAGGTAAAAACACTATCACAATATATTCAAAATAAATATGACAGTGACAGGCTTGACACAATGTTCCAAGTAGTTTTAACACTAGTAACCATGGACGTGTTAGTGGCGGAAGAGCCCCAACGACAATTAAAAAACACCAGGTTTTTTTATCTACCTATCTCTACAATTATAATAATCCTGTAAATTTGGTCTCTGTCTGTTATATATGTCTGTCTCTCTTTGTTTCTTTGTGCAGGCACCACGCAAGAAACACTAAATGCTATGGGCATTGTCCTAAAAAAATAAGTTATCTTTTTATATATTTTTTTCAAGAAATAGGCTCATTTTGAGAGCCTGGGCTGAATATTTCGATGTGGGATAATAACTCTTTGAATAAACACAACTAAAAATACTCTTATCTGAACAAGCTAACGTTATATTATATACGGAATACCGAGATGTCAATATCTTGGCATTTTTAAAAATTTTAAACCTAGGTACTTTCATTCACGTGTGAATCGAACATTACAAGGTTGAATTAGTCAAAAAATTACTTACAAAAATACAAGAAAACTGTGAATATTATCAATTCTGACCTTTAATCAGTTTAAAGGTCAGAATTGATAATATTCACCGTTTTCTTGTATTTTTGTAGACCCCTCTCCAAACGCAGCATTGATATTGCGGGCTGTTTCTGCCGCGTTAGTTCCGCGTCGGAACTCGTATTCAAAAATCACTCGAATTTTCGCAGTATCCATCTTTCTTGTCTAAATTGAATAACAAAAACAATTGAAAGTCGATATTCAAATGTTTCACATTTTTTAAAAAAAGAACATCATAGAAACCATTTGAAAAAAGTTTCATTCGAAAACCTCAAACCATGAAGATTCTATGTCAATTCAAAGAACCTATTGCAATAAAACGGCAATTTCATACTTTAACCCCTAACCATTTTTCGTGTTTCGTTTGCGAAATATTAAGCTTTAAAGCGCCAATTTTTGTCAGAGTAGGGCGTGCCCCGCCCCTCTCCCTGTTAAGGTTGATTGAAGACACGTGAAAAAATTCAGGGCAGTAGCACATATAATGAACTTAAAAGGAAAACACATATAAAAGGAAAGCTTCTGACAAAATCCATTGAAAATTATTTTGTTAAAGTTATTAGTTCTATAAAGCAGAAAAACCCCCCATTTCTACAGAACCCTAAACTACGCGTGGCCTGACACAGACTTGGCCGGTTTAAGTTTAGAGAATAACTTTGATAGGAGACCTCCCATAATTATTAAAGTCACGTATTTCTGCATTTGTGGATTCACAAATTCAAAATAAAAGTACTGTCAGCAAAGAAAAAACGCTTTTTACTTTTAAAACGATAGTTGATCACATTTCTCGTCACAAACAACTTGTTAGGACATAGATATATGAAGACCACCGAAAAATCTAAAGCATTAAAATAATATGTAAAGGGTGACTAACCCGGTAAACCCGGAAAATTAAAAATAAACTTTTTTCTTACTTCAATCGCGATATTTGATAATTTTGCTTGTTCCTAAGATATTATGTACTTCGTAACAAAAAGGCGTGGAATCCCACCAAAACCTAAATGTAAAAAACTGGCCAAGTTCTCAAAAAAATACATGAGAAGTAAGTTTCCTCCCCTTCACCCCTTCGACTCCTTCTGCGAAGACAAGGAAGCCTATTCCTTGTCTTCGCAGAAGGGGCGTGTGTTTTGTTCAGTAGATTGGCCATTTGCGTATCCAGGGTTATTTTCCAGGGGATCTGACCCTCAAAAGCGATGGCCTGCTACACAGAATCCCGATACATGTACTCTTATGCATTTACCACATTCATTTTATGCATCAGACTATGGGGTATTAGGAACGCCGACGCCCATGCTGTTCAAGAGTCCACAGCAAAGCTGGTTTTACATTTGACGGTAATCGTAACTGCGCTCATCGTTGGACTAGTATTAAAACGTTCGCACAACGCCCTTAGTAAATCTATGAAACTACCAGTACGACGATGCCGTGCAGTTAAGGTTATCGTCCAAGAAGCCATCAGCGTTTGCACCCTCTTAATGATTCTGTTAATACACTGTAGTACCTACAGTGACAACTGCATGAACGTGACGATTTCATTTCATTGCTGCTGTAAGTCTACGCGCGCGCAATAGTGTCAATGTACTAACAGGATCGTAATCCGTCGCTGGATAAAGGTCGACGACATTGGCGAAAAGGTTTCCAGATTTAAGTGGAAATGGGCGCGATATCTGGCGAGGCAGGAAGACGGTACGTGGGCCAGGGCAATCACAGAGAGGCGAGAATGCCGAGAACAGGTCGACGGACAGTAGACAGACCAGCAGCCCGATGGTCAGACGATATAGTTGAGTCAGCGGAAGGTCCGTGGGTGCGAATCGCACGGGACCCTGAGAGTTGAGAGAGGCCAAACCCACTGCTGCCCACTGCTGGGTAGCGGAGGGCTGATGATGAATAGCTCAGCGACGAAAAATCTAGGTGTCTTATTCGATTGTCCTTCGTCTTGGATACCCCAGTTAGTATCGTAAGGCGGTGGATGTGTGCATGAGCACTAAGAATGAGCTGGCTCAGTCTCTCCTACTGTGGATTTTCGGATAATGATGATGAGAATCGAGGCCTTTATGGTGAAATTAGGGTTCAGTCACCTGAGGTTAGTAATCCCTTCCCAGACAGTTTTGAGCGTGACAAGATCCATGGGGACGTGGCGGGCGGACCGCCATAGGCTCCGGGTGTCGTTGCGCGGCGGCCACCACTGCGCCGCGCGCGGCAGGCTACGTCCGAAGGCCGTGCTGCGCCGCGGCCGCCGCTCCGCCGCTATGTCCTGCGAGATCTCGCGCTCGAGGGCGGCCGAGTGGGCTTTCTGTAATAATATTCCTTCTGTAATATATTTTCCGCTTCTTCTCCACGTAGTAATCTATTGATTCTGAGACTAGCAGCTTTGACGTTCATTTATTTTTTCTTTTTTATGTAGCCTACATACGACCCACTGCAGGGCATAGCCCTTCTCTCAGAGAGATTGAATATTAGCTTACCACGCGTGTCCACCATGGGTTGGCAATTTGTTTTATAATGAATAAAATTTTTGAATACCATCATTTTCACTTTATTCTTACTTGATTGTACAGTAAGAAAGAAGAACTTATGTGAACATACACAAGTACATACGGGAGCTTATTTATATAGAAATAAAAGGGTATACATACACATGAAATACAAAGATGAAAAAATAAAATTACATAAAATTAGTACACCTATGTGTAAATAAGGAATTGACAAAATAAAATAGTATATTATACTAATATAGGTACATACATAGACAAATAATAATATTAGCGAAGAGACAGGAGACGCTCTTTCAGCTTGAGTTTAAAAAGTGCAATATATGGACAATAGATAGATAGATAGAATATTCTTTATTGTATGTACAATCTTCGATGACCTTTAGCAAGTGATAGTCCGTGCATAGCACATGTGCACAGCATGCACAGATAATGAGTTCGAGTAAAACCTGGTGTTGTTCGGACCAGCACGGTCCTGTCCACGACGTTGTTGGACTAGTAATCATGCAATGTTTACATAAAGTTCACACAACGGCCTTTGTTAATGTATGAAACTACTAGTCCGATGATGATGATGAAGGTTTCGTTAGATTAAAAAAAATGTACCTGCCTCGGGAGCCTCGACGATGACAGCAATATTATCTTGAACACACGGCAACTCTTTTGGAATCACTCGGAGACTTCGAGCTGCATGAGTATCGTGCTCTACCTATAATAAAAATAGTCGTTAATCAGCAAATTTTGTTAGTCTTTGCAGAAAACAGGTAAGAGGCTAAAATAAGGCTGCTTACTTGAAACAGCTCTTTGATAGCTTTTGGCGTAAAGAATTGCGACGGTTGATTTCCTCCTAATTGGTTCATGTATTCACAAAATTCTTGAGCAATCTGTAAAAAACGTAATTTTCGATCAGTACAGGACCATTCTCAAAATCGAATACATTAGCATTTTACCTACGTATAGTATACAATCTTTTATGAATGTATGTATCTTACAGGATTTTATCCAGAGAATAGCTCATGATTGTGAAATTCGGCCACATGACTTGTTACGAAGAGAAAAGCGTAGTGACCAGAACAAGTTTCTTTGCGTTTCTTCTAATACCATCCTTTATATGAACGTATCTATTATATCTCCGATAAATATATACTAAATGAAGGTATCTGTAGTCGCATACCCTGTCAGTGAGGTCGTCGGCCCGTCGCACGAGATTTTTCTCATCCTCTCTCTCTGGCTGCAAGTACCTCGTGGCCCAAGTCACTTGCTCCCGCTCCGGAAGACGTAGGAACTTTTGGTGCACGTTGAGCTCTTCGTCGGATCCTTCTCTACAATGGCATAATGATCACATGATATTTTAGCAACTCCGTCAAGGGTCCTAATGATAAATGATTAATAATTGGGAGAAAAGCCATGTGCTACGTGATTTACATAGGGTAGATGAAGTGATCAGGCTGAGTAAGCTTGCCTAGCAACAATGACGACTAATTTTAAGAGATCCAATACAGAAATTTTAACTGAGTACTGAGTTGTTTAGACTTGAGATATCCACACTTAGCTTCATAATGTTTATGGCAAAACTACCGTAGCCTTCGTGAATGATTTATTCTCAGTACTAAAGTACCAGCTGTCTCAATTGTTGAATAGATCTATCTCGAAGGCTTACTGGAAACAGCGGCTTGTTATGGACATTAAGACATGATACGCATGTTTCAGGCATGAGAAAAACAAGCCAGCCGACGTATTTTTATTTTTATTTTGACAAGAAACAAGACTGTAAAAGACGAAAGTCTTCGCCTGTCATCTAAGCACAGCTGTAATAAGCTCAAACCCAGCCCAGCTCAGCTTCTAGGTTATGGTAGTGACGTCTAACCCGTTGATTGTTTCTCCAAGTCCTGGCTGAATATTATGGTTACTCTTCAGCCTGTGTCTTCTCTTCTTATTCAACTTAACTTTGATATAAATTGTGTTGACTTAAAAATATAAACAGAATCTGTACTCAGTCTGGAGCTACAATACCTGGATGATACTGAGAATTCTACATCAGTATCAGAATTCAGCTCTCTGTCAAAAGTAAGGGTCTTTCTGTATGACAATAAAGGGTTCTTGACCGTTCGGCGAAGTCTTTTATCTGAAGAAGAAATTAAAAAGCTTAGGTAGTACCGACTATTGATAGATAAGATAAAAATATATTTATTGCCTGATCAAAAAGCACTATTGACATACTATACTTATCTATAACCTGACTGAAACACATTCAATTAAGAGCTAACCTTCAGGTTTTATCGGTTCATCGTTTACTGTATCTGAAATTTTAGGTATATCGAGGGTGTTGCAGACTTTTTCATACAGTTCAGGCGGTAAAACTTTGGCTAATTGTCTGCTTTTCTGCTCAGGCGTCTGAAAATTGCCAAGCACTATAACATCTAACGAAGTGGTCAAGTTCGTGTCTTGTTGGTAAGATGATACATAAGTTACTTACTGTTGACACATGTTTTGGCAAGTCAGCTAGACAAGTACATAATTATGTTAAGTGTATTATTGCCATTCAGTATTTGTATTCTTGCCTTGCTATTTTGTGTTGCTAATAAATAAAATAAAATAAGGACTATAAAATGTAGAGCTAGACATCAGAAACTTACCGGTATCGCTGTCACTTTGTCCAATTCGTTAAAAACGGCTCTCCAATAGTTTTTATTGTTGTGAACAGCCTGAGAACCTTCGTATTTTGATAGCTTGATTACTGGCATTTTTCGCGGCCTATTTTGTGTTTCAATTGAATAGTTTCCCTGCTCCATAACAAATAAAATGTGGGGTAAGTTTACGCAGCGATTGCATTTATGTTACCGAAATCTATCTGAGTATCGAGACCATATAGACTTTCCGAAACACGGCCACGATGTTTTGAAAGTAAATAATAACCGGCAGCAGCTGTTATGACTATCGAAATGGTATTTCAGCGCAGTTTGCTGAGTTGGAGCTATTGTATGTAACGTTGCTGGCTCGGACGCGGCCGTCGAACCTTGGTTTGTTTGTAAATAAACGTCTATATAACTGAACAACCGATTGTGAAGCCGATGGCAGAATACTTAAATTTTCTTTGATATTTTTCTTAGCACATTAGAGTGAACACCGTCTTAGTCTGATTATTATGAACAATTAACTGCCGGTGAAACTCACAGTCAACTTGAAGCTACATTTACCTTACCTACTGCTTAGTAACTGTAGCAGGTTTGATCAATACTTTTTTAAGAGTGGGTGCATTCAGTAGTTTATCGTTATCTTACCTAGTTATGCGAGTATACCTATACCACCTACATACCTACCTAGGTTTCGGGAGGGGCTTTAGTAAACTATAACCTGCCTTACTATTTTGTGGAATATTATGCCAAATCCTAATTACAACATTCTAATCTCATGTGTATTGGTGACCAGCTTCCTAGAAATTTGCCCATTATACTTTTATTTATAGAGTTGTTCCTTGGTTTTTCATTTGGGTCTCATTATTTTAACAATTTAATATCTACAAGCTGTTCCCATGAATACCGCCGCGCATGGAATTAAGCGATATATAACACGTTTAGTCCATCCTGAAGATCCATTCGACCCTAAATAGAGCTACACGAAATAGCGCTGACTGGCATTTTCTTGCAGTTCAAGTTTTTTTACTAACATGACTCACGTGGTACGTAGGTGCTTGAACAAGATTGTTGAAACAACTGATAAGTTTCCTTAGTACATGGACTTGACGATTCATTCATTATTATTATAGTACCTGATGGAGCGGTGGTAGCCTAGTGGGTAGAACATTGGACTCATAAGTGAGAGACCCAGGTTCGATTCCCATGTACCTATGACTTTGTTTTCTAAGTTATGTACATTTGTGAAGTTATAGTAGCAACGCGCTAACTGTGAAGGAAAACATCGTGAGAAAAACTGAGTATTTGAGCTATTCACATACCCAATCACCCGCGGTGGGCACGCGTGGTGATTGAGCCCATACTCTCTCCCTGAGAGAAGGCCCTACAGTGGTATATAGGCTGCTTATATATAGCAATGTGAATATTCTTGGTTTTGTGAGTCGCAAAAATAGATGATCACTATCAATTTATCGTAATTAATCTTTAGGCCTTCATAATCTAATCAATGATCAAATTAAAACTACATCTATCTATCTATCTATACAGCCCATGAAAAACGCCCACTTTTGGGCGTAGACCTAAGTACATCTAGGTCATTAAATCGTCAAAAGTGGTTTTAGTATTTCGTTTGCGTGAGAGTCGTAAATACCATTATATTACATCACTAATTTGTAACACAATGAGAGAAGTCTAGCATACCACTACCCGTGTTGGAATGTCATAAGTTGCCTCGGAGCATTTATATGCTCTCATGACTTTACAGTTGATGAGCTGATGAGCTAACAAGTTAAGTTGTTAAGGGACTCGTGCAAATGTACCTTCACACCCGACCCGATATACCCGCTCATACGGTCCCTACATTATTCTTAGCTAACAGAGCAATTTATATGATCATGCAGTACATGTAAAATTTACAAAGTAAACTTTATCTAATGATGTTATCTTAATGTTTTCTTTTAATTTTCTTGTTTTAATAGAACATCTTACACCTTCAAGAAATGCAATATTTATTCAACTGCAAGTTTAACTATAGAAGTATAACCAGGAAATATTACCTAAGAATAACGAAAAATAATAAGTAAGTGGGTAACGATACCAGTTTAAGTAAATATACATACATAAACTCACGCCTATACCTCAGAGGAGTAGGCAGAGAACAGACTCTAAGTAAATATATTTTTACTATAGCTAATTCCTCAGATAAATCCGACCCATTTAAATAAAGATTTACCTATTTCACAAATAATTAACTAAACAATACACATTAAAAATTAAAATAGTAAGGCTCATTCACAAAGCAACAATATCTTTATTTATCATAAAGCTTACTTAAAAAAATCTCAGTAGAAAAACCTATAAAAGTAACTATGCATATTCTATAACAGAACAGAAGTTACATGAACAAATATGGTAGGTAAAGTAAACGAGAACAAATGAATAGAGCTTAGCAAGTAACCGCGAAGATACTGCCGGCAATTTGTGACGTCTTCTCGAGCCGCTCGTGTTTACACCTGGTTAAATTGCACGCCCTATATCTACCCCAATTACCATCGCGCTAAATGAAAATGGTACCTATAACTAAGAACAAACACATGATTTCGTGCATACACACGAAATGCCTGTAATTATAAAGGCGTTATCTTTATTTCTATCTATATAAATAGTGCAATAAAGTAAAGATACGACGTTTTACATACTTACCTAAGGGCCTATGATAACGATGCACGTTAACGATAGCTATTCACAGACATGAAAACTGCCTTCTTGAGGATACATAGAATACTGACCTGACAATTAGACGGTTTCACACTGGACGATGATGTAAGTGCACGACATCTAATTTCATTAATTTACTACGACCGACCTCGGCCAGCCGCGGCCGTTACATGAAAAAAATGTCGAGCAGTGTTAATCCGTCCATTTAGCGTGTTTACCGTCTATTGACTCATGTTGTGTTATTTTATTTACCAGATTAATATTTAAAAGTAAAGCTTTCATCTGTAAATATTTTACGCAAATTAGGACTTTTCTCTAACACCCTTCTCATGGATTCTTTTCTTCTCATAAGTATAGTATTTAGCATGTCACGCGATGTTTCTTTCAGTCTGTACAGAGATTCACGACTTGGAATTGGCGTATCGGCGCAAACACACGTGGATTCGGGCTCGTAGAGATTTTCCTGACTCGAATATTGAGTTGATACTGTATTATAGGGCTCTCCAGACTCCGTGAACGGTAAGCCGCGGCATAACACATCTTTCTCGTCAATAATTTTTGGTCTCAAACTATCAAGTCTAGGATTTTCCAGGGTGTCTTTGACTTTTGAAAATTTTTCTTCGGTGAAGTCTAAGTAAACATCTATGTCAGGAATAGACTTGCATGGACCTGAGCATTGTCTTCCTGGGCAATCTTTAAGGAATTTTAATGCTTCAGGAGGTAGTAGAGACTCTAGTGAAAAAGCAGGTGCTAGAGGTTCTTCTGTAGTAATTGTTTCAATAACGGGTTCAATATCTTGTTCACGGAGTTCACGACATCTGCATCTATACTTGTATACGTCTAACTTTTGCCTAATTTCATCGTAATCATGGCATCGGGCGTATACAAATTTCTTGTCCACCGTAATAGTAGGTAAGGAAGCATCAGAAGGTAATTCCTCATCAGGACTCGGTCCAGATGATTCAATAAGGTCACCAACGACATGGAATGGCTCACCACAAACACAAAGACACTCTCCTACACAAGTACAGTATGGCTCTAGAAGCTCTTCGTGTTCAAATTTAAATACATTCTGAAGTTCTTTTTCCTCCTTTAGTATACCTATATGAGGTAAGGGCCCAGGTGCTTTTATCATTTCGTTTAATTGTAACACCACAATTCTTTCAAAATCGAGTAAAAATGTACTCTGTTCTGGTAACAACTTAAGACAAAAAGTAATAAACTTCAGGAACAGCTGTAAAATCTTTTTTATTTTTTCTTGCCATTCCCTATTTAATTGAGGAGTTGGAATATCCGTAACAGCGAGAGCATCGAGAATATCTTGTCGCTCCTTTATTTGATCCAGAGTATCCTTTATTTCAGCACTTTGATAGCTATTCAATAACATGTTTTTTATTCTGCATCGCTTACGCTCTATAGATAAAACATACATGGTGCTGATGATTGTTTCTGCTTCGAGAAGTTTATAATAAGCTCTCACCGCGTCGTTCCTGTTCACTATTTCAGTGCGAATTACTTTTTCATATCTTACACGTAGGTTATAGAGTAAAATATTGTAATAGGTCCGAATTTTTTGCAATTCTTTATGATTTCTCTTTATTAGGATACTCTCCAACCTATTTTTCTCGATTTTCAGTTTCCGTTTTATTTCTTCATTTGTATCTTGCATCAAATTTGCATGACCGCTTGTAAGGACACATTTTATTTCTTGCCGCAAGTGAAGCTCAAGCTGATGAAGACTGTCTTTATAAAATGTTGCAATTTCTTTCTGAGCAGCTTTGCTTTTATAGGCAAATATTTCATCGTAGAAAGCTTTTACTTTTTCAGGAATTGCTTTCAGTTCTTGCTCAAGGATATGTTTCCATGCTGAATTACTTTCCTCTAGCAATTCGTTAAGATACTTAAAGAATGCCTTTATTTCTTTATCTAAAACACCTTGACCAATAGCTAGGATACCTTCGTTTGTGATTCCCCTGAAAACTCTAGAGGTAAATGGGGCACACAAATCAACTTTACCGACCATAATATCACTAGGTGACATCCATTCATCATTTTTTTCAACGACTTTTTTCGTAACTTTCATGGCTTTTCGTGGTAAATTTATGTCGCACGCTTCATCTAAATAAATTTCCGAATATGTGCTTGTAACCCTTTCATATTGTGTTGTATTGATGAGATCTTTTTCCATACCTTAAAATGTATTTTATTTTTTTGGATATAGATATAGAGCACGACACTTACTTCTTTTAAGTGCAATCAAATTCTAAAGATACACAATAGGCTAAGAAAATTATAATTTGTGCAATAGGCAGAATCAGTATAATAATATGTATTTCTCTAGTTAGGGTTTCAGTTCAATTTAATTCTGATTTATTTTTCAGAAAATTTGTGACTTTGTGTATCAAGGATTCGCTCACAGACTAAGTAGAGATACTTAATCCACTGATTAAAAAGACAAAACTTAGCCTCAGTTTCTGAAAGAGTGTTCAAATGTAAAAAGAGATTAATCTAAGATTTTTATTTTTATCATTTATATATTAATTAAGTCTCTTATTTTATGTTTGAAATAATTAAACGAGCATCTAAGATTAATTCAAAATACCGGCACGTGATTGGCTGAAATTTGCTTGACGTGAGATTAACGTGAGATTAACATTTGATCGCTCTTCTAGAAACCGAGCGTTAATCTTTGGAGATACTGGATTCGCTGCAAAATAAAAAAGGAAATAGACATTTCTCACAGATTATGGAAAAAATATAGAAACCATAAATATGCTTATTACCCATCAGGGGCGCTACTACGTAAGTTTTACATTGAAAAAGAAGAAGAAATACATAGGTATATATTTATCGCCACATAGACACGTAAAATAGAAAGCAAAAATTTAAAAATAACAAATAACAGACACAACAATAAGTAGGGGACATGAGCTATGTCTATGCGGAGGTAAAACGGCCTCAGGCTTACAGGCTCAATAATAACTGCGGGTTTATTGCCTAATGACTCTAATGACTCACGGAACATCGCATCGAGACGGACAAAGTGTTCTAATACAATACATAATAATTAAATGCAATACAATACAGTAGAGTACAGAATAGTGTAGTACAGTACAGTACAATACAATACAATACGTAAAGCGATCTCGAGTTATACAAGGGAAGGTAGACACAGGAGGAATGGCATTTTATTGTCGCGCTTGAAGAGCGGCTAGCTATCGGTAGCGGGAGAAAAATAAACAGTCGTGGATAGTATGACACAAATTTATTTAACGTGGATTCAGTTAATAATCTCTAACCCCGATCAGTCACTTCTTGGCCAGCCCGGATAGGTACTCTCCTGGAGTCGAGGCGGGCACGCAGCGTGACCCGTGATAGTGCGACCCGCTGGTTAGGATTTCCTCTGTAGTGGTCAGTTCCCGTAGTTCACTGCAGCGCGGAGATAGTGGGCTTGACTTCAGGAACGGGACGTGGCCCCAAGTAAGTATAGTCTGGCAGATGGTTGGCCCGGAACTTAGGTCCCAATAGTGGGGGATAAGTTTACTCGATATGTGAAGTATTATAATCGATTTACTTCTAATTATTCACATAATGTCATCCGACCGTTCAGAGTGGTCCCGGAAATATTGTGAGCACAGCAGAGGCGCGTGCGCGCAGCTTTCAAAGAGGTCCGTGGTCGAATGTGGTCGAATGAATTGAAGACGCGCAGCAAGACCATGGCAGGCGGCTATCGCTAGGCAGGTTAGAGAACAATAGCGTTCCTAACGACTAGTGATGTAGGCGCAGTCGATAATTGTAGTTTATCGATTGTCGATAATTTGTTATCGATAAGTCGGTAACCAATCCGATGATTGATATACTTGTTGTTTTATTAGGTTTATTAATTAATAGAATTAAGGTTTGGATTTAAGTTGTAAAATAGTATGTAGGTTTAATCTTGATTAGTTGTTTTTTTGTTATTACATTTTTTTTCATTTAGTCTGTTATTTATTATTGATATAATAAATAACGCTACATTATGCTATTAGAAAAGAAATAAAGGTTTAGGTTTCCTAATAAATAATATTTTAGTTTGTACGGAGTTTTCTGTATGGAGTTGTCCGATTTAACCTTCTCCAAACTGTAAAACACATACATATTTTGACACTTTGGAATCGTATAGGTTATCATCAAATAGATTAACCCGATAGAGTGAACAGTTACGTGATAGAAGGGCTGTGGTGGAGCCTAAAACGAGAGAAATGTGTTTGGCTGTTAAGCCGCGTCTCCTTTGCGTGTTTTTTTTAAACATTACACAGAAAACAAAAAAAAAACATTTGTTTCCATACGCATACCGTCTACTGCTATAGGAAAATGTATCTGTTCAAAATAAAACGTTTTGTGTCGTCATCATTGAGTTCTGACGAGGAAGACGAGAAATGCAAAAAATCCTTTCCCTCCTTTACCCCACGCGGGGAATATTTTCCGTTGACCGCGGAAAACCAAAACATTGTGCTCTAATACACAATTCTGTATAGATACACCGAAATAATAGGGGTTAAAGTATGAAATTGCCGTTTTATTGCAATAGGTTCTTTGAATTGACATAGAATCTTCATGGTTTGAGGTTTTCGAATGAAACTTTTTTCAAATGGTTTCTATGATGTTCTTTTTTTTAAAAATGTGAAACATTTGAATATCGACTTTCAATTGTTTTTGTTATTCAATTTAGACAAGAAAGATGGATACTGCGAAAATTCGAGTGATTTTTGAATACGAGTTCCTACGCGGAACTAACGCGGCAGAAACAGCCCGCAATATCAATGCTGCGTTTGGAGAGGGGTCTACTAATGAACGCACCGTGCGATTTTGGTTTAAACGCTTTCGTGATGGAATTTCGACTCAAAGAACGAGCCACGAGGAAGACCGCCCACACAGGTGAATAACGATGAATTTAGAGAGATAGTGGAAGCCGACCCTAGTCAAACTACCCAGGAATTAGCGGCATGGTTTAACGTTACCTTACCCACAATATTGACTCACTTGCTTCAAGTCAATAAAATAAAAAAATACGAAAAATGGGTGCCTCATAATCACTTGAATTTTCGCAGTATCCATCTTTCTTGTCTAAATTGAATAACAAAAACAATTGAAAGTCGATATTCAAATGTTTCACATCTTTTAAAAAAAGAACATCATAGAAACCATTTAAAAAAAGTTTCATTCGAAAACCTCAAACCATGAAGATTCTATGTCAATTCAAAGAACCTATTGCAATAAAACGGCAATTTCATACTTTAACCCCTAATATTTCAATGTTTTTGTGTAATGTTTCGAAAAAACACGCGCAGGCTTATGTAAGATTATGCATTTGTGGGGTTGACTATACACAAATTGACAGCCAGCAGTCAGGCACGCGCAGACTGAAACCTGCGAACGGGAAGCGTAGCTAGCAGGCACGGTAATACTTAACCGGGAAGGAAAATAGATTGAAAATTCGGAAGGTAAAGTTTTTTTTTGAGCTACTTATTTTATTTTTTTATGAATTAAGACGTCATTATAAGGAACCAATTTAATTTTTTCTGCGATTAATCAAGTTAATTGCTCGCTATGATTTTATAAAAATATTGCAAGTGTGACGTCATTTGTAAGAGTAAGAAAATTAACAAAATCATTTGTCTGTGGATATCAGTTTGTGGTCTGTTGTGGTTGACTGACTGACACTCTGTGCTGACACTTCATTCAAAAATTAACAATAACAGACTTGACAACGTCAGTTTGACGACTGTCAGCTTGAGAGGAAAGAGGCGCACAGACGAAAAGGATATTACTTATTTTACATGGGATGTCACTGTATAGCTCAAATGAAGGGCATTGATAATTTTCTTGTTTGCTGAATATAAATTTAACTATATAATACTTATTCCTCTCACATGGAAATATTGCTTCTTTGGCCTTTGTTCTCGAAATTGTTTTCCATACAGCCCTCCAAAAAATAATTTGCATCCCCAATTATTTTTTATCTCATCTAGGTATTCAAAAAGAACTAGTTTCGTACTCGTAAACAGGAACCAAAATAGCTCTTTGATACCTAGGGATGAAAAGTGACTTGAATTTGGTATGTGGATATTTCTAGTAAAAGTTCCTATCACCAAATAAATCAATCACGAAAATTGTATAAATAAGTAACTGGCTGTATGATAAAGAAACCACGCGCGAGCCAAATAAAGTTTCTAAAAAAATAAAAGAAGCTCCGCCGGATGGTGAAGGTGGTGAAGCGCCTGTACTGTAGAATCCTTCACTCCGCTCTGGATGTGTAGAAACACTCTCGCCTTAAAAATAATTGTTCGGTCCCTAGGTAAATAATCTACTATTTTCTTTCTGACCGTGATATTCAAGATTTACGTAGTGCTTAACCTAAAGTCCTTATTTTTAAGGTTCCGTAGTGTTGACAAGGAACCCTTACAGTTTCGTCATCTCCGTCCGTCTGTCTATGTGTCTGTCTGTCCGCGGCCTAGCTCGGAGACGATTACTACGAGAAAACTGCAATAGACATACAAATTTATCTTAAAAAGAAAATTCTACGGTTCATCCCTACACTAAAATTAGATTTCTTTTTTTTTTCTTCCTTACGCCATAGCGTGGGGTATTGTTAGATTGGTCGTTTAAAAATATTGTGGGTGTTGGAAGATAATTTTTTGATTCATTATTCCGTTTGCGAAATATTAAGCTTTATAGTAAAATATTTTAATTTATTTAAATTAAGTTATGGCTTGGTTGATTGTAGATACGTGAAAAAGTTCAGTAAAGCAGATAAAACTCCCTCCTTCTACGGAACCACACACACACGCACGCACGCACGCACGCACGCACGCACGCACGCACGCGCACACACACACACACACACATACAATAAGTTATAATAACATAATGTAAATACATAATACATACACATATATCAAGAAGCATAGAGTGCTCTAGGCCAAGTTCTCGGCTAGCCCGCAATGTGCATAATATATTTACACAATTCATCTGAGCCCTTTGTACCGGGGGGTTGTAAAGGGGGGTTGTGTTTGGCTCGTATGTATGTATGTTAGTTTATATCCGATTCTATGTTCCCTCATAATCCCTTAACCAATAAAACACAATTGAAAATCTTTATTTGGTACTTCATCATCATCAGCCAATTCACGCCCGCTGCAGGACATAGGCCTCTCTTGTGGTTTTCCAAGCTTCTCGGTCTCGGCGGATCCTCTTAAGATAACTCTCTCCATTGCTCGTTGGGCGACCTTGAGTCTTCGTATGAAGCCCATCGTCAGTGACCAGATCTCTCATCCATAGATCGTCTCTGGCAGCACACATTGGTTATAGAATCTGTGGTTATACACCTTTGTCTTGAGACACTGACGTATTTTGGACGCAAAAATGTGTTTTAGTTTCTCGAACGCTATTTGGTACGCAATTTTGATTTTGAAAAATAGTACCTCAATCATAGGTACTATTTGTCATAGGCTATATCATGCTATATGAATTTAGCATAAAGCCAACAAAAAAAAAAAAAAAACTAATTATAAAGACAAAAATAAAAAAAAACGGAAATAAAAAATCACCAGCAACTCAAATGCTGAGCATTAACTACTTAACAGGCGGAAACCAAATTCAACAATGTAATCTCATTGCAAGGTACCTAGGTTGGTTCTTCGAAGTTATTTATGTCACAGTTCTAAACATTTACGGAGGGATAAAGTCAGTGTGATTTAGTGAATGCCAAAATTACAATTATTGGACCCCTATATGGTTTAAATTATACTAGCTGTATGTATGAACTTTGGAGCAATGTTTCTTTTCAGCAACCTTAATTTCTCTGATTTTTTCAGTCCTGTGACATAACTGGCTTTAAAGATAGAAGGGAGTCGAAACGGCCTCGAATGGGTTCATGTAAGTAAGGTCAAGGTAGCAGGTGTCAGCGTAGTCGAGAATCGACAGTAAGAGAGACTGAGCCAGCTCAAGCTTAGTTGCTGATGGGAGGAAAATGTGAAGTCCCTTAAGAGAGTCTGCTGATGCAAAGATCCTCATTAACATTTCCAACGGTATCCAAGACAAAGTGCAGTCAAATAAGACCTAATCTATTAATAAAAAGTGCGAAGGGAAGCGAAGACTACAAGCTACCTTTTGTGATATCGGCATTTATTCCACACCAATCAGAGTAAGACAGTTTGAACTTCTACAGTTCTAAAGAGACAAAAACGGAAAACCCGACAGCAGAGCATAAATTACTTAGCATGCGGGACTCAAATTCAACAATTTTACTCTTAAGGAGGCAGGACTAACCTAGTTAAGGTTAAGTGCTCAGCAGTTGCTTTCTTTCTTATTTATTACTTCAGTTTTTTATATTTATTATTTTTAATAAATAAAAATTTTATAATTGACAAAATATTAAAATTCGGAGTAAATTACTAGAAAGTAATGAAATACTTTTCGTAAAACAATGTAAACGTACCAACTAAAATTGAACATCAAAAGTTTCGTCATCAAAAATGTTACGTAAATTTGCATTTTCTTCTAATAATCTTCGTAATGACTCTTTTCGACGCATCAATATATCATTTAGTACATAAAAAGAATGATTATTATTCAGTGTTTCATAAGAGTTGCTAATAGTGTTAAAGCAGGTACATCTATCCTCCGGTAGGTATAAATCTTCTTGACTAGAGTATTGAGTCGACACAGTACATGCTATATTTATGTCTGCAAATGGCACATCTTTACTAGTTTTTTTCCAATCACTAGTAAAGGTCGTTTTATCTTTTTTATTTCTAGGTTGAGTACCAATATCAGCTTTTACTCTTTTGAACTTTTCTTCAGTGAAATCTATATAGGTATTAAGGTTTGGGAATATATATTTCTTGTTCCCATTATGACATATTTTTGTGGGGCAACTTTTAAGTATTTTAATATCTGATAAAGATAGAGCATCTGGGGACATATTCGAAGCTGTGTCCTCTTCCACTACGTTTTCATTTGATTTTACTGAAGGAGGTTCTTTTCCACACCCAGGTTTGTGGCAATTACATCTATTGCATTCTATCTCTTTTTGTACATTTTCAAAGTTTTTTTGTTTAGAATAAATCCATTTAAGTTCTTCAACTTTGTTTTTTATATCTTCAAAGTTTTCACATTTGGCGTAAATATATTGCCTCTGCAATCTAATCGATGGCAAATCAATATCAGGTGGTAATTCTTCAGTGCTGCCATATCTGATGAGAGAGGTTCCAGACATATCACCTTCAATAATAAATGGGTTGTTACAAACACTTTGATCATTATCAAATTCTCCAGGCATGAAAGAAAATGAAAAATTGTCATCATTCATAAGAATGTGTGGTGTCGATACGCCAGATTTTTCTATCTCATTTAGTTGTAGCACAACCATTTTTTTAAAATCTAAAATAAATTCTGATTGTTCAGGTAATAATTTAAGACTAAAACTTATGAATTTCAAGAAGAGCTGTAAAATCTTTTCAACTTTAGAATGCCATTGTTGATCTGTCATTCCAATTGGCGTTTGTTCTTGGTCATTTATTACATCTAGCATATCTTCTCTGTCCTGAATTTTTCGTATTTCTGTTAATATTTCAGTATTTTGACATTTTTCTAAAATAAATTGCCTCACTCTACATTTACGTCGTTCCTTCGATAAAATGTACATAGTCCTTGTGAGATTTTGAGCTTGTAGTTGTCTGTATAATATATCTAACGTGTAATTTCTTTTATTTATTGTTTCATTTATGATCATATCATTTCTGTTCTGTTGATTATAAATTAAAAGAGTATAGTATGCTTTAATTTTTGAAATTTGTAAATGATTTCTTTTTATTAAATATTTTTCCAGCTTATTGCATACATTTTTTAGTTTCAGTTTCACTTGTGCTTCACAATTTTGAATCATACATGCATATTCATTGATGAGTACTGAATTTAATTCTCTTTTTAGATTATTTTCTAATTCTTTCAGGGAATTTTCGTAAAAAAAATCCATTTCCTTTCTTAGTATCGAACATTTTCTGACATATATATCATTATAAGCTTTCGTGCCATTTTTGTGGACCGCTTTGATATCATTTTGTAAAATACATGACCAGGAGGCATCATTGTCACTCCGCAAAGTTTCTAAATACTTAAAAAAATTGTTCCTTTCTTTTGCTAAGACTTCATCACCAATAACCTGAAGTCCTCGATGGGTTTTACTTTTATTTACTTTAGAGGTAAGTGGAGGAATAAGTTCGACTTTACTAATCAGGATATCACTTGGTGAAAACCATTCTGTAAAATTATCTCCAATTGACCAATCATCTTGCTTTTTGTTTTCATATATTTTTTCAGATATCTTTACATTTTCTGTGTTGTTAATGTCTTCTAGATATAATTGAGCATATGTGCTTGTAACTTCTTCATCGTTCAAAATATTATTTAAATTGTCTTTTTCCATAAATAAACTATGATTAATATTGTTTATTTAAAAATAAAAATTGAGACGTAAAAAATCTTACCTAATGACAACCTCACATGACAACAATTTTTTTTTATAAGTCCTTTTTCATCGGCCAGTCTCCTAAAGCGGCATAATTCGGGTTATTCCATCTAATGTCGATCCAACCATTAATTAACTTTTGACAGCTCAATTTATTGACGTTCTATGAAGTTACCTGTCAAATAAATAAGGACCTTCATAGGTGAGTATCTGTCAAAAGTTAAATAAACGATTGGACCGATTATAGTTAGTTATACAATATAACAGAATGGTCGAAAAAAAGTCCTATTAGTGTGGAATTTTTATTCTGTGCACAAATTAGAAACTGTTATTCTGTGAAAGTAAAGAGATTGATCACAAATTAGATATATTTGGAACGTCATTTAGTCTGCATGCCAGCCTCTTTTTAGGGTTCCGTAGGCTGACAAGGAACCTTTATAGTAACGCCATGTCCGTCGGTCTGTCTGTCTGTCTGTCCGTCCGTCCGCGGCCTAGCGCAAAGACCGGTGATACTAGAAAGCTGTAATTTGGTGTGTGTGTACATATAATATTTATTACGCCGACAAAGTTAAACAATAAAATGTTGGAAACAATTTTTTTTACTGTACCTCCCCTAACATGAAAAGTGGGGATGATTTTTTTTCTCATCTACCCGATCATTCGGGGGGGTATCGTTGGATTGATCGTTGAAAATATTTTGGGTGTAGGAAGACCATTTTTCTATTTAAAGCTTAATATTTACGTTTGCGAAATATTAAGCTGTAAAGCACAAATTTTTGTCCGAATAGGGTGTCCCGCCCCCCTCTCCTGGCTAAACGGTTGATTGTAGAAACGTGAAAAAATTCAGGGTAGTAGCACATATATGAACTTGAAAGGAAAAGTATCACGGCTTACTTAGCTTTACTAGTTAACGAGATAGGCAACCAACTTATAAAAGTATTTCGTACAAAATCTATTGAAAATGACTTCGATGAAGTTGTTAGTTCTGTTCAGAAAAAAAACCCTCTTTCTACGGAAGCCTACATTGCGCGTGGCCCGACATGCAGTTGGTCGGTTTGTTTTACTTAATTCTTAGATTCCGGCCAAGATTCTTGATCTGAAAAAATAAAATCTGTTCGCAACCACGATTTATGTCCACAGAGCATTTAGGATTTATTTTAACTCCTGTCAATCTCAGGTTTACTCCCAGATTAATGAATTAATCAGATTATGAATTAATCTGCGAAAAAAACACTTGCCATTTTCCCAAATCTGACAGCAGAATCCTGTGCCATAAAAAAGAATTGAATTGAACTTAGTTTGAGTTTTTAACTTTGAACAAAATAACGGTTAAGTTTGGTATTCAAATGGCGAGCGTGTCAGCAGTCGGCGCGGAGGCTCGGAGCCTACCTGTGATTAGCGACGAGTAATGTAAGCCCGGCGCGCGGAGCCACGCCGCTAGATTTAATTAAATACTTCCCTGCACTATCCCCTGCCACCATATTTCAACTCGTATATACTTACGTAACTACCTTTACCTCAAAACAATTACTGTTTACAATATAAACGTTTTATCAACACCAGACATGACTTGCGGGGAAACTGTTCTCTAAATAAGCATTTATTGATTGTAGAACACAGCGCAGAAACCAGAACAGTTGACAATAAATTAAGCGACATATCTCGACACCATTCTCATTTCGGATGCGGCAATGTCCGCTAGAGTTTTGTCATAACTCAGTCCCGGTTGAAATTATTTCCGTTCGCCCTGATGAGAAACTAGAGGTAGAGTCGCTGTATACGAATAAGTGTGCGCGCAACAAGCCACGGAATAACGACTGAGCATATTTCATTCTTAACGAAGTTAAATTTCCGGGAAGGTCCTGCTGGAGTGCGTAACTCTGATAAAGGCTCGTTCCACCTTCTCAGCGCTAACACAGGCCACTATTTACTGTGGATTTGCATTCCCGGAAGCGGTGGCAGCGCATGGGTAGAGTGTGTGTCTTACATCCGATAGGCTTGAGTTCGATTCTGCATGCCCTTTCATTTGGTTTTTCTAAGCTAAGTACACATTTGCAAATTTGTAACGGCTTTGAAAATCGAATTCAAATGTATTAGCAAAACCACTCGGTGAGTTATATTAGCCAAACAGTGAAACCTACTGGGTAGTCAACAACATTTTAAAAGTATGTCCCAGGCACTTCTCTACGTTACTTTACTGTTCTAGTCTATAGGGTGGAGCCACTTGAGTTATTATGAGTACATCAGGTCCTATATTATGCGAACCAAATCCAGAGCGATTCCAATCGTCTAACTGACAAATTAGTATGGCGAGCGATTCCAATCGCTCTGGATTTGGTGCACCTAATTAGGCCCCAAATATAAAAAACCGAAGATTTCGAGGTACTTTTTACGTGAAATAAAAACTTATTCTTATTATATCAATTTTATTTAGTAGCATTATGGACAACTATGCAACTAAGGTCGAGCTGCTGTCGACTGTACCGCAAGTTACTACTAGATCTACCGTAAAAAACCAACAATCGTGAATTACCAAATAGGTGCAGCACCAACAATACTTCAAAGAAGCACTTTTTCACTATACAAAGACGCATAATATGTACAACCAACTAAACTAAAGTCCAATCAAAAAAGTTTGGTGAATGTTTGACGTGCTCACAATAAAACAACAACCATAATTCAGAAAGTGAGAACAAGTTGGATTGTTTTCTTCACATCATATCGGCAAATAAATCTTTAGGCCGCTTATCTGGCGTCAAACTTAATTCCCATGCATAATTCATTGCGTCGATACCATGTGAGCGGCAGCGCCGCGCAAGATGGGCAGGAAACTTTTCTAACTTTCCGTCGATGCTCGTTTACGACTATCAACAGCTCGGATGTCTACACCCTTTGTGGCTTCTCATTGTGTTAAGGTTTCACCACAGACATGAATCTATGTAGACAACGCAAGCATCGCAATTTGTACTTATGATAACCAAGCGTGCTGATTTTTTTCTACCTACCTACTATGACGGAAAGTGAAAAGAAGAAATGCGTCGTCTTTGGTTTCAAGGATCTCTGTTATATTTTTAAAGTTTATCACTAAGCAATGAGGCATTTGTAAATTTTTAAAGGCCTCCGACTACGAAAGCAGCCGGGCGCGGACTGAGAGTAGCGGCCGCATAGGTGCCTGACCCTTATGTTTGGGCACGTGAAATAAATGTGCCTGCATTGTCTAGCTAGATTAATGTCTGTGGGTTCATTCATTCTTGGTATCGATGAGTCTCTATAGCTAAAGCTTATTGCAGACGACCTAGCTCAGTACATTTTTAAGTCTTCAATACGTGGAAGAAACTTTTTTTGGCTTGAGGAAGATAAGAAAGAATAATAATGAATGTTATTTTATAGGGTCAACTGAATTAGACTCGCATTTCAACACAGGTGGTAGTTATGTATAGCGGGTGCCCCGTAAATAATGGTCAACGAGTATTAACACAAGTTAAACATGAAGTCGTTATTCAAATAAGTAATAAGAGAAGGCGGGATCTTCTCCTTGTTAATAGAAACGGAAATTGTGAAAAGTGGAAATGTGGTTATTAGGTACAAGTTTTGTGTATTAGCATATTTAATGTTATCGACCGAAACCCCTCGATCTACTTTGTCCAGATTTGTACATAATGCTAGGTATTATGTACACAAGATTTACAGGATCTTTCAGAATACGTGACGTGTTATGCCTTAACTCTATCACGTCGTATAGCCATAAACAATATAGAATGAAAAGTTAATTCTACAGTATGTCAGTATTTTCATGTCTATCCGAAAAAAGGTTCGAGTTAGTGATTTTAATCGTCGATACAAACAATTTTACTAATATGAAAAATTTTAAGTAGCAAAAAGTTATCAGCTGTTACAAATTACTACAAATTATTGATCAGCTTTTCGGAATTCGAGATTCTCCCCACTCTAGTTGTAGTTCGACTGGAGATTTCGGCACTTTGTATTGAACGTATAAACATTTTAATAATGATATACCGATGACCGTGTTATTAAAACTAGATCGATTAAAAAGAATAAAATAAATTGTTGCCCCTTGACGCTCACTGCAGGACATAGGCCTCCCTCGTGGTTTTCATATTTGTTTACGGCATTTGAAGTCTGTACGACGAGCAACATCGAGTTTCAGCATGTCTGCTGCAGAACGTCACTTATTTTTAAGATTAAGAGACAAGAAAATGACCTTGTGGATACAATTAATGCTCTCTCTAAGGTACTACATTGGTTTACTTCTAATAAGTTATTATTAAATTCAAAAAAGACAAAATGTATAAAATTCACACTACCAAAAGTCAAAATGGTTGACAGCAATGTTATATTGGGAATGATAAACTAGACCTTGTAGAAGAAACTGTATTTCTGGGTATCGCAATTGATGCAAAGCTTCAATGGGGTCCTCATATAGGGAAATTGGCAAATAGGCTCAGTTCTGCAGCATACGCAGTTAAAAGAATCCGGGAACTAACTGATGTCGCAACTGCTAGGCTTGATTATTTTAGTTACTTCCATAGTATTATGTCCTATGGTATACTACTGTGGGGTCGGGCAGCAGACATTGAGACCATCTTCGTCCTGCAGAAGAAAGCGATCAGATTAATATATAAGCTAGGCAATAGAGATTCGTCAAGAGATTTCTTTAAAGAAACTAACATCCTAACAGTTGCTAGTCATTATATCTATGAAAATATTATGTACGTTAGGAAAAATATCAGTGACTTTAAAACTGTAGGTAGCCAACACAATGTAAATACTAGAAATAGACATAAACTTTTGTTCCCAAAATTTAGGCTGGCAAAGGTTAATACATCCTTTATGGGGCATTGTATACGTTTCTACAATAAGATCCCTGAGGATATAATAAGCTTGCCAGAAACGTGGTCCAAAAAATGTGTGAAGCACACTTTGTACCAAAAAAGCTACTATAACATTAAAGATTATTTAGATGACAATGATGTCTGGAATTAAAGCCAGTTTAATGCATGAGTTTTAGAACATTTATATAAATCCTGTAAATTAAGGACTTGAAAAGACAAAGTTTGGAGTTTTTTTGTCCATTTTTTCTCCAAAATGATCTAGATTTTGAAATGGACACCTAGTTTAACTTGTAACGTTCATTAAGTCGCAGTTTCTGTGCTACTATGAATAAAAAATTTTGATTTTGAAGAGGTACATATATTTCGAATATATAGACACAGTTACTCTTTTCAAATGTTCTAAGTACTAAGATCAACGGACGAAATTAATTCAAAGTAAAATCGATAGAGCAGAACTTAGGCTACGGGTAGCCTAAATGCTTTTTACATTTTTTGGACGTTGCAATTGCTTATTACTCCCATTAGCAAGCCAAGCAGCATACAGCTGAACGTGGTGCAGGCCTAATTATTTGCTTACCAACGAAAATGTTATTACTTACGTAGCATGACGATTTACGACGAAGCAATGTATTTTTTTTTCGCCGAAAGCAGCGACGGGCTTAAAAGCTCCGTAGTGAAGTAACAACACGATATCCGTTCACTCATTACTTAAATATAGAAGGGTTTTATTGCCCTTAGACACGACAAAAGGAGGTGTTGCTTATAATTTTGTCGGTCTTAGATTGCGTTGTAATGTAGGGTAAGGGCTGCTTGAATTGCTGTATTTCCTTAATAGTCTGCATTTACCTCCGCCGACAATTTGTGACAAGAGCGTGAGCTAAATTGTCGCCGAGAGGAAATAAACTAATTTACTTATACATGGGTTCGTAAGCCTAAACGCTTTGTTAAAATATTTGAGGACGAACCTGTTTATATAATGACTTACGAAAATAGGTAACAATATTTTCGAGGGTCAGCATCACGAAACATTCAAACAATAATAATAAAAAAAATCTTTATTGAGATTTCTGTGACATAAGATAAGACAGGTAGGTATATTCTTCATTGCACAAAAAAAAAAACAGAATTTACAATGAAAAAGACATAACGAGTCGCCGTCACGGATGTACATCCGTGGTCGCCGTATTGCTAATAGCAATTACATATACCTACACCTACATTACTATTTGATCCCCGAAAATATCGTTACCTATTTTTATTAGACTCTATATAAGTAGACGTTTGATTCAAGGAAGCTGGAATCTGCTTTGGACTAGTTCTAATAAAGGACACATCAATTTTCGCTTGCATTTATTACCGTGCTAGCAAAATATGATGACAGAATTGCGTTTCAAGAGCACAGACAGATGATTTACAAACGTTCAACAACTCTTCAGCAGATTTGCATCCAATATATTGTACCTTCATACAATTTTGTACACAATCTTTTAAAGGGCCACTTTTAGCTTACCTGACAGAATATCATAGATATTCTGACCTATATAATTCTGACCTATATATTGCTCTCTAGTTCGAAGTATTTTCAGGATAAAGTTGACTAAAAGCAAAATTCACTTTTGAAGCTCATAGAAAAAAACCAAATGACCAAAATTTTCACTTAGGCTTACATAATATTAACCCACGCAGTTAAGAATGTCTGAAGCATTTTAATAATGAATTCTTTTACGGGGGCACGTACTGAATACTGCCGTCGTTTTAAATGAGGGAGTCATAAAATGTGTCATTGTAGCGGGAACGGTTGAGCGGGAGTCGGCGGCGGCGCGGGCGCGTCGCATTAATGTCGACGAGCAGCGGATTAACGGGCACACTTCATAAACTTGCAGATGTAACATGAAATTTCCTGCTTACGGAATATATGGGCGCTTAAGTCAGCTAGCGCATTCATCATCCAATTCTGCAACAGCCACATGCGATGGTCAGTGTGATTTCGCTGCGAGATCTGCAATCGGGCGACCAGGCTGCGTTTCATAAAACTACAATTCGTAGTTTACTATGACAATTCAATGTACATTGCGTAGCGAGTCCTCCAACTTCTTAATCTGTGGGTTAATCGGTTATGCAATGTACGTGGAATTGTCATAGTAAACAAAACACGAATTATAATTCGTGTTTGCCTGTCTATCATGAAATGGACTTAGGAGGTCGTCATCAGATTCGTACGTCTGTGGCGTTTATAGCTACAGACAGGTACGGCAGGCACGCTTTGTGGCAATGTATATCGCAGTCAATCCTGTGAGCGCCCAGCGGATGGCCATTAGAAACTGGTTCTAGAATGCCTGCTTGGAATCTCATCCTATTCCACTGCGCCCTGTATTTCGGTTGCATTACATTAGCCAGTGCCGCATACCTTACGGTCCGAAATGTGAAAACCATTTAATTCATTAACATGTCTATTAAATGCCACAAATTTAATATTTCAATAACATTAGGGGAGGTATAGGAAGAGAGGTATTTCATGAAATATCTGGTAAATTCCGATCTTCATTAGCTCTAATTCCACTTCAATACTCAGTGTGTCGTCATGATTATTGAACCATACCTAAAAATTGCAACGTCTTCTGTTTCAAAAATAATTGTCCGAAACAATATTATTAACATATATTTTATAGAGTCTATAAAATAAATCATAGAGTACCTAGATTAACATTGTCGAAGATGACTTTGAGCGCTTCTAAAATTAGAAAAGTTATAATATAGGTACATACTTAAAAAAAACGAGAACAAACTGTGGTGATAAAAAGGTTGTGAATGCCATAAAAAAGGGTTCTCGGCAGTATCAAATTTCTAAACGTAGGTAGGTACATTACGTAGTATTAGATATTTAATTTATTTAGCTATTTATTTTGGCTAAGAGCAGGTTATTGTTGTAGGTTGTAGTTTATGTAGTTTATTTTGCATACGTATATAGACCCGTTTTTTACTGCCTCTCTAACTCTCCAAGATTTGCTGGAAGAATTCTCGATAAGACCGCCAATTGTGTACGGCAAAACTTAGATATGTAAGCCTTTTAATGTATTATGTTTTCTGGTGTGTATAATAAAGTGTTCTAATCTAATTTAATCTCTTACAGAGATAAGCTTGCCTTTGTACATGTTATTTCTTATAATAATATAAATACTTGTTTTTAGGGACTTGAACGTTAATTTTACTTAAAAGAGGGCTTTTATTTAGCTCCGTAATGAGTTAATTGAGGTCGCTCTGTTGCGGTTGAGAAGGGTCGGCGGCGTGAAGACGGTCTGAAGTCAATTGAATCATAGATTGTGACGTGCCTCCAGCCACCTCCGAGGTTCGCCAGCAATGTGTTTGTTTTTGCTTTGACAGCTGATTGCCTCTTACAAGGGTTCTTGAAATGTTTATTAATAAAGAAGAATCCTGTATAACCCACACCCATATTCGTATAACAATTGCATTAAGGGCGAGTCAAAGCTTTCATTTATCATGCTTGAGTGTGAAGCAGTTTTTAACGACGACGGCCAAATTAATACATACAAATTAATACGTGGTTTCGACCACGTCGACCAATCCTGAAACGCATCGCTTAGAGTTTGTCAGGTGTAACAAATATAGCAACGTAGTAGGTATAGCTCGTTCATGAGTAGTTACTTATTTGTGCCTCTAGCCATTGAGAGTACAGGGGTTGGGGGAGTCAAGGGAAGAGTCTTTGTAAAGGAGTTAGGGCATCGCCTGAGGAACCGTGGCATGGACTACCGCTCTGGGACATACTTGATGCAGAGGATCTCCCTCGCTGTACAGCGGGGTGATGCTGCTGGGTGTATATCGCGAGGCGGTTTGCTCGACACTTAATTATTGCCCTCCTGAATAGGTCATCTAAAAAGCAAAACGCCGAAGTATCTTATTGCATTAGAGTTTGTTAATTATTGTTTGTTTTCTTGTGTGTGTATATATACGTATATTTTTTCTTTGCTGAACATCTTGCTTCTTTTGAATATTATATTATTATTACATTGGACGAAACGTTTGTGGATGTATTTTTGAGCTTGTATAAAGGTAGACTTCCGTGCATCGCGGCCGATCGCAGCCGTGCGCGACTGATCGCACGTGCGGCTGATGCGGCAATAGTCATTGTATGAAAATACATGGCGCTGTTTCCAAAGTCTGCGACGGACGCGTGCGGCAGACGAGAAAAACGGCACCATACATTTACATACGGTGATGGACCGCCTACCTAGCAAGCCATCAAGATCCCGCTACCGCATCTCACCACTTGCAAGAAGCTCTAAACCTTATGGAGGGTTGGTGTAGATTATGGCGAATTAGGACAAATAAGACCAAATCGGTACAAGTTACTTTTACCCTCAAAAAAGGAATGTGCCCTCCAGTGTATCTCAATGGTCAACAAATACCTCAATCCAACGAAACCCGTTATCTGGGAATCCACCTTGATAGGCGCATGACGTGGAAAAAACACATAACAGCGAAACGCAAACACCTAGACCTTAAAGTACGCTCTATGTATTGGCTCATAGGTCCCAAGTCCAAGCTATCGAGAGAATGCAAGATAACATTATACAAATCAATCTTGAAGCCTATCTGGACCTATGGTATTCAGCTGTGGGGAACCGCTTGCAGGTCTAGCATAGATATTCTTGAACGATTCCAGACTAAAACTCTGAGGGCAATGCTGAACATCCCTCAGTACATCAGCAATAAACACATGTATGAAGACCTAAAAATTCCCACCGTTATGGAGGAGATTCGACAATATAGTACCAACTATCAAGATCGGCTTAGCCGTCATCCAAACGAATTAGCTTCGAACCTAATAACAAAAGATAGCACTTGCTATGCTCGACTGAAGAGGCACAACATAATCAATCTGCCAGACAGAAAGTGAATTCGGCAGCAAAGGCAACTTAGGAGGATGGAGGCCAATGGACCTCACTCTGCATCGATCACGAACTACAGAGAAGCAGTAGAAGCCCAAATAGTTTGCTTATTGTAGTTAGAAGGCTACAGATCGCAAAAATACATCAATAACTATTAGTGAAAAAAAAAAAAAAATTTACATACAATAACTATTGTCGCATCAGCCGCGCGCGTCAGTCGCACGCGATCTATCGCGCGCGGCTGCGATCGGCCGCGATGAACGGAAGTCTACCTTTAGATAACGCTTTGTATTTCATCGTGTGTAACAAACATTTGATTTAGGACTTTTGATTATTTTGTTGTAATATTTTCATGTCTTTTTTTAAATTTACGTTTGGTTTGGTTATATTTATCGCAACTGCGAGGCACGAGAATTAGAGCAAAAATTTTATTCTATGAGCTTTTCACCAAATTATTATTTTTTAAAATGTCATGTTTTACATAATTATATTGAAATGTCATGTTATACATAATTATATTTAAATTTCATAAAAATTTAATTTGCACGGACATTTACTCGTTTTTTTTCCATTGTACAGCCTTATGTTAGAAAACCTTAGAAAAATAACCGTTCTATTTAAAACACAATGGTTTAAGAGTTATTTTTTAACGGAACCAATACAAAGCTTGCAAATAAAATAATTTTGAAAAAAGGCATATTTCAACGAAAAACCAAAAGCCGGAGAACGAAACTTATCGAAAATCAAAAACTCAAATTGACGTCTTTCAGGAACATCGCTAGCCCTGTGAACACGTCTACGATGTTAAGCAATTTAGCAAGTCACAGAAATCGCTCAAATATCAAGTCGTAGCATTATCCGTGTGTTGGTGGAGTCCGATTGCCATAACCAAATCCGTACAGCGTCGAAGTGGGTTAATCGAGGACCGGCCACGCGCAACCTCCGTCAGGAAACTGGTCGAGACCGCCCCTGTCACTGCCGCACTGATAACTGCCCTTCTTCGCCACCCCAACCGTGGCCAGGGATTAACATGCTACAAGATCAGGATGCTATGGACGACGTTGATGCGTAATTATAATTTAAGTACCTACATTAGGTATCTATAATACTAGTTGGTATTTTTTATGTTATATTTACTTACTATATATCGAAAGCAATGAATGGGCCACAGATGAAATCGTTGATTCTCAGATAAACAAAACTCAGTGATTTTAGAGGTTTTGTAAATTATCCCCTAAGAGAGTAAAATAGTGGATGACAGGAACTTTGCACAGGAAGTACAGGTAAGACATTTTGCACAGATAATCCTTTTATCATGTAAGTAATGCAAATAGGCTTCGGTGGCCCTTATGTTGTTCTTTTTTCCTAGTTGTGCAATAAAGTGTTATCTATCCATCCATTATACTCGATTGCACTTTGTTTTACTATATTGTTCCAGGAAAAATATTAATTATCTAAATTGAAAATAACGACCATTTAACGTCGTCATTAACTGTTCCAGTTTATAGGTTTGCAAAATCCGTTTTACGAGTGAAATACTAAGTCTGTTTTTCATTAACACTGGCAATGTCGCGTAATTAAATAAATTGATCGTCCGTATCATAAACTTGGCGCTAACTTTGTTACGCGGCGACGGCCACGTGAACTAACTTGCCAATGAGCTGCGCCTCGAGTTTGTTCTAACGATCGACAAGATGTGTCGGCCATGGAAAATGAACACATGCAGATTCCATGGAAAATGTCTTTTTCATCCCCCCATCTCGGAAAGAGTCTTTTTGCTCTTCGATATCTGAGAGCAAAAGCCGTTTTTATCCGCTAGAGGGTAAAGTAAATTGAATTTAGAACATCGTGTGCACTTAGTTTGTAAATTCAAAACATCATTAAACCTATTTACTTCTACCTCCATGGTGCGAATTTATCATAAAACTTTTTTTTAATTTGGTAAAAACTTAGACTCGGAACCTCCTTTGTGTGTTTTTTTTTTGCACTTAGTCATTTCCTCGCTGAGGTGGGATGAAATGTTACGTGTTGCACTCGAGTGCAAAGATTTTTTACCTTGTGCTCTTTTGATCCCCTCACTAACGTTCAGGATTCTAATTTTTTAATCAATTTTAGAATTCTTCGCTTGCTCGGTCATCAAAGTTGAGCACGCGGTTAAAAAGCAACTTTGCACTCTTGTATAACAAATGTAACTATTTTGTACTCCTACCATATTTTTTTCCTTCTCCTGTACCTCCTGCCGGTTGGCTGGTAAAAAATGTCTTCCCTTTGCATAATTTCCTTGGTGCAATAAAGAATTAATAGTAATTGATATAAATGTATGATTTCTGCTTTCTGATTAAAAATAATATTGCAGTGCCAGACAGGGGCCGTAGCCAAAGGTGCGCCGAGGTAGGCTGAGCTTGCACCAAGTATGTCGGTCAGCTTAGAATCGTTTAAAAAAATACTGTTGACCTAAATCGCATGGAAAAATTATTCAACGGCTTTAAGATCGATTGTTTTTACAACATTACATTACATAAACTTACCCCTGTATTCTGGAGGTATAGGCAAAGTTCTGGGTTTGCCACTTGCCATGATCCCGACATACTTTTTCGCTTCATTTGTTTATTAGGAAAAATTTAAATGAAAGATGTTTATTTCTAAAACAAAATTTTACGAACACAGTTTACAAGGTTGAGGCTCTTTTAAGTGACAACACCTGTGCCAGGAGATTTCGCTCTTCCACATCTATACAAATTTAGTTTTAGAACTGTCGTTTTATGAGTACTTAATGTAAAAAGTCTCAATTAGGTATTGTCCCCCTGAAAATAAAAACGGAGACACTTAATGTCTTCTTCTTCTTCGTGAAATAATGACTATATTTAACTCATGGTAATGCTATCTAGCCCTAGGCTCAATACTAGCGTCAGTTGCAAGAATGAAAGAAGAAAAAAATTATTTATCGCCTCTAAGCTATTTTGGACAAGTTGGTCTTGTTCCTATACTGAGCTTTAACCGCCGCCAGCCACTTGATGGATTTTCTTGCACAAATAAACCGTACTTTAACAAATAAACAAAACTTCAACACCTTTTTTTTTCCTGCTACAAATATCATTAATATATTCTAAGTAATTCTTTGCGTACCTACGACTAAATAAACATCCACATCAATGAGAAAAAATCAGTTTCCAGCCTACCCTGTCTTTTTTCAGCCTATTCTGATACACCGCCTGGCTACGGGCCTGTCACCGCATTGGTGGATATTAAAACCGCAGATATTTTTGTTTTCAATGACACATCGTGTCATCGACGAATTTTTATGAACAAACCATAGTTTCGCTTGCGGAAAAGGTTCAGCGAAAACGTTAGAATGCGTAAGAAGCGCTTAGCGTGCGCAGGCTTGCGCTTACAACATATTTCACTACATAAATCATAACTTTATTTCCTCTCGTTCACTGGTCTGAGATGAGGAAAACCGGCGAGGTGTCTTTGAAATGGCTTTAAGGGGCTCCATAGAGTAACACTAGCGCCACCGAAGAAAAAATAATATCTCTTGTACAGATCGAATTTGCAAAAAGTGACTGTAAAATCTCTCAATCATCTTAATAATGATTTTAGGACTCATAGCCATGAACCTAAGTCAAAAACCTGGGACAAGATAGCATTAACGCCAAAAACGGCCGTTTTTGGCATAAATGCTATGTAGCCCGAGGTTCGTGATCCTAGGTTCTCGGACGTGGGTTCTAAAAATTACTATTAACATGATTGAGAGATTGTTCAGATTGTGTTACTCTATGGGGCCCCTTAAGAGTTTCAACTACATCGCTACAAAGAACCTCCAAATGCAATTAGAAGGAATGTTGAGAATGAGGCAAGTCATAATTTTAAGTTATTCAATGCACAGTGCATTGAAATCGCATAATAAATTAATATTAATTTTAGCGACAAACTTAATCTTGAGGCAGTGTTAGTAATGCTTTGATAAATTACATATAAGATAGGTATTAGGTAGTAGAAGAGTAGGTAAGTTTAACCCAACGTCCTTCCGCCCAATTAGTGCCGTGAAAACAGCGCGGTTCGAAACAAAAGGCGCGGGAGGCTCATGAATTTATTGTTAGGTTACTGGCTTAAGTTATTTAAGTGTTCACGGAACGGGCGTTATTCACGTGCGAGACGCCGCGCAGAATGCAGTTTCCTACGACAATTTATCATGAATCTTTAATTAAACTTTAGCCGTGACTGCTCACTGAGACGGTCGCATTGTCTCGCAAAGAGTCTGCTGAATCGATACTGTTGCTATTATTAAGTGAGTCGTGATGTGCCTGTTTTACCGCTGCCTAATAGTATAGGTAATTAAGACCGTACTTCCCTTCTCGCATCCCTCAGTCATTCTAACATTTTAAATTATTGTAAAAATGCGAATTTACTTTTGACAAATGTGGCCAAGGCTGGTCAATTGTGGCTAAGAAATACCATTACGAATATGTTAGATATATTTTTGTTATCCTGAACATAGTTATTTTTAAAGAAAACTATCAGGACAAAATACGAACTTCTTACGCTGTACCTACGATATACCAATAACTTCACTAAGATATAGAAATTATAATACAATATCTATCATTTTATTTTCTACTTTATTTACCTTTTTGTTTATTTTTTAGCTGAACCGTTGAATACGAAGACCGAATTAAGAACTGCCGGAAAGTTTGAGTAAACTCTAACCGTTTCTGGAAAATGGTGAATTTGCAGCGCCTGGAGCACCCGCCTACATGCACAAAGCTCAGCGCAGAGCGCGTCCGTCAGTGGGACATCCTTTAAAACCAAATTGAATGATGAAGCTTCAAAGTTAGTACTCGTAGTGCTAGTTTGTCGGTAGGATTCAATTAAAAACTTGCAAATATTTTGCTTAACGCAAAGAAAACTCAAGCGATTTGTCTTGGCAGCGATGTTGTTTTGTGAATGCTAAAGACAGTGCCCACTTTTGAAGTTGTAATTTTGGGAATTGGCCAAGTGTTTTCCTGGGTTTCTTAGAAACACATTGATGGCATTACGTATATTATTATTTATTAGAAACATTTTTCTATAAAGTATTTTGATAATAAGTATTTACAACAATATTAACAGACTCAAAGTTGTTAAGATTTATACAGCTCTATGTTCTAAGTAATACAGGAGGTATATTTCAGCGTAGTTACTACACACTTTTACTAAAAAAAAACATTGTTCCCTAACAACATGAAAAAACCGCTCTTAAGAAATAAAATACATGTGATATAACGGTATGCTGTAATGACTTGTAACTAAATTATGATTTCATAATATACTTTATCTACAATTATATCATAATCTTCAAATAAGGAATTCAAAGGTAAACACATATTGACAGGCTTTAAACAATACATAACTTTAAAGAAAATTAAAAAAAAAGTGTAATATAAAGTTACATTAAAGGTCAGATTTTTCACTTTATGTTACAGTTTTTTTTTTAAAGTGTTGCTGTGATCACGGAACAAAACTTAAGTTTTTTTTTTTAATGTCAAAAGTTGACTCTATAAAAAACCTAACTTCATTTTCGTGGTACCAAAAGTGCAATTAAAAGAAACCTAAAATTGCGCGCGCAAAACTGAGTGCAGACGATTGAATGTCAAGATACTTTTGTCGAAATTGCGCCATTTTGTTTCAAAAATTTCATTATGAGTGTAGATAAAGTAGTGTATGAGACTGCACATAACTTGGTATTAAAACACTCGCGAATGCTATTAAAAAACTCGCCAAGGCTCGTTTTTTAAAATCTCGCTCGTGTTTTAATAACCCTCATTATGTGACAGTCACATAAACTACTATTATAACTAACGTGTCTGAGAAACACGTGAAGAAATATTAAAAACTAAATTATATTAATTTAAGGATCGAAAATATTTAGGATTTTCCAAGTTGCATTGTAGAATAACTTGCAGACTGTTGTTACTGCAGATATTTAAGATACAATAGGACCTTAAACTTAAAAAGATATTAATCATTTATATCAGCTGATTACAAGCCTTATTAACTGTAGTCCCAGTAGCACGATGGGTCTAGGCATGTAAAACTTGATATGTAATTTTTATTAAATTCACTTGTTCTTATCAATCAGCCTAAATGCAATCTCAAAAGGCACTAGTATTACAACAATAAATCAAACACCTTTTATTTACCTAATATCAGCAAGGTAACAACACAAGTCAGTAAACTACACAGTTACAAGCCAAGAAAACTAAACCCATAGTTTTATTTTTATTTTATTCTATCCCTATAAACTATTTATAAATAAGGTCGTTGTGGAACCGTGTTTGTATTGCTTACATTACAGTAATAAAACTTTAAACTAGGCTTTATGCACATTTTTGTAAATAATCTAACATTTAGCAACAATAAAAATACAAACTAACTTAGACAATGCGTAGTGGAATACTTAAGCATTCCTTTTGTGTTTATTCAACAATAGTAAAACAGGAATATTGGTTAAAAATCATAAATTCTGGGAAAAACATGGACATGTTTAATAATTTAAATTCCTATAAAGTAACTCCATGAAATTCATTCAACGTACTTTACTCAACGCACATTCATTACAAAATTACACTGGTTATACCGATTCTAAATGGTAACATAACAGCGAGCACGTTTAATCCCCCACCGCGTTAATCACATTACATGTGGTGCGTAGTTTTTCCGCACATAATACAGGTTACAACGTGCTGGCGACGTAGGGGCGCTACGACATCAATCTAAAATAATCCTAAAACCTGTGAGATTTAACATCACCCGGTGAGGATCGGCAACAACTAATGGCCCAACGGACGACACGCGTACAAGCTTTTATTGGAGATAATGCTTCTTCAGGCGCACTTTGGCTCCAATTAGTCGGTCACGCTGATGTTTTTACTTCTATCGTGTGGTCATGGCACATAGCACGGTATTTTTGCACACGTATAGCCTTTACTTTTAGGTTTAATTTGTTAGTTTGTATCGGTGCGCTTGCACATCCCTGGCACGTTGTAACACCTTAAAGGTTATTCATATAATTCTGTTGCACTTTATCCGAATCCGTTTTATATTATCATCGGCATATAAGGCTGTCCTCCCTAGCGGCGCAGGCGCCATGTGGCGGTGCAAGGAAAAGTTTTCCGTTGGCGCAAGCGCACAGCTGGTATATGTTCTGGTGGTGAGGGTCGTGCGAATGCTGCCCACTGGGAGGCAGTGGCAGCGCCGACTTCAGCTTCGGCATATATATGCTTGGCGCGTCTAGGCGTATCTGGAAAATAAGAAAAAGCACATTGTTAAAACCTAAGTAGGAAGGAGCGTGAATTCCGTTACTCCTCATGATAGGGTTTTAAACGAAGCCCATAAATAGTACATAGTAATTGGTTAATAAGTCCAGTGTGTTTGTCGTGTTGCTTTGCTTGTGTTGTTGCTAACTTTGTGAAATATGATCATGTCCTTAAAACTGACTGAAACATGATACCTGCAAAAAAATAATAAAATATGGATTGGTGAGCGTTGACCGCTAAATTTTTATCTTCATGGAACGAGTTTCATTAAAGTAAAAATATTATACAGTAATGTCTGGCCTGAATTGAAAAAAAAGGGGTTTAATCGAAGCCCATAAATAGTCGTATTTAACAGAGAACTTTAAAACTATATAAGTAAATCTCTAATCCTAATAAAAGTAACTTAAAGAAGTTAGTCTAATTTTTTCACTAATTCCTACCAAACAGTTTGTGCCCTCGCGCTCAAATCCTTCTTCAGAGTCCACCTCACCTATACAGCATGAAAAACATATTCAAAATTATTTTTTAAGTTTTTAGGACTGATATACACTAGCAATTCCTTAGCATGTGGTCAAATGCCCGCTTTTAGGATGCGTTAGTTCAGTCCTTTCATGTTCATAATATGAAAATACAAAAGATATAAGTATGTATGTTTTTTTTTCATAGCCTTGCCAACAGGTGCTGGTCAATCCACCACAAAGTAATTGAAACACTTACCGATCCAGCTATGGATCTCAGTCGGAAGGTAGTAAGGCAGGTGGCGCTGATGTCACCGGCTCTGGATTCGATGGCCACGCTCTGTGCCGCATGCATCTCCAGGGATCGCGTCGGGGACTCCAGACTAAAAACACCGCTGCTTTAATATACCCCCTATTGTAGGACACAGGCCTTCTCAGAGAGAGAGAGAGAGGGGAGAGAGAGAGAGGGGAGAGAGAGAGAGGGAGAGAGAGAGTATGGGCTTTAGTCATCCATGCTCATTTAGCTCTCCATGGATTGGCAATTTCTAGCGCTAAGGGACTAGGAGGGTTCAATAGTAGTGAGAATGAATAAGATGCAATTAACTTTTATCAAATGTTATTTTATTTTTCAACATAGTCACCTTTTAGTTGTATAAACTTAGCACATAATTTTTTCTTTCTTAAAAAAATCTTCATCTTGATTCTTTAAAAAACCATGTACTGCGGCGATCACTACGTCATCATCTCATCATCGTCGAATTTTTGGCCTCTTTATCTTCTTTCTTTTAATCTCGGAAATAGATGAAAGTCACTAGAAACAAGGTGTAGAGAATTTTTTTTTTATTTTTTTTTATTATTATTTTAATAAAGACCTTTACATTTTTTTTTACAAATTTCGCCATTATGGTTTACAATCATTCTTTTACAGCTCTTACTATTTTAACTTAGCGGCCCTACCTGCACCTACCGCATATGGAGGATCTTCCACCAATTTGAAGCCAGCATCATTGATGGCAGCCATCGCAACCTTGGACTTGTGCGCTGGGGCGTTATCTCGATGAAACAAAAAAACTTTAGCCAGTTTGCCACACCATTTTTCGCGAACGTCACGCATCTTTTTGATTTGTTCTGCGTATCTACATTTTCTCCGTAATAGTGGCTCCATGACTGGGATATTCAATCATCACCACCCCTTGGCTGTCCCAAAAAACAGATCCCATGATCTTGCCGGCGGATAGAACGACCTTGAATTTCTTAGGGGTCGATGATGATGGTCTCTTCCGAGTCATGGATTGTTTTTTTGTTTCAGGGTCGTAATGGTGAAGCCATGTTTCATCCATAGTTAGAAATCGAGCTAAAAACCGGTCAGGATCTTGTTGTAACAGTGCCAAACCGCTTTGTGAAATTCTCAGCTTGGTTCGTTTGCGGAACCGTAGAATAAGGAGGAGCATACCCCTAACGTATCTTGCAAGTTTTGATTTACAACGAAATTGTTCAAACATAGATATTTAACAACCCCGCGAACTTCAATTTTCTCCATTTTCGATTACTCGTTATGACAGAACACAAGTAAGAACATTCTATGATTGAAAAAACAAAAGAGCATCAAAGTTTTTTTATTTTATTATGTCGACAAATAAGAGGGCTATGCCTGCCAGTATTTTCTTTTCCTCTATCCAAAGAGTTTATACCTCATTCTCACTACTTATTGAACACCCCTCGTATGTGAGCATCTCAGGCACTCAGGTTTCCTCTCAATGTTTACAGTTAGCGAGTAGTATTGCTACTACCGCTACTTTGATGGTGCCAAATAGAGAGTTGTGAATGTCTACACAATATTTTCTAGGGTTTTTTTTCTGTGCTTTGCATTATACACAAGTTGTTCACAAGTACTAGTAGTGTGATATTGCCAGCCAACTAAAGTCGTAGACTAGGTGGCCAGGCAGTACCTATCTATTATTTTTCTATACTTACGAAACACCTGAAAATTGTATTGAATACAATAGAGAATCTACTCTATATTTTGGCACCAAAAATAAGAGTAATAAGAGTTAGTGCGTTAGTTCCGCCATACATTTCCATCCAACATTAGTTGTTACAACCAACCGTTACTCGCACAAGAGACACTCACACAAGCGGCTTGGAGGGTGGGGCACGCACTACAGGCGTCTGCGCCGCCGTGTGGAAGGCTACGCCGGCCGGGCTGGCTATCACCAGGGTCTCTGCGCCGATCGTCACCGAGTCCCGTCCAGCGCCCAGCAGCAAGGCGCCCCGAGAATCCCGCACTTCCAGTCGAGACGCAGTTACCTCTAGGCGGTCGTGGCCTTGTGACAATAGGCAAAGTTTTGTCTGTAGATTGATTGGAATACGCACTGCATAGGACGGAGTAATTAAGGTAGGCTATGAATTGATGATTTTCTGCTGCTAATAGTTTGCCGATCGGTTGTAGTTCGCCTTTCTTAGTAAAGCATCTTCAGCAGGTAAATTCAGACAAAAAGAGAGAGAGTGAGGTATAGAGAATATAAAGTTAGAGTAAATATACGTGTAATTGAATGGCAACATATTGCCAATTTGAAATAATACTTTCGTACCATTATTATTTAAATATCAGTAACGCGGAAAAGAAAAACTTTCGCTTAGTCAAACAATCCTCTGGTCCCTAGTTACTTACAGTGATTATTCGCATTTCTCTCAAATCCACAAACAGTAATTTAAGCTCCGTTACCTAAGAACAGCTTGCTCTGCAACAGACCCCGTGCATCGCGAGTGGACATGCTGAAATTCCTGGAGGACTCGATGGCGATGGGCTGACCCCGGCGTGACTTGATGCTGGAGGTAAAGAGGGAGTCGAGCACGAGCGCCTGCCCCAGCAGCTGGAGCCCACCAGGCACGATGCGGAGCTGGCCCATACCGTCCTGCGAGCGAACAAGAAGGCAGCAACATCGACAGCTATTTTGAGAGGCACGAGTTCAGTGAACCTTTGGTTCACAGAATTATTAGAGTTACTTACAGTACGGTTTTTTTATGAAGCCTTTATACGTTCCACTTCAGGGTACAGGCCCTCTCTCAGGGAGAGAGTGTGGGCTTAATTACTTGTGCACATTGCAACAAAAATCTTCTCAAAAATCAATAAGTTAACTACTTATATTAAATGACTATGAGACCGTGACATCGTTGTACTAAAATTTGGACAAATTCCGTGTTTTAAGCTTTGTCTCTTAATAACTATTACTGTATTCTAAGGTATGTATTTTTAAATATATGTATATAGCCTGTATGTATGCAAATTTTATTATGTATTTTTTAGTAACTTTCAGTTTTTTTTTATTATTTTGAGTCATCTTGTCTATAAACCTATATTCTTATATAATGTATGTACACCTACCTACTCTCTTCATCTTACACACCTATCCATCCTAAGGTTCTCTGGAAGCGAACCGCCAGTTGTATACTATGTAACGTAGATATTTAAGATTTTTCATGTATTTTTAGGGTCACTATATTGTACGACCCGATAACGTACAGCCAATAACGCACACCCCGATAATTCATGCCCAATGGGCACCAATTATTGGGGTGTGCATTATTGCCCGTACGTTATTGGGTCGCGCAATATCGGTACGGACCGATAATGCACGGACGATTTTGTACGGCCAATAATTGGAGTCCATATCGGTGCCCCGTTCACATATGTTTAGTGGATTTTACTTGACATGAAATCAGCTGTTGTCCATAGGATTCGTTTAAAAATTTATTCCATAATCTAAGGTTTTTTGACATTCAAGGAAAACCGAATGTAATTTCTGAACTTCGAAAAGGGTGACGCACAAACTAATAAATCCCTACCTACTATTGTTCAAGGTTATTGAAGGCTTTAGCTCAGCGCAAGACTGGAAACGAAAGACGCGTTTTTCAGTACCTATGAGAAACAGATTACTTGGGGTGCCGGCCGGCGTGTCAGCCGTAATGGCTTGCTGATCGCAATGCCTAATTCAAATTCCCGAAACCAAGTTTCGTTGCATTGCATACGCCTTCATCCTTCCTGTAGTCGGTTCCCGTGCCAAATCTATCAATGGAGAGATTATCCAGGTTCATTAACCTACAGGTAGCCGCTGCTGAGTTGTCGGTGAAGTTTCAAACGTGGATAATATAAGGATAGCTTCTGGTGCCACAGTGATTTTTACCAGTGTATCACGTCGAGCGCTCTGGTTGATCCCTGTCATACTTTCTTATTAATTATCTCTACTAATGAACTCGTCCATATTGTAGGTATTGTATTACTTTGCACACAAGCTACTCTTCTGATGTTTATGGAAATCGGAAACTTATCTGAAAATAATATTTTACAACAATGTGAGCCGCTGCCCTATGGATGGTCGAGTTGTAGAGATAAAGGCAGAAAATGAGTCCTAATCCAAAAACAACTCTACTCTGCCAATCTTTTCTCAAATCATACCTAGGTATTAGGTACATCTAAAACATAAATTGACATGAGTACAACATCCCATCATGAGTGCAATCAACAACTTGCATTTAACTACAATTCTTCTTACAGAAGTCGATTTAAATGGTGACTTAAGGGACATTATAAGGTGGTACAAGTCTGCCTAAGTAGTTATATATTTTTATTTATGTTGCATACTTGTTATTGTTTCTTTGCTAAGAGATCTAAGTACACAAATTAATATAATTCCTCAGCTGCTTGCGTGATAGACATACATGTAGTTAAAATAGAACTGAATTAACACTATAACTTTGCAATCTACGGAACACTCATCCTTCCCCGATGAGCATCTAGAAACTTGTATAACATGTTACTTTAATGTCCTTGAAAATATTTTGCAAGATAGGTGATAGTGAAAAAAGCCCTGATAGGTATTTTTTTATGCTATTTTAGGTCATAGATAGTTTTTTTTTTTTCATTTTAAGCTACTTTGGTAATAACATTAAAGGTGGAGTATTAAAGTGAGTATTATTGTATTAATCTATAGAAAACGCCACTGGTTGTCAATTACATAATATATATCCATGTAAGATTGTTTTGTCTTGTAACTATATTGTACAATTCTTTGTTTTCTTTCAATAAATAAAAATAAAATACCTAAATATTTTAATCAATTTCATTATTTTCATCTTCAATGCAAAAATACTGACATGTTATCACCACAGTGGCAAATGATTTTCAATGACAGCTAAGTCAATGATGAACTTATGTGCCTACCATGAATAAAGGAGTACAAGAAAATCCATCTTAGTGTTATCTTCTTTAATAAATTTGTATCGACAAATATTGTTTATGTGCTACTGTGCTAACGACAAGCTTCACTGCTTGCTGTTGTTCTTCCTCGTCTTTGAATTCCGGGGAGCTTGGGCAACGGCTCCATCCATAGACCGACTTTAATGGGCAGCCAGCCATAGCCAATCAAAGTGGCCTCCTAAGTGATCTTTGGCTATCAACTCATTTCGTGTTCCATGGAAGACTAGTTGAGAGCTTACTGGTCAGGCATAGACTAGTTTAGTTTTCATCTGAAATGTTGTAAGTTTATAAGATAGTTTAACCTATACATAACAGTTCTCTACGGTCAGAACATACACTTAAGGAGGTATAACAAGAAATGAAAGTATCAAATATAATCCATAATTGGTGGTAGCACAGTTGGGAGAACGCTTGCCTCACATTCAAGTCATAGGATCAAATCCCGGCGTTTAACTTGTAACGTTCATAAAGTCGCAGTTTATGTCCTACTTTGAATAAAAAATTTTGATTGTGAATCCCAGCACATCCGCATGTACAAATCATTGATGAATTTATTTCTTTGATCTCTTAGTTGAGTAAGTATTTAGTACCAATACCTCTCCCTAACTGTGAAAAACATCGTGAGGAAACCCGAGTGCCTTTGTTCACATGCCTCAGCACTTGAAATCACCAATCTGCGGTGGGTACGCATGGTGATTAAATCTCTTTCTCTCTCAGAGTAAGCCTGTCCTGTGTCCTCCACAGTTGGACATATATAGGCTACATTATTATGAGCTATGTTAGGAGTTTCAGTCCATGATCGAATCAGGAATGATGAGATCCGCAGAGGAAACAGAGTTACTGATATAGCTCGAAGAATTGCTCAGTTGAAGTGGCAGAGGGCGGGGCACATAGCTCGAAGAACTGACGGGCCAAAAGTTCTGAATTGACGACCGCGGACCGGATGACACAGTGTGGGAAGGCCCCCCCACCAATGGTCTGACGACCTGGTTATGGTGGCGGGGAGTCGCTAGAGTTTCACAATTAATGGATTATGCGGAGAAGAAGCCAACAAAGAAACTCCACATTTATTCTTTTGAAAAATGTCTGATAATGATTAGGAAAAGTAATTAAAACATTTACCACACTATTTTGATGCAAATGATCCTTACCAATGCTTAGGTAAATACTCGTACCTATTTCGCATTTGGTAGCTTCCTTTTTTCCTGTCCGCATACAGCTACTTTCCTTGCAAAATGTATTATTTGCAACATTAAATACTCTTTGATTTGCAAACGAAATTCAATTCCGTTCAAGGTTAAAAAATATTTTGTCTGTCCAGTGTTGCCAGATGGCCCTATAAATTTCCCCCATAATCTGAACAAAATCACCCCGAAAATAGTGCGTCTTACACTAAAATAAAACTTTTATTATTAACCAGATATTATACCCAGCAAGTGTTGTGAGAGAGTGCGTCACTTCTGGTTCAGCAATCCACTTAGAAACAGAGGCAACTCAAGCTACTTACTTCCGGTTCCGCGATTTTGGTCACCTGGTCGCTCAACGTTGCCTCATGAGTCGAGTCTCTCACCAGGAGGTCTTAATGTGATGCTGTTCATCGACACTGCTTAATAATACAAGTTTTATTTTAATGTAAAACTTGCGCTATTATTCGGCATGTGACGACGTACAGCATCTGTTGTGAGAGATGTCTTTGTTGGCTCCTAGTGACTGCATGACGACGCTATGTGATTAATTACGCTGTAGATTTCTGTGTAAGTACTAGTGACGAGATGAGTAGACGATTAAAATTGTAAAATTATTGTTATAACATAGAATTGTCTTTATTCGTTAATTGCGAAACATAGTTATAAATTACTGGACTGAATAAATCTTTTTGTATTTGTATTTTTTGTATTAGTGAATATATTGTATACATACTTGGTAGAAGCAAGGAGAATAGCAAAAGGTATGCCTTTAGTTTCCAGTCTGTTACTGTCGCTGATCAATTATGGGGTAGAATATAAATAGGGACCTAATTTAATCGAACCTAGTTAACAACCCCCCCTTATTAACTTCAGCTCCTTAATTTCTGAAAGAGTGGTGTAAGCATTGACCATAATAGCCAAATTAATTTATTATTTCGTCTTTCAATTCTTTCTGATTTAATTGTTGAATTCCCAAAATATCTTTAAAATATGGGCTTACTAAAAATTAATTGCTCCTTGAGATAGGTACTACGTGATCTTGAAGACTTGCGAGTCTATTTGAATTCTTGCACAGCCGTGGTTTGTTGGTTAGTAATAGACATAAAGAATAGATGTCTGATGTCATTTGCCCCTCCGCTGATTTAACAGGAAAATGGTACTCAGACCATCTGATTAAAATGGAATTCCACGAATGAGTAGGTATTAAAATAGATAAAAATCGGGAAGTTAGCTGGTTTTTTAAAGCACAAAGATGCAGCTTACCTGTGTTGATTAATACGACCCATTCAACGCATTTTGTAGCATATGGGTTGCACAACACTCCGTTAACGATGACGGTGACCGAGCCTCGATAGCAGCACCACGGTAAGGTAGTCGTGGATTATCAATGTGACTAGTAGTTAGATTCGGCTAACGATACTCTGCATGTTCCTTTAGCTCACGGCATTCGGTCTTGCGTAAGACTGATCCCCGGTTTCTCGTACACTAACAACCTGTTAATCTACTGTTAACAGCTGTCAGTGGTTTCTTTGTATGCACTTTGGTCAATTGACAGCTGTTAACAGTAGATTAACAGCTTGTTAGTATACGAAAAACTGGGGGTTAATCGATTGGATAAACAATAAAATAAAAAAAAGCACAAAGAGTACAGACCAAAATGGTAGGTTAAGCATTTCTTTAATGAATTTTATTGTCTTAATATTGTAAGATTTGTCAAACCATCATCGGCCATTTGACGCTCACTGCAGTTTTCATAACCATGAGGGGTTTTGCCATAATCGCCACGCTTGGCAGGCGGGTTGGCGATCGCAGTATGTGGTTCGAATCTCAGAAAGTCGCTGCGGCCCGTCTCCTGGTAATTTATTCCCTTAGTCGCCTTATACGACATCCACGGGAGGAAATTGAGTGACGCTATTCTTAATCCGGCGCCACACGGCAAACCAAGTGACCATATATTGGAGCTCAAGAGATTAAAGTTACGACTGCGTCAAAAATATAAAAGTTCAAATTGGGCTGTATCTCAGTAGAGTTTAAACATAGCTATTTAGAGGGTAACAAAACACTGATCCGTTAAGTGTTCCATCATGAACCAAAATAATATAAAACTTTTTTAATTCTTCTTAAATAGGTATCTCAATCATATCACCAATAAGAGGTGTTATTTTGATATTAAAAGAAAAATTCCATTTTTTTATATAAATGATCGGATGTTTATTTCATTATGAAGAGGAAGTTATGCCGTTAATAGTACAAAATAATGAGGCAAATGACCACCATGACCACGCCTACAGGACCATATCCTTTTCATGAAATTTTCCATAAACAAATCGCAAAGTTGCTGCCCTATGTCCTCGATAGCCTCACGAATTCCATCTTTGAGGTCTTGAATCGACGCTGGGCTGTTGGCGTAGACCTTCTCTTTTACGCGGCCCCAAAGGAAATAGTCACAAGGTATTAAATCACAAGATCTCGGTGGCCAATTGTGATCACCTCTTCGAGAGATAACACGGTCCGGAAACTTTTCCCGTAAAAGATCAATGGTTTCGTTGCTTGTGTGGCACGTAGCTCCGTCTTGTTGAAAGTAAACGTTGTCCAGATCAAATGGCGTAGTTTCTACTTGTAAAATGTCAAAAAATGACAGCTTCAAAAGTGACATCTACCGAAATAGCAGGCTATTCAAAATAACACCTCTTATTGGAAAACCCTTTATTTTTTCTACTTACTAATCCTAAAGTTTTAATTAGGGAAATTTAGGGAAATATTTTTGTGCTAGTGAAAACGCACAGCTGCTAGATATTTTTGAAATTTCTCCGGAAATTTTCCCGGATAAGGCCGTGAATCTTTATAAATTGAGCATCGTTTATAGTATTCTCGTTTTGGGACGTACTATCTACGTACATTTTTTTAATCAGTCACAGTTAAACAAAGCCCAAATTACCGTAAATCTGGTAAAATTACCCTAAGCGGCAACACTAACTATAATAGTCCACAGATTAAATAGAAATCATATGGCCTGACAGAAGAGCAAACCGTAGTTTTTTTTTTTATAATAGGTTTAACGGCTCTGGATACTAGTCCTTTTGAGCCTGGCAAACCGTACATTGATTGGTCATAGACTACAAAGAAAAGCACGGTTCACATTACAAGCGCCTGTGCGATGTTTCCTATTCTGCAATCGGGTCCGTCATAAGACAAAAATACTATTTCGAAATATATTGATGATTTATTTGATTAATGGTTTATATATAACATTAACTTATTATTGTTATGCTTATTTTGGTAATTATTGTTTTGAAATATTTTTGTCCCATAACATACCCCATTGCAAACGCACCCGCGCTTGTAGTGTGAACTGTCCTTTTTTTCCAAAGTCTGTGATAAATCAATCTTATCTATGGTTTGCTCATCTGTCAGCCGTTTGATCTCTAGTTAATCTATGGACCACTATTAGTGTTGCCAATTAGGGTAATTTTACTCGATTTAGGGTAATTTGGGGTTTAATCATAACTGAAAAGATACTATACCCACATAGTACTCACTTTCATCTTTTTGGCGGTAAAGTAGTCACAGACCGTTTGCACACTACATACCCCCAGTTTCTCGTACACTAACATACTGTTAATCTACTTTTAACAGCTGTCAATTGACCAAAGTGCATACAAAAAAAATACCACTGACAGCTGTTAACAGTAGATTAACAGCAGTAACAGCTTGTTAGTGTACGAGTAACCGGGGGTTACTGTCTTTACAGTTTATGTTTGAGGAATTGACGTAGTGTGATGCGTAGTGATGTGAAAAGCAGAAAAGATTTAATCGATCGATTATAAATAAATAAGCGAGAATAATAGGTAAAATGTATTACTTACCTACTTATATCTTACATTATATGTATTCGTGTTATTTGTACGTTAATTAATTTATAATGTGTATACGATATTGTTTGGTTTGTAAAATTTGTTAGTATTGTGGAAAAAAATGTGATAGTCGTATTGTTATTTTTAAATCGTGCAAAAAAGACTTATTACTATATAGAGGAGCCTACAAATTGATACAGTACATACCTAATAATGTAGCCTAAATACGTCCCACTATATAGCACAGGCCTTCCCTCAGAGAGAGAGTATGGGCTTAATTACCGCGCGTGCTCACCGTCATTTCAAGCGCTGAGATATGTGAACACATCAGACACTAGGGTTTCATCACGATGTTTTCCTTCACGTTTAGCGAGTGGTATTGCTACTGCAAATTAACAAATGTACGTAACTTAGAAAACAAAGTCATTGGTACATGCTCCGGGGTTCGAACCCATGACCTCCCGAATGTGAGCCCGGCATTCTACTGCTCCGCTGCCACCGCAGTACTTTATTATATCATATAGTAAAAATAATTTAAATACAAGGGATGGTAGAGGTCCTAAGACTTCCATGGCAGTAGAGGGTAGAGCTGAATAAATATCTCTCGCTTCAATTTTATCAGTGCAATTTCGTTGCTTTCAACTATCTATCTCTCCAACCTCTTGACAAAGACTGTGATGCATGATAAGAGTTTTTCAACTGTGGCCCCCTGCGCAGCTCCCCTTTCACACCTAAAATTAGTCATTGCGCAGGAATTGACGAACTTCACCCACTCACCAAAAATAATTACGCATAGGTTATTATAGTACTAAAGTTTCACAATCTCGTGCTTCCATTTTCCATTACAGAACACAATAAAGAGATTTTTCTCTACAAAAATGAGCAACGGAGCAATGATGTTTTGTTGTGTATCGATAAAATTCTAATATTGTTGTATTTTTGTGTGTTGAGAGGCACAGGGTTTTCAGTTCCAATAATTTTTACTGTTTTAATGTGAGTAACCTACCACTGACCAAATTGATTTCGACAGAAGTACCTATATAAAAGTAATTTATATGGTGCTCCGCTATGTAGGTTTACAAGACAACCTAATATAACCTAACTAAAGGTTTTGTCGCTGCGCCCCCTTTTTCTTTGGGAATCATAACAATCCTTCGATTATTTTTTTGACGTAATGGAGGGAATCCTTGTACTAAAAAACCACTCTAAAAGTGATTGCAAAAATCCAAAAAGATGTTGGAAGTATCTGCTATGAAAGTATGAAACCTATTTTAATTATTTTCTCTGCAAACACAAATTTTCTCCAGGAAATTTTATTCTTGTTCAGTAGCATAGCTGCGTCTGTGATTAATATCACAGACTATTGATTAATATTTCAAATAAAAAAAATCCCGATATTGACTTTTTACACCAAAAGTTTACTTTTCTGTCTCCTTCAGGTACCTTTTGCAAGACCCGGCTGGCAACACTAGTCCGTGTTGAAGTTCGTTTGCAAATATTTCATTTTGCGAGGAAAATAGCAATTATATTCTCTGTTAAAATAGTTGTATGCGGACAAGAAAGAAGGAGCTACCAGATGCGACATAGGTACCATCTACCTAAGCATTTATCATCATCATCATCAGCCATTTGACGCCCACTGCAGGACATAGGCCTCCCTCATGACATTCTAACCATGAAGGGTTTTGCCATAATTGTCACGCTTGGCCGGCAGCTTGGCGATCGCAGTATGCGGTTGGAATCACAGGAATCTACCTAAGCATTGGTGAAGATCATTTGCATGAAGATAGTACGGTAAATCCTTTAACTACTTTTCATAATAATGCAGGCTGCATTACTGTACAGTTGGACGCTGCGCAGTACGTCCAACTGTAGAGCACAGGCCTACTCTCAAAGAGAAAGAGATTTAATCACCATGTGTACCCACCGGGGATTGGTGATTCCAAGCGCTGAAGTATGTGAACATCTAAGGCACTGGTTTCCTCACAATGTTTTTCACAGTTAGGGAGAGATATTACTACTAAATACTTATTCATCAATGATTTGTACATGCGGATGTGCCGGGATTCACAATCAAAATTTTTTATTCAAAGTAGCACAGAAACTGCGCCTTAATGAACATCATAAGTTAAACTAGGTGTCCATTTAAAAATTCAGATCATTTTAGAGAAAAAATGGACAAAAAAACTCCAAACTTAGTCTTCAAGTCCTTAATTTACAGATTTTATATAAATATTCTAAAACCTCGAAATCATGCATTGACCTGGCTTAAATTCCAGACATCATTGTCATCTAAATAATCTTTAATGTTATAGTAGCTATTTTTGCACATTGTGCTTTACACATTTTTTGAACCGTGTTTCTAGCAAGCTTATTATATCCTCAGAGATCTTATTGTAGAAACGTTTACAATGCCCCATAAAGGATGTATTAACCTTTGCCAGTCTAAATTTTTGGGAACGAAAGTTTATGTCTATTTCTAGTATTTACATTGTGTTGGCTACCTACAGTTTTAAAGTTACTGACATTTTTCCTAACGTACATAATATTTTCATAGATCTACTGACTAGCAACTGTTAGGATGTTAGTTTCTTTAAAGAAATCTCTTAACAAATCTCTACTGCCTAGCTTATATATGAATCTGATCGCTCTCTTCTGCAGGACGAAGATGGTCTCAATGTCTGCTGCCCGACTACACAGTAGTATACCATAGGACATAATACTATGGAAGTAACTAAAATAAACAAGCCTAGCAGTTGCGACATCAGTTAGTTCCTGGATTCTATTAACTGTGTATGCTGCAGAACTAAGCCTATTTGCCAATTTTTCTATATGAGGAGGGGTCCATTGAAGCTTTCAAACCTATGCCTGAATGAGAGGCAAGCGTTCTAACAACCGCACCACCACCACCCCCTTAGGTGTATGGTCTGACCTTGTGAACGGTCACATGTTAAGGTTAAACTCTCTTACAAACTTTCTAAATTTCAGATGAAATGTAAGCAAGTACTGGATGTCCGCAAGCAAGCTGGTAGTGGATAATCTAGATTCGGCTTCATGCCTGGCCAGTAAGCTATCACCTATTCTTCCATGAAACACGAAATGAGTTGATAGCCAAAGATCACTCTTAGAAAAGAGACCACATTGGTTGGCTATGGCTGACTGCCCATAAAAGGATGGAGCAGTTGCCCAAGCTTCCCGGAATTCAAGGACAAAGAACAGCAAGCAGTGAAGCTTGTCTTTAGCACAGTAGTATAAACAATATTTGTGGATACAAATTTATTCTACTACTGAAGATAACACTAAGATGGTTTTTTCCAAGGAATACATCCTTTATTCATGGTATGCTCATATACCTCTACGAAGCTAAGTTTGCACCTCGCGTCGATTACCTTAGGAGACGAAAACTCGTAGGACGCGTATCGGTGACAAAGATGCTAACCGTACCGACGCGACGACCATCACGGGAAGGATCGCATTCCAGCGAGGTGCAAACTGAGCTTGGTCGAGTTGTAAATTCATCAATGACTTAGCTGTCACTGAAAATTTTTTGCATGTCAGTGTTATTTGCATTGAAGACGACAAAAAAGTGTGTAATGAAGTTTAATAAAATTCTCAATACTTACACTAAACTTTAATTTTATTACCAAAGTAGTTTAGAATGAAATTTAATTATTTGTGACCTAAAATGGCAAAACAATACCTAGTAGTTTTTCAAGAAAATTCGTTATACAAAAAAAAGTGAACTGCCTGAATCGAAAACCATTTCGAGCTTAGCATCCAAATTGCACTATTTTTAATGTAACAGATTTTTATCTTAAAAGATGAGCCTTATTTTGAGTAAATGAGAATATTTAAATGCCCTTCATTTGACCACTATGGTGACGTCACATGTTATATCGTCTGTGGAAAAAAAACTACCAATGGCCTGACAACTTTCTGTCTGTCAAACACATCGATGTCATTCGATTTATTGATTTTCTTCCCACCAGACAGGGGGCCCAAACCACCATTCTAGTGGTGATACGACTAAGGTGGCAACACTGAAAACGATTTTAAATGACAGTAGATTGTTCTATTCACACGGCAAACGCAATCGCGCGGCTAACACAGCTTGGGTAGCATATAACGTCAAAATAAAAACTCAACTGTTTCAAAACTTTGCGAATTCAAGTAACATGTTTTATAAATTTGTTGATGCTCATCGAGGAAAACATTAAGTAGGTTTTTTCTTGGTGTGTTAGTGTGTAGGATGTCTATCAAGCTCTTTCATATCACTCAAGCAGCTGAGGAATTATATTAATTTGTGTACTTAGATCTCACATCTAAGAAACAATAGCAAGTATGCAACATAATTAAACAGTACCTGGATGACCGAGCTTACGTAGTGGTTATATTCTCTTTGCCGAGCTTTGCTTGGTACTTTTTTGGGTTAATCGTGTTTTTTGAAAAGAATGTTTAGATAAGATGAAAAAAAAGGGAAAAAAATAATCGGACTGGAGACATCTGCTCTGGATTCAAACCGGGGCCTTCGGGTTTCGAAACCGCCCAATTTCCCATCTGAGCTATCACAACCTTGTAGATGGTGGCGAAATTTACCTTCGTATTCTAATGATATTGTAGCAGTTATTCATTGCCGTAAAACACGGATAAAACGACGTTTTCTAGGAATCTAGATCTAGATAGAATCTAGATAGCTAGATCGATTTGTCGCCCCCGAAACCATCTGCATACTAAGTTTCATGAATAGTTGGAGCCGTTTCCGAGATTCAGATTTATAAAAGAATTGTTCGTTTAAAGGTACTTACCTACCTAAAGATAAAAAACATTTATTGTTCATAAAAACCTGCCAAGTGCGAGACGGATTCGCGCACCGAGGGTTCCGTACCTACCAATTTGCAGGTAGGTACCTACTTACATAATATGTGAGTACCTACCTTATAAACAGTTCAGGAATCGGGTCTCGCAGTTTTTTCCCAGCTTTTCCCGAAATTCAAAGACAATTTTTTATAAAATTTAATTGAGTATACTTGAAGATACATAGATACAAACAAAAATCCTGTGAATTTATAACTACGGATAGTCCGTTAGCATCTATTCTATTGTATTTAAATTGTCTAGTTTCTTTGTAAAGATTTATTTCTATGATCTGATATTAAGGGGCTACAGGCAGTAACACTAGCGCCAAAGAGAAAAAACTTCATATCTTTTTTACAGATCGTATTTTCAAAAAGTGTCTGTATAATCTCTCAATCATGTTAATAGTGATTTTTAGGATTTTTAATGCAAAAAACAAAGGACTAAATAGCATTGACGCCAAAAACGGTAGTTTTTGGCATAAATGCTATCTAGTCCCAGGTTCGTTTTCATGTTTCCTAAAAATCACTGTTAACATTATTAAAAGATTGTGCAGACACTTTTTGCAAATACGGTCTGTAAAAGATAAGATTGTTTTTTGCATTGGTGGCGCTAGTTAGCCCACTGGGTTTCCTTGATTGGAGATTTGCGTTGACAGTTTGCTGTTAGCAACCTGATAACGCAAATCTCTGTCAGTTTAATCTTTTAGCATCCCAAACCCCCCAGTTTCTCGTACACTAACACGCTGTTAATTTACTGTTAACAGCTGTCAATTGACCAAAGTGCATACAAAAAAAACCACTGACAGCTGTTAACAGTACATTAACAGCTTGTTAGTGTACGAGAAACCGGGGGTAAGTCAGAGATTAACAGTCTGTTGTGTATTTTTTAGAAAAAATGAGTTCATGTCAATGAATCTAGCCGTCAATGGTTTAACGTTGTGAAAAAATGTTACTATGAGGATGGTGTCACGCAAGCATGCTTGAACTCCGAGGAAACTGTGGAAGCCGAGGAAGTAAAGCTGATCGAGAAAAAAATATAACTATAAGTAGACTCTATAGCTTTATAAAGGGTGTTCGCAACAATACACAAGAACATTTAGTGTTTGTTACGAAGCGTTATTGCGAATTGCGGAGGGTGATTATTGAAATGCCTTCGTTCTGTTTTTTAGACACAATGCAGTAGAGTGTAACGTCTTATAATTATATGAGTTGACATCTTCACAAATAGAGCTGCAACGTTACTAGGTTCTTTAACCAAAAATTTGCTATCTAGATCTTATCCAATGCCAAAACAAGTGCATTTTATCATTTAAAGAAAGTTATAGGAGTCTTAAAATAACCGGCCATGTCTGGCCACGCGCAGTGTAGGGTTCGGTAGAAATTTTGGTTTTACATGTGTAATGTATGTCGGTAGACCGTGTTTCTCGTCACTCAGTATTAGTTGTAAGTTAATATATCTCTCCCAATAAACGCTTATTCGATAACGGACGTATTTTATTGTGTCTCCGGCAAGAAGTACTGAAAATAAGGACTGGGCTGTGGACGTGAACCCTCATACTTATCAACATGCTTCATAGAACTTGACTTTGATGAAGTTGTAAACTTCATCCTCTTCGCCTGTTAACTTGCCGTGATAGTTTACTTAGCCTACTTAGCCATGATAGTTTTCCTTTTAAGTTCATTATTATGTGCTACTATTTTACATGTTTTTACGTTTCTAACCCTGTATCCGGGAGATGGGTCGCCCAACTCGAACCAAAATTTGAGCTTCAAAGCTAAATATTTAATTTTCGAAAACGGATCCCTAAATCGAAAAAAGTGTGTGTAGGCGAGAAATTGCATACCTAATTTAGGTGCAGAGGAAGTACACTAAAAAAATTAAGTTTAATTACATCGGGCATTTTTTACGACTGCTTTTATGCATGTAAATGTCTTTGAAGTTTTTTTTAGTCTGTACCGTTGCGCCAGCATGTTACCGGCATCGCATTGTAATCACAGATTGTAATATGGATAATCTTTTACGGAACGCTTTCGCTCAAGATGGAGCACCTTGAGCCTTAGCAGTCTCACGAAGGTTGGTTCGAGATCTTATCTCCAACCATACTCCGGCTGGTATACGATTACTTACCGAGAGGCTTACGTATAAAAATAGATAGATAGAATATTATTTATTGTACACAGAGACAAAAATACTTAACTTTAAAATACCTAGTTAATCTTATACGTAAATAGAAACATGTCCGACAATTATTTTATATTTATTTTGAACGCAGCTTTGAAAATAATTAAAGCAAATTAGCTATTATAAACGAGGCACCACTCTATCAAGTGATTTTCTTGTCTATGGTTGTACACGGATTATTGCCCCGTACCGATTTTGTACAGCCCGATAACGCACACCCCGATAGTGTACAGCCAATAATCCGTGTACATGTACACGGATTATTGGCTGTACATTATCGGGGTGTGCATTATCGGGGTGTGCGTTATTGGGACGTGCGTTATTGCCTCCCTATTTTTATGTATTTTCTAAGTTCTGTACAATTGGGTATTTGACAAAATATCAAATGAGTTACTTTTAAAACGGAATTTTAAGTTTATGACGTCACATTTCAGAGCACTCTTTTTATGTTTAATCTATTTCAAAATTGTAATAACTAGTAATTGACTAAAAAAGATACTTTTTCCGAGATATTTTGTAATTTTTGTTTTAATCGGGCATATGAAATAATTTATTGTTGATCGTGTCAAATACCGAATTGTGAAGTTATAGTAGCAATACCACTCGCTAAGGGTAAAGGAAAACATTGTGAGGAAACCTGAGTGTCTAAGCTATTCAAATATCTCAGCGCTTGAAATCGCCAATCCAGGGTGGGCACGCGTGGTGATTAAGCCCATACTCTGTCTGAGAGAAGGCCTGTGCCCTACAGTGGGACATATATAGGCTGCTTATGCTATGTATTTTTATAATGTGTGGTGTGCAATAAAGATTATTAATGTAATCTAATGAGGTTCTCATGAGGTTCCGCTGAAAACGCCCGTTTTTGCATGAATGTAGTTCCTTTCTAGTTCCAAGTCCTTGATCCTAGGTTCTCTGGAACCTGAAAATCACTTCTTACATGATTGAGAGACTTGTAAACTACTTTTTACAAAAAGAAAATAATTTTATTGGTGGCGCTAGTGCACCATAATATTGATGACTTTATCAGGGTTCCAAATGTTAATACTATTTTTAAAAGTATTTTATTGCAAACTAGCTGTGCCTGCGACTGCGTTCGCGTTGGATTAGAATATGAAGAGCCTTTACCCCTTAATCAAGGCAATGGTCTATCTCCGTTCTAAATTTCATCCCTTGAGACCTTTTCACGGTTGTATTATTGTAATTTACTATTATCCTACCTCACCACGCCGTCTTGCGTCGGCGCAGCTTTTCGCCCGCTTAAACTCACTGCAGCATAGGTAGTACGAAAGTGTGAGTCACGCGTTTTGTGGCGCTAAAACGTCAGAATTTGACAATAAATAAACAGGAAAGACGCGCTTTTAACATTTAAAACGTGCTACTCGCGTCATGTTCCTACCCATCTTCTTATTGTATCGGTGACCAAACCAGTTAGATATGATTGGCCACACGCACGCCACCGTCTGTAGCCTCCAACAAATCTTCTTGAGTGCATTTGGCCTGGCACAAGGGAAACACAGAGAGGTGTTCCATAGTCTAAGGGAAAACTCCGCAACAGCAGTGGTTTTGCCCATGCGATGTTACTACCCATGATGGTGGAATATAATGCTCAATATAATGCAGTGCTTAAACGTCGCTTATTCTTCTACAGCACTTACATACGCTCTCTAGCAAGAACTATCATTTGTCCGCACAATCATACATACTTTTGCTTCAAAAATGTTTCAATATTTTCGATTGTTTATGTAGGTACTAAGCTTAGGTACATACACAAATTATATTTTTTTAACCTATCGTTTGTTTGTTCAATAAAAAATCGCTCTTTATTCATCACAGAAGTTTTTATATAAATAGGGTACATAAGTGCACAATCTGCACCGATGCTATTATGTTATCTATCTTGACTTTAGACTTCTGAAACTTTAAAAAAAGTTTACATGTAATGAGGTTGTACAGTCGCAAACCTTTGCGACTGTACAACCTCATAACGTTTAAAAAACGAAGTTAATTCTAAATAACAAATTTCACACTTACATAATTTAGTTTCTTTCTTTAAATAAATAATTCTAAAATTCATGTTTACTATGACAATTCGATGTATATTGCAAATTCGATTAATGCTCAGATTAGCAAAACAAATCTGCTACGCAATGTCCCTCGAACTGTCATAAAAACTACAAATTGCAGTGTTATGAAACTCGGCCCTGAAGGCTCAGAGGTCATCGAGTATTGGTTTTTCTATAGTGTCGAATACAATTAACCAGGTTACGAAGATATGTATAGTGATTTTCTCGCCCCCTGTGGACTTAAGCGTGATAGCCTATATGTTACACGGGAATGTAATCAATAATCATGGTAAGTTTTATTTAATTCCCTTGAGTGGTTTTTGCGTGATGCGCGCACAAAGAAACAGAAAGACACAGACATAAATGTCAGACAGAGATAAAATTTACAGATTTATTATATGTATCGATAAAAGACTTAAGTGCCCTAAATTTGTGTCCTGGCTCCCAAACTAGGATTCGCCAAAATTTTGTCAGCTTTTTGGAGTGTTTTGGGGGGTAGTGGTTTGTGAATTACGACGTATTTTTTTTTTATAAACTACACTGTTTTTGTTGTTTTTTTGTCTTATTATAACATATGGTTTTGTTAGTTTTTATCTCATACTTATTTTGGGGGATATTTGGTATAGCAAATAAACTTTTTATCTATCTATCTATCTTTTCACTCACCGAATTGAAATCCAAGACTTTTAGCACCCACAGCGTCAGAGCTAAGTTGACAATCATCATAAGCATTAGCGCCATCACGAGTATGTAGAGGCATTTCTTACGCCAGCCGTAGATGCCGACCTTGAACTGACTGTTGTAACTGTTCCTGATGGACTCAGCCTTAATATCTCGGCTTGTGTTGTTGTTCAGAATAGGCTCCGGCGTGGTTTTGTCGGCGTAAGGAATCCTGCAACAAGGAAACACCCATCTATTATACATAGTAAGACCATGACCCGGTCTAGTACATAGGATACTTTTAACTCCATTATCACGCAAGCAAAGACGCGGTTACGATTGGGCATTTTTATGGAATTTCCACATCGAAACCTTTCTGTCGATTCCTGAACCAACGATCTGATTGGCAGTGACGACTGGATGACAATTGGACGAATGTATGCTAATGGATTGAATTAAAATTTCAAGTCATCTAAGGTCTTCTTTATTGTACAGCCTTTAAAAAAATACCTGCCATTGAGATCGAATCGGATCCCTCTCGTTTTCAAAGTCACTGGTCCATTTCCTGTTACAAGCCGTAACAATTAAACGCTATCTTGAAATAAAGTTGAGCGACAATCTGTTTTCCGTCATTCGCAATCTACGGGTATCTATTTGCATTTGCGGTGCGCCTGCAGTTGAGGCACTGATTGTCGTGTAAAAGTACTTTTCCTTGGAAACAAGGGCGACGTTTTTAATTAAATCCGGTCAAGAGCGAGTCGAATACTTGCACAGAAATATTTGTAGTGCGATAACCAAGACGTAATATTTACTTTGTAGTAGTTAGTAATTACATTACTCATAAAAAGCGCTAACATGTTTCAGTATTAGTCTACAAAAGCCTATACACCGATGATAACTACAAATAGGCGATTTCTTTTTCATAACACGGAACATCGAACCGTAGACAAAAATCGGCATAGTCACAAATCATATAAATGGCACAGCACGGCGAACCTTTGACAGAATGGAATTTGTCTCGGAGAGGAGAGCTTACCGCGCACGCTGTTTCAAACACATTTCACTTGCATAAATCATAACTTTATTTCCTTTCGCCTGTAGACTTACGAGGAGATTGTGCTATTCAGACATTCGCGCTTTGGTACCTGTTATAATACGCTTAATTTTAACGGTGATTTTTATTCGACCAGAGCGTATTTAACTTTTACATTAAAAACAGATCAAATGTCGCTAATGACTAAAAATAAACTTTTTCATTAGTAAACTAATGGAATAAAGTTCTTCAGGCCCGCCTCGTCCAATAATAATAACAGACGGGCATCACAAAGTAAACACGCACGCTTTTGTTCGACAAGTTTTGTGCCATCGAGCATTCCGATGCAGGTATTCAGTGTATACCAAGGATGGTGTATACCTGTAGGATTTATTGTCCGATGCATTCGGTTTTACAGTCGAATTTGCTTGTTTACGGACAGCGGGCCGACCGCCGCCGCGTCGCCCACCCTGCTGCATGTTGTAAGCGTTAAAATACGCATTCATTTTACAAACCTACAGAATTCACTTTTTATTTCCCCGTGAATCCGTTTATACTGCTCTTTAAACTGAACAGTTTATAACCTTTTGCGCGCACGTTAAACTACTCTGATTTTTAATATGCTCGTCATAAATATTTATTTAATGTATTTTTAATAGCGCTCGCCATATATACAATAGCATATGCGGTAAGCTTGAACCTTGTTACATCTGTCATCATTACAGCAAAATCGCCCCGCTCATAGAACGTTCAGGAGGACGTATAAAGCGTCGTACGTATCTTGGAGTATTCGTCGGTGGCCAGTGGCACCGGGTAAGGGTCATAAATTTACAAGGATTCGAGCACGACAAGAGCATTGCACACTGAAAAATTCTAAAGCACGCGTCCTTGCTATAGGATGTAAAAAGGATATATCCCGCCACCGCGCCGTTGCATTTTACGTGGCCTTATTCCAAATTACGGGATCTCCGTATATTTACAGGTCCTTTAGTGAATATTTGAAGTTTTATATGACGCTTTTGACGTTATGTATGAATGTACACGTAGAGCGGGTATTATTGATACGGATTCAAACTGAATAAAACAACGTTTAACTAGGTAGCAAGTTCTGCAGACGCTTCACAAGTAACGATGTACTTTCCACGCTCACGCGGCTTACTTAAGCTGTGAAGAGTAGAATATTCTATCAAATACAATAATATTTTATTTTCCTTAAGCTTGACTACAAAGTTAAAACATATATTATCGGTCAAGCATATCTTAATATTTTTCTTATAAAAAACGTAGGGTTGACTGAATTAAACGTAAAAGTTAATAAAATTACCAAACATCGCCTTGATAACGGTCCGGTTGTGGTTGACAAGCGACCAACAAAATGGCAAGGAATGGAAAAGAAAATATAAAAATGTTGAAGTAAAATCAGTGCCGCGGGCGGTTCGCTTTTTATCTCGTCGACCACTCCGGCAACACGTTTGGGGAGCTTATGTGGCATTAGAAACCAATTACACCAATAATATCGGGAGCCTGACAACGTTTAGGTGTTTTAAAGGTTTGTTTATCTTGAGCAAACTCTCTTGTGTAGGCGAGGATGCGCGTTAGTTACTCAGACGTTTTTTTCTCACAAATGTACACAAATAAAGTAGTGCTTTTTGCTGTAACTTTACTGTATATAATACTTGTGTTTGATTTTTTATATTTTGGTCACCCTTAGTTCAAACAGAATTAACAATAAAAATAAATGTATGTACGACACAAGCCTTCTTGCAAGGCACAAGCCTTCTTTCAGGAAGAAATAGTATGGGGTAAAATACTATGCGTGTTCGCCGTGGATTTGCAATTACAAGTTTAAATTATTGCATATTTTTATATTACAATTTAGGATTGTTTGACATAATTGTAAACAAATAAACAAACGAAAAATTTTATAAAACAAAAATTTTTTTTACAATTGTGTCTTCTTCCCAAATGCCCCCTTCAGCATTGACCTCTCTTAGTACCATAAGCGGGCATAATATTTCCAGATACCCCTTCAAGTATGTCCCCTCCCAATTATCGAAGAGGGCATAATATTCCCGGATGCCCCCTTCAAGGTTGTCTCCTTCTAGTCTCCAACTCTGCTTACATCAGAAATTAGTGAAATTAAATATATCTAGAGAAAGACTTGCCGGGAGTACAAGGCGGGGGCGGCGGTGGTACCAGTGAACTTGCACTTGGCCGCACAGGGAGTTTTAAAAAATTATTAAGATGTTAAATGTTAACAAGAATTTTTTTTCCGTCTTAAAACCATTTCAATTAAAAGATATATAGATGTAGGCAGCGTTAAATGATGACGATGAAGATTAACCGTATCTCAAAAATACATAGTTACTGGTACGTTAGTCAAAGATAGGTAGGACAATAACATTAACCTAAGTACATAGTACAGATAAAAGGTATAAATGGGGTGGAATCTAATAAATTCTCGGTACGGAAGCGTAAACGATGTACGTAGACGGGAACACGTAGCAGCGTAGCAGGCCTCGTAGCATCGTAGCCCCGTAGCCGCGTAGCACCACCCGACCTTCCTCTGAAGCTATTATAATTTGTTCTTTGAAATGTTGATCTAGCATTCTTTCAACAGCCGTATCTTACAAGTTTACTAAGAATTGGTTACTGAGCTAAACTTTAACTGTAACGTAGAAAATTACGTTTTTTCTACCGAATGACACAGTCGCTACTAACGTTTGTCGGTTTCTATATTCCACAATCACTTGAATCTAAATTGCCCGTTTTTCTACTGTTTTTTTTTATTTCACCTCGCAAACATAGCAATAAATAACTGATAATCTCCTTGATTGTGTAACTTTTAACGCATATATCTATGTGCTAAAACAAAATATTTACTGTGTCCTATAATTATTATATGGTTCAATATCAGTGTCACATAACATATATCGACTAAACGTGATATCCGCTATTTGTAATACATATTACGCCTCATTTCTATAATATGGTAGAGCCCTCGAAACATTTCGCTTTTTCTTAAAATATAATTTCATGAAAATACACATAATCAAGGCTCTGGATATGAATTAATGACAGATTATGCTGCTCAATTCATTATTTTAATTTCGGAACAAAAGTTAGTAGTACCTATTATGTTTTTTTTTAATGCACGTTAGTATACACATTTTATAATTATTTTACATCGCCTGAGAGTCCAGTGCTTTAGCTGGACTCTCGGTCCTATTTGCAGTGACAATAAAGAAACTATTGACGCTACAGTGAACCCTGTACATCAGAGAAGTACTTTTACTGGAGGGCCTCAGGCTGTGTGTATTTCCATGTTTGTGATGTCCTTGCCCGATTACCACAACACAGGGTACCTAGTTTGGGACCAGGACACGTGATTGTGCTGTGTGGAAGATATTTATTTATTTTGTGGCGCATTTTGGCAAATATATCACGAATACGCACCACAGCAGCGCGCGGAATACTTCTGCAGTAAGTCCCCAGGCTCGAATCCGTGTAGAAGCAGCCCGAGGCATCCTTCCTGCGCCTTCGGGCCGCAAATGAGCGCCATTAATCATCCGCGTCACCATGACTGGGCTTCTCAGCCTCCCGACCACTGATATAGAGGTGCACGAATTGCGCTTTACGTCTTCTTTACCAAATCAAGGTGTTTTTGTTCCCCACTGTTCTCTTGAGCAAACACAGCTGCCTCGTGCACTTATACGACAGTATGCTTCGTATTTTATTTCGCCCAGCGATTCATAACGTTCCTTGAAACCGAAGATTGGAGTTCAGAACATTGATTATTTCGATTTTTAAATAATTCCTTAGCTACAAATATTATTTTGGATTATTGCAACGAGACAGTGGCGGTACTTTCAAAGGTCAAAGCTAGAAGTCGAGTTAAATCTTGAATTTCATATTTTGCTTGATTGGGCTTCCGTTAAATAAATGAGGTGTTAATGTTTTATAGTCTTAACAGTTTAGGAATCGCTATTTCAACCCGCGAGTTTGCTTAGATCTGTTTAAAAATATTCAGATGCATCTGATTCTACAGTACAGTCATGTAGAGAAAGTTCAACTTTCAAAGCTGTCTCGGAGAGCACTCTGCAACGCGTTAGTGTATTTTCGATTTTAGTGCCATTTTACATGTAAACATGTCTCGTATCGCAGTTGTTTAGTGTAGCGCGCACTAATTGAGCGTTTCAGGCGCTGCCGCGCGCCGGCCGCGCATTCGTTAGCAATATTCCACTAACGAACCAAATTAATGCCTATTAACTTGAATAACGTGGCACTTCGGTCGCTTCACTGCCTGGCGTGCTCTCGAGTAGCAATACGCTACTCTGTTGATGAAACAACGAGGTGGTGGTATTTGTGTGTGGCCGAGTCAAAACTTCGTTCGTTGATGTCTACGATCCGAATTACAAACTCAAATAAAAAAATACATATTCGAAAGATTTATTCATAACTAAAACATTATGTTTGCTTAATTTACGTCAAATTCTTAATTTCAGAGTTCATTCATTACGTGGAAGCTAACAAATAAACTCCACATTTATTCTTTTCTAAAAATGTTTCAATTTAATCAATTGAGTTTTCAAATTAAAGTTTATTACTCATTAATGTATTGAACACTAGACACAATTTTACTATCGTCTAAATGCAGTGTACTTAAAACATTTCTTTGAAACCGCGTTGGAGCTTTTAGTATATCTTGATGACACTTTTTGTAGCATAGTGCCCCATAAGGAATTTATTAAATGCGAGTCTAAATTGAAGAGTTCACGATTTATATTTATTCCTAGTACTAACATTATAATGGCCAATAAACACTTTTAAAATATTTTCATAAATGAATGGTCTTCAAGATGTTACTTTGTTATACTTTATACGCAAGTAAGAAATATGTTACACATAAAGACAAAGCAATAAGAACGGGTATATAGGCGAGCTTATTTCTATAGAAATTTCTTCCAGCCAACCAGATCAGTAGTGAGACGATGATTTTAAGCTTTCTATAAGCGAATCTCTCAGCGACTACCTCCTATCTAACTTATAAAGAAATGGGATTTTAGTTGGAGTCAATAAACATTTGCCGGATAGTCAAACCTTATAATACCGTACAGTCTCACAGTTGGATAAATGGTACGTGCCATTGCGAGGCAGTGCGTTACTCCAGCCGATATGTTTTTCAGAATACCTTCCTTATTTTTGCAACCCTTTATTTTTATCTTATCTTTGTACTTGCACCAGAAAATGAGCATCTAGCCAATGCGATTTATGTTTTTTTTTTTGTTTAACTCCTCTTGCTTTCAGGAATTCAGACATTTATTTCAATTTAAAGTATTTTCATTCTATTTGTTGAATGTCAAGGTACGTGAGCTGCCTTCGGGTCGATTGTGTAGCGGAGAATAAGGCAGCGAACAAAGTTAACTTTGACCATCTTTTCTCAAATAATCTTAAGTTTTACTTTTTTTGTTATCTAATAAGATCCAGTGAGTGCCGTCAACAATTTACAATTTGAGACAATGTGTGTAATGTGTAATTTTCTAAAGGTGTAAACATTTTTGTGGGTGCGAGATGCAAAATAAAAACAATATTTTGCGTATTAACAACGGATTGGTAGTCAATCGGTCTGGAGGGGTGGTCAGATACTAGGGTTTGCCAATTGCCACGATTGTGACAAAATCTATTTTGCTTCATCAACATTCATTAGTCGCAGCATGAATACATGAATACTTTTTATCTTGTCCCTTGCCCTTATTACATCCCCTATTGGTCGACAGCCTACGGCTCCGGATACACTTACTTGTAATTTTGTAGAAAGGGTCCTAAGTAAAACTATACTTAAATATGTATTATCTGTGTCTGTATTTTCTCCAAATAAATAAATTAAATTAAATTCATAGTTTACTATGACAATTCGATGTACATTGCGTAACCGATGAGTATAATTATTAGTCTTCATACTGTGGCAAGTGGCGGTCCCTAGTCTCTGCCTACCCTTCTGGGATGCAGGTGTGAGTTTATGTATGTATGTTTGTATATCTTCGTCTTGTTAACGGTTAATCTTCTATGCAATGCACATCGAATTGTCGTAAAGCACTAGTGGCGAAAACTGACTGCACCATAATTAGATTCCATTATTGTAATAGTTTATTTATTTATTTATCAAGAACAGCTTGATTGAGTTATAATTTATTTATTTATCAAGAACAGCACTTGGTGTGCCATATCAAATAAATTAATAAACTATCTGCTTTAAATAAACGCTAATTAAAACAACATACACAAATGTTAAAATATGAAATACAGAGTGAATCCGAAAGGTCCGGTAAAATTTAAGAGGGTTATTCTACTCGATACAAGCAACTTTCATTATTTTCATAGCGTGAGCGAATATCGAAAAAATATCCAAACATCGAGCAAACAAATATAGTATGAAATATCCAATAATTTTTTTTGATATTTCTGATTTGATCTCATAATAAAAGTGGTTTGTATTAGTAAATACAATAACCCCTTTAAGTTTCACCGGATCTTTGTGGAGCACCCAGTATTTAGTGTATTTGTCCAGCAGCACACCTCGAAAATGTTTTAACCGCTTCAGTATTCAAGAAATGGATGGCTTCTGGAAGGACGCGCTCGGCACCAACATTGATAAATTCTTGCGCCGCGCGATCCGCGCGCGTCAAGCGAAGGCTGCGTAAGCTCACGCGACGAGAGGGCCGTAAATTAACTTTTCAATTTGCCAATGACGTATCGCTGAGCCGCCTGCGCCGTGTCCCCGCGGTGCAGGTACCGAGATTTATCGGCACTGTTACTGTATTTGTCAAAGTAGCTTTAAACTTTCGGCTCTCTGAATACTAAACAGTAAATAGAAGTAAACCTAGTATGTGGTCCGAACGGGTTTAGATAAAGTCCGGTTCCACGAAAGGTCACCAGAGTGTACGTACGCCGAATAGCAGTGCATCATCCAAAAACTTAGCACGGATTACAAATTGTACGTGCAGTTAGGCGCCGGCGAAAACGGGTAATATTTGTTAATGTTTAGGCGAGACGGTCGAGGCCGTTGCATGCAGCGAATGCAACGCAGTGCTCCATTATGTGGTCCATAAATCAAGAGCATTGAAATCGCCTTCCTCCTTCGTGTCGGTGAACCATCGCCGAGCGACGGATATTTGAAACTACTACGAACCAATGCACCCTGCCGGCCGGCCGCCCTAACTCGCGCTAAATTGCACCACTCCAATCGAACTAACTGTTACTACGTTTAATATAACAATAGGAATACGATGTCATCTTCAGCCATATACTTTCCGAAAATTATAAAAAAGAACCAGCCAAGTGCAAGTCGGACTTGTGCACGAAGGGTTTCGTACCAGTATCTATAGAACATTTGAATATTTCAAGCGACTACCGGTTGCCCTTGTTAATATGGAGCAAAAAACGGCAAAAAATCGCGTTTCTTGCTTGGGAGCCCCCTTAAATATTTATTTTATTCTGTTTTTAGTATTGTTTGTTATAGCCGCAACAGAAATATATCATCTGTGAAATGGTCAACTGTCTAACTATCACAGTTCCTGAGATTCAGCCTGATGACAGACGGACGGACGGATGGACAGCGGAGTCTTAGTAATAGGGTCCCTTACCCTTTGGGTACGAAACCCTAAAAACAACGGAAAATGACGTTTGATCTAGAAAGATCTAGTTAAGGCCGACTGGCACCACTCCTTAAATTTCACTTAAGTCGCCATTTAAATTGACTTTTATAAACGGAGAATAAAATATATGGAAGGACATAATGTCAATGGGAAAATTTGAGTCAAGCCAAGAAGAAGCGACAAAGTGCGGACCGATCGTTGTCTTGTTCAGTGTTCACATAACGGTGGAGTAGCGATGCGGCGCCTTCGAGTAACAGCCATTCACTCGACGATACTCAATGGCTTTTGCGTGTTGCATTCTGTACATACTTCGCCTGCATTCGAAACTACTTCTCGGGTTTCTATCTACTTATTCATATACGCCTGTGCGCGTGATATGAATATTAATTGTACATCGGTTGGGTTTAGTTCAGTGATTTCCATATTGTTTTTATGAATCTGAATGTGAAGAGATAACGGATTCTGTTACTGAAAACTTCAATTTGTTCCACTCACAAAGAGTATATAGTGCGTCCTACAAAAGATGTGTACACATTTTCTACATATGGGGTGTAATAAAATTAATTCCAAATTAAAACCAAGTAAGTTTATCCGGTGTTAAGTTAATAACGTACTAAGTTTACTTAGGAGCTGCTGACATTTTATTCTATTTAGAAGTTGTCACCGTAGTAAAAGTTATTTGTACTGACGTGTCGAACTCCTTCGAACCCTTTACGTATCAAAGATTTAGTTACTATCACTTCACCTGGTCCCAAACTAGAATACCTTGTGCTATGGTCACCAGGCAAGTCAAAAATGTGGTGTATTATTGTGTGACTAATATAGCTTTTCGACTACTAAAATTATCAGCTAGATCGGTTGATTGATACTTTTACACCTTTTCGTTATACCTTTTCTTCTACCGTCAAAGCTCTGCGATAAATAATAAATACGAGGAAACATTGGTATGCGTGGCTCCCCGTGTGTTTCAGCCAGGTTCTAGCTAATACCTACCCGCCCTAGAGACATGTCGGCTCAGCGAAACGTCAAAGGCAAATTGAAAATTAATTTATGCTTCCAAAATTCCATAATAGATAGACGGGGCCTCACACCGTCGGTAAGCCGAACGCTCTATCGTGGTTTTGACAGTAAATCTAAAGTTGCTTCGATACGTACGACTCATAGTATCGAATAGCTAGCCATTTATGTTTTGCCAATTAGTTACGTCCTAGTATCTGTATTACCTACTTATTAATAGCAGAGTAATAATAGTAGCCCCTTTCTTAACATATAAATAAATAAATAGATAACTTTCACACAACATAAATACTTCTACTACCTTGTCCCAAATCAGGACACCCTGTGTAACCGGACAAGGACAATGTTAAAGAAGCTAGGACACCAGGTTTTGGTAGACAAGCGCGTAACCGCTACATCAACGAGGTAGTCGTATAATATACAATTATGCATATAACACAACAACTAGTGGCAAGTTCTGCTTACACTAGATAGATGAAGTGACGCCGACCCTAGAGCATATACAAAGTATACTCGGCTTAGAGAAAATCTCACAAACATCCATTTAACTAACCGGTCCGTCCTCGCGCAAACAACAAAAACATTGGAAATTTAAACAGTTGTCGCGACATAAGTGCGCTTGTACTCTGCGGTTGAGAGCCAGGAGCGCACTCGCGGGAGCGCCCAGAAAGAGTCGTAAATACTCCTGCCGCCGCTCACTTATAAATTAGGATCATAAAGCACTTGCCGAAGTTTGTTGGCGTCACGGCGATCATAAAACAGCGCTCGCGAGTGTCTCTGAGGGGCGCGACACGCCGCCCCGTGACTGCTGTGGCTATCTTTATCTCTCAGCCTCATCAGAATACTCTTTGGTGACGTTTTGTTCTATTTACGCTTCAAATCGTCATTCGTCGACATTTGCAGGTATCAGGTATGCCTACAACTGTGGCACACGTAGGTTTAACGAATGTTAATTTATTATCGCTCTTCACGAAATTAACGTACTTATTCTCTGCGTCATTACGATATTTTTTCCAAATAAATTTAACAACTTCAGAGATATTGAGGTTTAAAGTCGCACTGTTCTTGCACATTTAGACAAAAATGCATTTAAATCGTATACCGAACATTTCTTGCCAAGAGACCTTAACAAAATTTTCAACGCGCAATGTATTCAATACACCGAGATTTCAAACCAGCCTAGAGCTACTTTATGCTAAAGTTCCGTGTCATAGGGACGCTGAAACTTACGGGGCCATTGCGCACTAACATATCTTTTTATTTTAGTAACCCTAAAATTTTAATTGATTTCCCAGAAAAACATTATAATATAGTCTATTCTGGTGTCTAGTATGCGTAGTTTTTAACACCCTGTATGTGTTATTATTGTGTGCATCAGCATCGCATGTATTTCAGTACAAAGGGAAAAAATTGTGTTAATGTATCGTATTTTGCTCAAAATTGCGGTACGTTATGAATTCGCTTACAAGGGCCGAAAATAAATGAACATTTTAACAATTTCGGTAAATTTTCATATTAATTGGCTTTTATAATATTAGGGGTTAAAGTATGAAATTGCCGTTTCATTGCAATAGGTTCTTTGAATTGACATAGAATCTTCATGGTTTGAGGTTTTCGAATGAAACTTTTTTCAAATGGTTTCTATGATGTTCTTTTTTTAAAAAATGTGAAACATTTGAATATCGACTTTCAATTGTTTTTGTTATTCAATTTAGACAAGAAAGATGGATACTGCGAAAATTCGAGTGATTATGAGGCACCCATTTTTCGTATTTTTTTATTTTATTGATTTGACGCAAGTGAGTCAATATTGTGGGTAAGGTAACGTTAAACCATGCCGCTAATTCCTGGGTAGTTTGACTAGGGTCGGCTTCCACTATCTCTCTTAATTCATCGTTATTCACCTGTGTGGGCGGTCTTCCTCGTGGCTCGTTCTTTAAGTCGAAATTTCCATCACGAAAGCGTTTAAACCAAAATCGCACGGTGCGTTCATTAGTAGACCCCTCTCCAAACGCAGCATTGATATTGCGGGCTGTTTCTGCCGCGTTAGTTCCGCGTCGGAACTCGTATTCAAATATCACTCGAATTTTCGCAGTATCCATCTTTCTTGTCTAAATTGAATAACAAATACAATTGAAAGTCGATATTCAAATGTTTCACATTTTTTAAAAAAAGAACATCATAGAAACCATTTGAAAAAAGTTTCATTCGAAAACCTCAAACCATGAAGATTCTATGTCAATTCAAAGAACCTATTGCAATAAAACGGCAATTTCATACTTTAACCCCTATTATATGTGATAATAAATTTATCTACCTAGACTTATTGAGAAAAAAAACTGCTGTTTAGTGATTAAAAATTTAAATAAAACTAAAACTCTATTTGAGGGTTCCGTATCCAAATCAAGAAATCAGAAATCAATAATTTATTTCAACTTAAAGAATTTACATTCTGTTTGCTGAATGTCAATGTACTATGTTACTATGTTAGCCGTTGCCTTCGGGCCGTATTTGTAGTGGAGAAAAAGGCAGCGGGAAAAAAAAAGTCCACTCTGACCATCTTTTCTCAAATCATCTTAACCTTATACATCAAAGCCTATATGATATGATTCCGTTATAGCCACCAATAACTTGGGCATATATGGGCCCATATATGCCCAGTGATTCGAAAACGAACAAAATTATACACTTTCGAAAATTCATTATATTATAGTTCACTAATTATGCTAGAAAAATACCGGTAGCGCCATCTGTTATTATTATGATGAACTACTTTATTACCGCATAAATAAACAAATTACTCTATGGTGACAATTTATTTTTAAAAAAAAGGTGTCAAATTGATGTTGTGTTTTGGCGCGTCAAAAACATGTCGGCTTCGAGGAGAAGCGAAATCAATAGAAAGCTATTCTATTGATTTCTGCCACTATTATTATTCTAAAGTAAAGTTGAATATATTATCTGCTGTTTATGTAGTAGTAACTGATATTTCATGCAACTATTTAGTCCTAAATTACCTTGTAATTGTTAGGGTAAGGGACCCTATTACTAAGACTCCACTGTCCGTCTGTTTGTCTGCCTTTCTGTCACCAGAGTGTATCTCATGAGCCGTAATAGCTATAAATTTTCACAGAGGATGTATTTCTGTTGCTATGACAACAAATACTAAAAACAGAATAAAATAAATATTAAAGTGGGGCATACAACAAACGCCATTTTTTGCCGTTCTTTACTCGATATTCATAACGGCAACAGGTAGACGCTTGAAATATTCACAGAATATTCACTTGTATATCCACTTTAAAATTTAAGTTAAATTAAAATAAAATAAATATTAATAACCTATTTAGAGGCTAAAAATTCCACGCATTTTGGTACTTGAACCCGTGACCTCTGGCTAACCGTGCCAGCGCTCTCCCAAATGAGCTAATGGGCAAGTGCAGGCATCAGTGAAATTTCGAGCCTCTTTACAAACTTCTCTGTATTACGTACATGCAGCGACATCTGGCCGAAGCAATTAACATCACTTGCAGCCCCGAGTAACCAACTTTGCAGTTAGGGTTTTACATGGGAATGACATTGCTGTACCTACATGATTATATTCTATTCGTTGCACTAACACGTGCTGAGGACAATTTTAAAAACCTATTTAGAGGCAAAAAATTCCATCCATTCCGGGACTTGAACCCAGATTCCTGTTTAACATATAGGTAACATCACGTATAAGTCTACAGGGCGCACGCTTAATAGAAAACAGACCGATTAGAGTTTAGGTAAAAACTGTGCTACAGACAGGCGCAGGCTTATCTTAACGCCATCTATCATCTCAGTTCAGAACTTCATCCAAGTGTGTTAATAGGCCGCCATTTTGACATATCCGTCTCTTTCACACTCGTGGATTTCTTCAATGTATTTGTCGAAAGACCGCCTCATCACAGTTTGCGTCAGACATCATTGGTGTGAACGTGTCGTTGTTTTATCGAAGGAAGACCAAATCGTTATTGAGCGTGTTTACCTCCAAAATAAATGCTAAGTTTGATTAAATTTTGCAGTGGAAATCTGACCTACTCGATTTTTTTACAAATTTAGCTGTAAAATATCGTGACGTATTGGTTATTCAGTCGGTTTATCACCAAAAAATTTACACTATTTAGAAACCGATTGAGAGTTAGGTTACTTTTCTACTAAAAACTATCCATAATTTTATTAATGCATCGTTTCATTCCAAGATAAGTCTGTTTATTACTAAAAATCATCGCTGCTTTACGGACGCATTAATAGATTAGTCTTTATTCTAATATTTTAACTAAACTAAATTTATTTTTTACCGATTTATAAAATTCAATGTTAAGTCACTGTTTGTCCAAAATATTATAAGATTTCAGTATTTTCTTTTTGCTTAAACCACAACTTTAGTTTTGTTTTAGGACGAAAATGTCATCTTTAAGATCTAAAAAGATGTTGGAGCTGATCCAATCCCAAGATCGAGCACCATCGCAAAAAAAATGAAGAAAATTCATTTAAGCCCAAAGAAAATTCTGTTGATAGATAGATAGAGAACACTTTATTGCACAACCAGGTGAAAGATATTATAAATAGTTTCTTGTATCTAAGTAGTGGTATACAATTGGCGGTCTTATCGCTTAGAGTGATCTCTTCCAGACAACCTTTGGATGGAACCTGTTGACCTTGGTGTAACGGTAAACATTTTTCTAAACAACTGAAATTGTGATTAATTTCTGGCTATGACCTGCGTTACGCTTCCTACAAGCAAATTGAGGATAGCTCAGTATATATTTTTGTTTGTTTTAGGTGTTATTGGATGTTACAAATAAGCCAGAAAACCGTCATTATCCAAATGTGGAAGAATGTTTCTCTAAGTTAGAATCTGTTACATAGCAAAACAATCACCACTAAAGTGACCACAGAGAGAAGTATGATTGCTCTGTCGAGAACCAGCCTCCTATGGATTTAGAGAACCACCAGCATGATATTAGAGAGAGTGACTGCTATGTTGAGAATGTGTCTCCAATGAATGTAGAAAACTACCAACAACACAACAGAGAAGTCGAGAGCGTTTTGCTAATGATTTTGAAACCAGCGACGTAGACTGCAGTGATCATGATCGAGACCCTATATATAGGCTTCTTAAGGAAAAAAAGAAACTAATATTAGTTTATACGTCATGTCGTTTGAGTTCCTCAAGTTCGTCCAGTACAAGTAGTTCCTCAGCTTCTTCATCTTTCTCTTCAACTTCATCATCGAGACTGATTGATTCGATTACCAAAGTATTGTTATAGCTTCCTACAAGAATGATTGATCTCTATAATGCAAGACTTTTAATAAAAAATGTTCATTGAGATATTATTGTATTAATTATGTTAAGAAAGGATTATTTTTAGAAGTTATTTTTTGGTAGAATTTTGCAATGTGGATCATTTTGTAGGATTATACTCTTAACTCCTTTTGAGGTATTACCATTACATGTCTTGTCAAAAAGTTACGCGCAGTTCACATAACATGATGCTGTAACACTGCTAAGCTAGTTTTTTTGTTTCTGATGATTTATTTTCGTTATTACTTATATTCATGGTCCAACTTTTTAAATAAAAAGCCTTACCTTGAAAATGTGTTTAATTGTCTGATTCATATACCGGCTAATGATTAATTGAGCCCTTGACTTTATTTAAAATAGACTAATTACAAAATGAGTCACTTAAAATTTTACTAATTTACCACAGGTTTCAAAGTAGACAGACTTATCTCTGAAAGTATATATTAAATAAAATACTTTTTTTCAAACAGATAAAGACAAAAATTAAGAAAATAAATTAATCAAAGTTATTCATTGGTAATTAAACTATCTGAAATAAGTCTAATAGAATAGTTTTCAAATAAAATGTATCTTTTATTACCAATTAATCAGGCAAGGTCATTATTGTACTAACGTTTTTCGCGATTTCCCAAAAACTTACTTTTTTGAGTTAAGCCGGTATTTTATTAAGCGTGCGAGGGGGCGAGAAAATTGGTTAATTGTATCCAACACTATAAAAAAACCAATACTTGAGCTTTCAGGGCCGAATTTCACAACACTGCAATTTGTAGTTTATTATGACAATTATCCGTACATTGTGTAGCAGGTTTGTTTTATTAATCTGTGTATCAATAAACATAAATTTTAGTTTCATTAAACAGGCCCCAGGTAGTAGCCGACTCAGTCGGTTGCTATGGCAACCTCTCACTGGCGAGCAAGACGATATAGTTTCTTTTTAGTATGTCTGTTAATTATCTTGATAACATGCGATACAAATAAATTTGAATCCACTTTTAAAATTAGTATAAAATATATTTAATAAGATAAAAGAACTGAATGAACTATGAAATTAATTATTTAGGATAAAATCATCCGAACTAAAAATCTATGTAACCAACATAAAAACGCTAGCAAAAACACCTAATAGTTGCGTTCCGAAATAAGATGTGACAAAAAATCTTTATCTTTAGATTTAGGTGTACACATACCTACTTCATATGTGCATAAATTATGAAATATGTTTAAAATATTGTTTTTATTTGTTAAAATATTTTTTTTTATTTAAACTAAATTACTGGATGTTTATATTTTGTTAGTATTGTTATGTTGGGTATGTAATCTTTTTATTTCTGACACATAACTAAAAAAAAGCCTAGGGCGGATGAGACGGTATAACCTTTACGGAAAACAAATAAAACTGCGTTTGCAAGATGGCGAGCGATTACAAAGATTTGTATCGAATCATCGTTCTTTGTCATAAAAATCACAAAACCTAAAAACGTAGGCTAATTAATATAGCAAAACACCATTTGCCGAGTCAGCTAGTGGATACTAAACGACCACGGAAGACGGCCGGGCGATGTGAGGACGGAATTGACTTTTATCAATAACTATACAAATATAGTATACAAGTTAACCCATGATAGGAAATCGAAGTGATGTCGCTCTGTAAAATACTATATATTTTTAATTTATCATTTTCATTAAACTTTATTACGCACGTATAACACGTTACAACAAATACATGCCTACATTTATTTTGTAGCGCCGCTTAAAAAGAGTTTAGACCTCTGTTCTCGGCCATAGCAAAAAATTAGTAAAATATTATCTTTATCAAAGCGGATAATTGTAACTCTGAGGTACGATGTTTTTGGGCTGCAGTGGTACCTACACCCATATTATGGGCAACGTGAGATGGCCTCTGAAGCTGCCTAGGAATATGTCTACTTGAGGCAGACTTCCATTGGAAAGCGTCTAATTAAAGAACCAGGCCACAAGAAAAATCCAGCTGGGTTGGGCTGTCTTCGGGAAATTGCGCCAGGTGTTCTCGTAGTATTCCATAATTTCTAAAATGTCTTGCCGGATTACCGGAATTATTATTTATTATTTGTTCAACGGAACTAAAATGAATACTGATGATAGGACTAGTCCACCAATTTCAAATTTTTCAGCATTGTAAAGTTTTTGTCATAGTCACTAAAATTTGTTAAAAATTTTACACTAAAATTTGTCACTAAAATAGAATTATCTTTGGGTTAGTCATATCTGCCGAAGAACCATTAAGCAATTAAGTCAAAAGTTTTTACTTTCAAACACATTTTATACCAGGAACACTGGTGATAGCTGAATGAAAATTATGCATCTCCGGGAATGTCCAAAAGGGCCTATGGTCCAATGAATTGCATGTGAAGTGAAGGTTGCTTCCGTGTCTCTTTTTAGAAACAAACTTGTACGCCTGTTCATGTACGTACGTATATTTACTTGGATATTGAACATCATTGCACTTGGCTATCAAAGACCTTGCGAAATGGAAAGACAGGCTAAAAAACCCAATTGCGTTTTAATATGCATAATTATGCAGGATTCTGCTCACTCCATTTTACTTCAAAATCTTGTGTCTCCTGATAAACATTTTCGATAATTTTCCATTATATTTGAAAAATTCTTACGAAAAGCACATTCATGATTTCGGTGCACTATTTTCGGTGTAACCTGAATTCGGTGCTAGAAATATAAGGTTAACTTCTGGGAATCTAGATGCCCAATTAATAAGCAATTCGTTTCCAATAACAATTTCGTGAAGCTAAAAAAAAATCGACCACTGAAGTCCGATGTGGAAATGCTCTTACGAAAAGCGTGCTCCCCCCAAATGGAGAAATGTTCTTTACATTGACCTGGTTGACCTGGTTTTATTTAAACTACGCTTGCAATTTGTCAAAGACTACCGCGAGTACCGTATGTCACACGCTACGAAAACTGGGCAGCCATACCGTAAAACTCTTTTTTTCGTAAAACTTTTCGCTTTTTTTTGGCGCCACCATATGCGGCACCGAGTTAAATAGATCGTATAGAGATCGCAAAATCGCGCGGAAGCAAGAAAAAAAGAACAAACTAGAAGTAACAGAAAGCCCGCTTCCAACAAGTCCAAAACACTTCTGATAGACAAGTAAAGTTTCTAAAAAAACCATAAAAAAGCGAGGCGTTTGACGTCAGCATAAAATACCAGCATCAAAGAAATCTCGCAAACTTTTTCTCAGAATGGCAACCAATAATTCTAGGTAGATAGATAGATAGATAGTCTCTACATAAAACGAAAAAAGAAGAGCCTTTTGCACCATCGGAGCACACTAACTGAGGGACGACTCTACATATTTGTTCAATAGAATTACTTGCGTAATTTAGAGTAATCATCATCGTCGCGGGTTCAAGTCCCGGCATGGGTGGAATTTTTAGCCACTAAATTGGTTTTTAAAAATTGTCCTCAGCACGGATTAGTGCAACAAAAACAATATAACCATGAAGGTATAGCAATATCATTCCGATGTAAAAGCCTAACTGCAAAGTTGGTACTCGGGGCTGCAAGTGATGTAAATTAATTCAGCCAGATGTCGCTGCCTGTACGTAATACAGAGAAGTTTGTAAAGAGGTTCAAACTCGCCGATGCCTGCAATTGCCTATTAGCTTAGTTGGGAGAGCGCTGGTACGGTTATCCAGAGGTTGCGGGTTCAAGTCCCGGCATGGGTGGAGTTTTAAGCCTCTAAATAGGTTTTAAAAAATTATCCTCAGCACGGATTAGTGGAACAAAAAGAATATAAAACATTCTTGCCTCACAAGCTTATCGTTCGTAAGTTGCAACTGCCTACCCGCATTAATTTTGAAAAAACTGGTTAAAAGAAGGTGCTGGTATTTCATAACACAGGTTTGTAGGCTACTATAAATACCAAGAAACTATTACTACGCATACGAATCAAACAATGTACCACATAATGTAAGTGACTTATTTATTTATTTTATTTGTGTTTCAGCACCTGATGGAAAAATGCATGGAATATAACCTGCCACTGACTGTGCTTTGCCTTCGTCAATTATGAGAAGGCTTTCGATAGTATCGAGCACTGGGCAGTGTTCCAATTTCTCAATCGCTGCAAAATTGACAAAAGGTATGTGGATGACTTCCGGGAGCTATATAGGTCTGCCACATTGCAGGTGCGACTACACGAACTGACCAGACCCATTAAAATCAACAGAGGAGTGCGTCAAGGTGACACCATTTCGCCCGAGCTCCTCACCAGCGTTCTCGTTGATATAATGAAGAGTCTTGACTGGTGTGAAAGAGGTGTCTCCGTCGACGGCGCGTACATGTCGCACCTGCGTTTTGCCGATGACATCATGCCGATGACAATGGCCGAAAACGTCAGCGATCTCAAATGCATGCAAACGCAGAACTGCATGAAGCTTCCCTGAGGGTGGGTCTTAAGATGAACATATCCAAGACCATGGCTAACCATGCAGTCAATGTACCGAATATCATCGTCGGTAACTGCCATGTAGAGGTAGTAAGTAGATGAGTATGTTTACCTTGGACAGTGATCGTCTTTCGACCGAGAATCCCAGGTTAGGGAAATGGCGTGGCGGATTCAGCTGGGATGGGCTGCCTTTGGAAAACTTGCCAACATCTTCAAATCGAATATCTCGCAGTGTCTGAAGACTAAGACTTTCAACCACTGTGTTCTGCCTATCCTCACGTCGCCAGTCTCTTCAAAACCAAAGGTTTGCTGGAAGAGAATGCTTCTTGCATTAAGCACGCCCTTGTACACTTACAATGTAATTAGTGCAATAAAGAATTAAAATAATAAATAATATGGGGCCCAAACATGGACGCTCACGGAGTAGAATATGCACCGGGTCAAAGTGGCACAAAGAGCTATGAAGCAAGCCAGGCTAGGCCTCAGACAGACAGACAGACAGTATATAGAGTACCAAATGCCGTCATCCGTCGTCGGATGAAGGTTAAAGATATTGGTGACCGAATCTCGAGGCTGAAGTGGCGATGGGCGTGACACCTGGCGAGGCGGAAAGACGGCAGGTGGACCAGGGCAGTAACGGAGTGGCGGCCGAGAACCGGGCAGCGTTCGGTCGGTAGGCCAACAGCTCGATGGTCGGACGATGTTGCTAAGTCGGCAGGGCACCCGTAGATACAAATGACGAGCAGTGGGCAAAGGTGGGCTGATGATGATGACGATTCTCAACAAAACAAGACCATAATTTGATTAGTTTGCCAAACTGCTAATGCAGTTTCGATAAACTGCATGCAAGCTGATACTTTGGACAATAAACTTTATCTCATCTCATCTCATCTTACAGCGCTTTAATAGAGGGTTATGTCTTGTGTTCAACACATTAATGAGCAATATTTTTAAAGAGAAAAGTCTGTTAATTAAGTTAAAACTTTTTTTAAAAGCATACTTTGTTATCTTCTTCTCCACACAACTAATAACTTTTATAAAGTAAACATTTATGGTCTCATTTATTTAGTCATTAACTTTAAATTGTCTGTGGAAAAGGGGAAGACGTAACACAGATTACTTAAACTGCCACTGAGGAGATCGTGTTTTTAATATTTATACCGAAAACCGTTTGTTTTTAAAATGAATAAAATATTTGAATGAAAAAAAAATATACGGGTTTTTAGGGTTCCGTAGTCCGACAAGAAACCCTTATAGTTCCTCCATGTCCGTCGGTTTATCAGTCTGTCTGTCTGTCCGCCCGCGGCATAGCGCAAAGACCGGTGGTACTAGAAAGCTGTAATTTGGTGTGTGTATACATATTTATCACGCCGACAAAGTTAAACAATAAAGTGTTGGATTTTTTTTACTGTACCTCCCCTAAAATGAAAAGTGGGGATGATATATTTTTTCTCGTCTATCCCATCATGTGGGGTATCATTGGATTATTCGTTGAAAAATATTGTGGGTGTAGGAAGACCATTTTTCGATTTAGGGTTCCGTTTGCGAAATATTTAGCTTTAAAGCGCAAATATTATCATAATATGTATTGAAAAAAAAGGTTAATAGGTTTCAATTTCTAACAGACAACTAACTTGTTAATCTGTGGAATCCTATTATTGGCTTTAGAACATTGTTACTGCACTACACTTAAGCTACTATTGTTAATTAAGTTGTTGGTTTCCCTAATAAACTTAAAATAAAATAAATAAATAACATAAAAATTTTTGTCCGAGTAAAGTGGCTCCCCCCTCCCCTAAACGGTTGATTGTAGAAACGTGAAAAAATTCAGGTTAGTATCACATATAATGAACTGGGAACGAAAAGTATCACGGCTAAGTAGACTTTACAAGTTAACAAGTAATAGGCAATCAACTTATAAAAGTAAAATTTCTTAAAAAACCCATTGAAAATTATTTCGATGAAGTTGTTAGTTCTGTAAAGCAGAAAAGAAAATGCTCTTTCTACGGAACCATACATTGCGCGTGGCCCAACACGCACTTGGCCTTTCTTTATTGTTTGAAAGAGTTCGATGCAGTTTTCACTTCTTCGGCGATCTTCTGTGGTCGCTAGTAGAGCGGGAGCGCCCACCGCAGTGGCTCTGTCGCGAGTCGAGCAGCGGCGAAGTTAGTTGGCGCGAGTTGGCCCGGACCGGCCTCTCTCATAGTTTGGAAGACGACTTCATCGCCACATTTGTATATGTACTTAACTCGAGTCGTTATTTCACTTAGTTGGAAACTGTTGTACTCGTATAACGTGTATATGTACTATTCCGTACAACGCAATGTAAGCTCTATTGCCCACCGCACAAGAGCAAAATGTTAAAGTTGATGAGATTTGTCGCTGACCCAACCTAAAGTCGGATATGGACGCTTTAAAATTGCATGTCACAAAGAAAGCACACACCCTCTAGACAGTAAATTTCAATCGGCAATCGACAACTGAGCCTGAAATTATTCCAATATCACAAACAACGCTCTCGTACAATTGTTAGGGGAAAAAAATATTATTTCCCGACACGCAGAGAGCTTTTTCTATTCCGCGGCACTTCGTGCCTTCTTGGCGCCTTCTATTGGTAGGGTTGTTGATCAGTAACCTAAACTTAAAAAAAAATCTATGATGATGAAGATACAACCTGTGTACCATCAGAATTTCTCTTTTGGAGCTTAGTAAGTAGCCCCGGCTGCCTGAGTGATCTTAAACGATCACGAAGGTTAAGCAACACAGGGCGCGTTCAGTGCATGGATGGGTCGCCGTCTATGCCTAACGTTAGTGGCATTTTTCGAGCGGTTCCGTGCTTCGCAAGGCACGTTAAGCTGTTGGTGCCGGCTGCCGTCGATAGATGGCAGTCGTTAAGCCAAGTCAGAGGCCTTAGGGCGGCTTGACAACTTCTGACAGTAGACGAGCCACTAGTCTACAAGCCTCCACCAATCCGTACTTGGCCCCCGTGGTGGAGTATGGCCTATACCTTCCTCAGGGAAGAGACCCGTGCCCCTCGGTGGGGACATAATGGGTTGATGATGATTGAAGTAGCCCGGTACGGGAACACTTTCACTTGACCTAAATCGCGTAGAGATTCATCATCACCATCATCATTCAGCCACAAGAAGTCCATTGCTGGACATAGGCCTCCTCCATGGATTTCCTAAAAGATCGGTTGGAAGCGGCCTGCATCCAGCGCCTTCCTGCCACTTGGATGAGGTCATCTGTTCATCTCGTAGAGATTGTATTCGATAAATTAATAACTGAAGCAAAACGAATTTTTGGCTTTTTAGTCATGCGACCGGCGCGATTTTTTTAGTCAATTGTGCATTAAATCACTAATAAACTGACTTGTTATAAAATATAATTCTAAATACCACGAAAAGAGGCAAATTTATAAGATTTTCTATGTTTAAATGATTTTTAACTAAGAATTTGGCGAAATTGGCGAAATAAGAAAATTATTATTTTTTATGTTTCGTAATTCATAAAAGCAGTCGCGCCCGTCGTGTTTTTGACAAAACAGCCTCTTGGTCTTCAGCTATCGTAAAGTTGTGTGGAAATTGTTCTAGGCAATTTATTAGGACAAGATAATTTGTCAAACGAGTCTAATAGAACTGGCGCAAAAAATATTCCTGTAGCAAATCAAAATGTCTATGTTTCACCTTTATCGATACTACGGAGTTTGATGCCTAGTTGGCAGCTCTAAGCTCGGCTCCAGCGTCCCGTCGCGACGTAAGGTGCGTGTGAATAATTCAGTCGATACGATGCTTGCTCTCCCGGGCTTTGAATGGAATACCAACATCTGATCTGTGATTGTGCACGATAAATCAGTTTCTTTTTCCCCTTCGAATCTTGTTTTATCCTTTGTGAACGAATTCTCCCGATAATCTAAATTATTTGTGCGATATGTTTCACAAGTTATCCATCGGCAGCAATTTGCGTATCTGTTTAAATCATGAAATGCCTACTTTAATAATGAGAAATAATTTTCCAATTAATGCCTTTCTTCGCTTCGAACCAACTCAATTTTCAATTTTACATCAACGTATGTCGATGCTTTCGTCATTTAAAGTACCTGGATAGAGCAACAGAATTTAAATAAATTAATAGCAAATGAACTTGACTCCGTCATACAACAGGTTACTGAAAAAATGTTTGGCAGCGTCAAGTTCCAAGATTGTTTGATTTTTGTAATTAAATTTAGAATTTTAAAGTTTTGCTTATTGGAAGTAGGTATAGCTTTGATATGAGGATTGGTAAATGATATAATATTATAATATGATGTACAAGTTTAAAACTGTAGTTTTATTTCACCGTAGCGGAAACTTCGATGAATACAGAATAAAAGAAAATTTACAAGTAAAAGTTGTCAGTAATCGTGTCTCGTCAAGAGGTAAAGCAGCAATGAAAATCCAAAACAAATCTAGAATAATATAGGTACTAAATCACTAAACTTAAAATCAATATAGACGGGGTTAGACGGGGTCGTTGGAGGCGACGATTAAATGCAACTACCTTCTCTGTTGTAAATGATTCGTTAGGAGACATGATCCTTTTTTTTAAGTTTTCTATAATTGATCATGTAAGTGTGATTTCCGCATAAGTGGTGAGTAATTCTTTCCTATGTTAATTGCATGCTAGCCGCTGGTGTTTGTTTCTACCTTCATTCTTTTGATAAAAGGGATTGTAATTTTATACTTTGCTTTTATATGCTAAATCTAGTTATAAGTTAATAAGTAATAGCCCTCAGTATTGATGTAATGCTGTTTTAGCTGTACAAACCATTTTACATGAGTATCCTTTCTTTAGTTCCATTATAATACCTAGGTACCTAGTTAGTACCTAAATTACCTAGACAAATTTTGCATGATTTCTTCCACATCATTGATCACTACTTAATGTACAATGAATCGTGTGATTTTAAAACGACACATGTCCTTTCATTACAACTTTGCAGGAAATAGAAAAAACTGTTTTATTCAAATACTAATATCTACAACAGCAATATTTTAGCATATTATATTGATTTTTGTATGAATAAACTACAATTTTTTTTTCTAATGTAAATCAGTAGGTAGGTGTAAATAATTTAATAAAAAAAAACGGGCAAGTGTTATTTTAAAAACACATGTGACTTGTGTTGTTTTAAAATCACACGATTCAAATTGAGAGCCGCTTGCATGGCTGATCTTCCATCTTCAAGAATATTCCCAAAAGTAATGCTGCAGGCAGTAACACGAATTCAGACATTCCAAGAAATGCCCAATTTGGAATTCCAGGGTTCCTACCACTTTGCTTGCTGCATTGCTGTTTGGCTGTGACCTGTTGTCCGGTGCCGCCTACGGCAACACGCTCGCGTTTTCCTAACGTGTACTACCCGCAACTCTCCGCAAGCTAAGTGTGCTCTCATTCCGGACTAACTAGTGCAAAGTGAACTGTAATTTATTATAAAAACTCGAATTCATTATTAGAGACTCTCGACCCTGAGTGATAGCTGTGATGTTCTTTTTTTAAAAAATGTGAAACATTTGAATATCGACTTTCAATTGTTTTTGTTATTCAATTTAGACAAGAAAGATGGATACTGCGAAAATTCGAGTGATTATGAGGCACCCATTTTTCGTATTTTTTTATTTTATTGATTTGACGCAGTGAGTCAATATTGTGGGTAAGGTAACGTTAAACCATGCCGCTAATTCCTGGGTAGTTTGACTAGGGTCGGCTTCCACTATCTCTCTTAATTCATCGTTATTCACCTGTGTGGGCGGTCTTCCTCGTGGCTCGTTCTTTAAGTCGAAATTTCCATCACGAAAGCGTTTAAACCAAAATCGCACGGTGCGTTCATTAGTAGACCCCTCTCCAAACGCAGCATTGATATTGCGGGCTGTTTCTGCCGCGTTAGTTCCGCGTCGGAACTCGTATTCAAAAATCACTCGAATTTTCGCAGTATCCATCTTTCTTGTCTAAATTGAATAACAAAAACAATTGAAAGTCGATATTCAAATGTTTCACATTTTTTAAAAAAAGAACATCATAGAAACCATTTGAAAAAAGTTTCATTCGAAAACCTCAAACCATGAAGATTCTATGTCAATTCAAAGAACCTATTGCAATAAAACGGCAATTTCATACTTTAACCCCTATTATTAAGTTAAAAAAACTGCTGCTAGAAAAATTAAACTGTAAATAGTTTATTTCTACCTACTGTATTTTCTTGAAGATTTCCTTGGCTAACTAAATTACTACCACCTACCAACAGTTCATACCTAAAACGCGACAATCATATTGCTAAGCTATTATGCACTTTTAACAAAAAGCCGTGAAATCCCAGCAAAACATATATATAAAAAAACTGGCCAACTTCTCGTCCCGAAAAATATGTTATATGTAAGTACTTGCCCAGTTCCTTGTCATCACGCAATCAGCAATGTTCTGATAGACATGGAAAGTATGTGTGAATTTAATATTTACACACCATACTTGGCAAGTTGTTAGTACTTACATATCATTTTTTTTTGGACAAGAAGTTGGCTAGTTTTTTTACATTTATGTTTTGCTTGGACCAATTATATTACTTGACTCACAGCTTGAATGAGTTCGAATATACATAAACTAAAAAAAACCCTTTAATTAATAACGGCGAATTCAACATTTAGTTTTAAATCTTCGTAGGAGTCCAGTTTTCTTTAAAATAAAATGATCAAAATAAAATGCCTAGGTTCAGCTCAGTTATTTTCGCAGACGTCATTTTCAGCTTAATCAGAAGTATAATTTAATGGCGCCGGAAATATCAAAGTGAAGCTCTTGAAAAATTAAAGTGAGTGATGATGATAATAATAATAAATCACAATAACCATCTCCCGCCGAGCTTTCCGAGTACCTAACAAAATTAACCGCTACTGACTGAAATTATTTCAGTCATTTCAAATATTTTAATTGACAAACAGAAATCCTGCATGGAAAATAGCGATTAAATTGTGCTTGCACTTGCGGAATGTTAATTCAATAAACAAATATCACGTGAAATAACGGCTGAAATTATTTTCAAACGAATCAGCATTAATAATCTCTCTTTTTGAAAGGGTTTGTTTGAAAGGGGAAAGTTTTGTAACTCCTTTAGTGCAATGCGTACTAAAACTACATTACTGGACAGTGTGTTAAGCAACTGACTCCCGATATGGAAACTAAACACGCTGGTGACCGAAACAAACTATCCATAAAATTTTACAGGGAAATCAAATCATTAATACAATCAATGAAAATATAAACGCACAAACCTACATACAAACAAACATAATACTCTTTTTGCATGGTCAATCGAGTAACAATGTTTTTTAACCACCCAACAAGCTTTCTAGCGTGACAAATGAAGAAATATGTATTCAAGAAATATGTATAAAAGAATTGCATCTGTTTAAATCGCTACCGCAGCGTAGGAGGCCTACCAACTCACTGGAACGATGATCTGAGGCAGATTGCTGTCATTGGCTGGATGAGGATTGCCGAGAACAGAAGAAGGTGACGTGACGTGAGGAGGTTATTTATGTCCAGCAGTGAATGAGCAGTGATTGATTGCTTGATAGAAATCGCAACCAATTTACACGTGAAGCCAAGTCCACCAATTTTGGAATGATTTTCGTTACTTTTTCACATATTTCATAAGCTGCAAATTTCAATTTTGTCGTACGAGTTTTCTTATTTCACGAAAATACTTAATTTTTTACTATATCTATACAGGGTGGAAACTTTCAGCGGGGCAGCAAGGGTAAAGAACCTTATCCGTTGCAGCTACACGAAAATCGTCTTAGGAGATTATCCATAAATTTTCATGAAATTTTGATCCCCATTCACATGTTTAAAAAAATGTGCAGTTAGCAAGAAAATAGCCATATCACTTTTTTTTGCACCAATCGATCATGTTTCTAGTACTGTTCAAAAACTTCTATTGGACCAACCATCGTTGGAGTACCAAAAAAAACAGAAATCTCAAAAAACGTTTCTGATACATTTCGTAGGAAATCATTTCATTTCATTTCATTTATTCAATGCATTTCACGAACAATCTCGAAAAGATAGAAAAGTTACTTAACTAGTTGAACATGAACCCTGTAAGGGTATAGCAGATCATTCCTGGTCCTAAGAAAGAATTTATGTAACTGAAATATAAAAAATAAAATAAAAGATAAATAATCACGTAGACGGTAATGCAATTTTACACATATCAAAAATATCTAGAAATCATATTAATTTAATTTTTTTTATAATATAAACCTAACCTGATGATGTTATTCTTACTTAAAATCTTGCTATTTCTTGCCCTATGATATCAGGTGCTCGATGTTTCCGCCATCATGACAAATGCATAGGTTGATTCGTTTCTTTCCCGACCTAGCGGCTGCTGACAATTTATTTGGATGAATCCATTAGCATTAAGTCCACCTTTTGTACACTGTCTTTGTGCAATAAAGAATTCGTAATAATAATAATCCCATACAAAATTGTAGTTAGCGAGTCTTTTTGTTCTCAAAAACTATCGTATTGCTTTTTTTAAACATCAGTTTTCAAGTAGCCCCACAAAAAGAAATCTAGTGACGTCAGATCTGGACTACGCGCTGGCCATGAATTAGGGCCATGTGTTCCTATCCAATGATCACCAAACTGTCGGTTCGAAGTAGAACGCGTACTGCGGCTGTTGTGTGGTGGAGCGCCATCTTGTTGAAAAAACACTCTTCGTGAATCCGACAATGGTAAATCATCGACGAGTTGTTCAACATTCTCTATATTATGTTGTTATGAATGTTGGAATTCAAGGTGCCTACATAAAATTCCACCATTATCACTAGGTTTCACATTACAACACACCAACAATAAAAAGAAAACCGAATTTGATTATGGGTTTCCCAAAACCAGAGAGGACTTTCTCTACGCCAATAATGGCGATTTCGCCCGTTGTACATTCCATTATTAGAAAAAAATGTTTCATCAGACCATAATATAAAATTCAGAACATGGTTATCTCAGCTTATTTTTCCTCTTGACAACCTGCAAGTAATTCTTCGAGTGGCATCCCCTGAATGTAAGGCTTGAACTAGTCGCCCCTGTCGGTAACATTTATGACCATACTTTTCCATATCTGTAGTACGAAACGATTTGCGACACCTAATTCTTCAGCGACTGCTCTTGATGATATGTCGGGATAAGCTTCGACAAGTGTAACAACAGAAATGAACTTCAAATTATCATCTAGTATAAAGAGCCACCTTCTGCAAAATTTCTGTATAACCAAACTAAAAATTTCACCTCTCGACCAATGTACATGCATCACATATACACCATAATTACGGACAACTCCCAACCGCCGTTAGAATTTCTACGAGGTAACCATAGAACAAAAAAAAGAGATAACTATTATGTTTTATATACATATAAGTTCTGCATACAAGTCGGTTTCTAGGCGCAAGCAAAGCCTCAACCGCAGTTTGCGTGACTCGTGATAATTATTGCGCACAAGTTCACCTTTCACCCGATGTGATTCATTCAGATTTCATGAAGAAAATTATTAGGTTTACTGAAATTTCCATTCAACTATTGGGGAAACAGTAATTGCTCCCTAATGTAGTTTTCAACCTTTAATCACTGATTTATTTTAAATCGTTGTTTACATGTTAACTTTACGCTCTTTCTACTGTTTGATAAAACACAGTAATGAAACATTTCACTTTGTAGGCAAATGTGTCTACAGCAATACGTATATTGGTCGGTGTCAATAATGTCTGTCCGCATCCAGATCCCAAGAGTTTTGTTCGTAAAAGTTGTATTGTTTCTTTACCCGTTGGACGAATTTCCATACGAAGTAATTCGTGACTCTACCCATGTGTGGGTGTAGGTACGTCGGCTCGTAAATCTCGCGACAAGGGGATTTCTGTTTGTGAACTTACTTTTTTTATTTCCACTTTATCTGTGTAACGAAAAGGACTGCGAATACTCAGACGCAACTCGGGCGGGCCGGGTTAACTTCAATAAATCAATTTGTACACTTACTCGTACTTATGTGCCGCACCGACTGAGTACGCGAGTGCGGGACGTGTCACGACTAACTCGTTCTGAATGTTAAAATTTTCACCCTGTCACAGAGTTTTAATACGGTAATCCTCACAGGAAAATATGGAGATAGGATTCTTTATTGCATACGCGATCACGTGCGCATAATTTAGATTTCTATGCGAAATAGGTATTATCTAAAAGCGCAGAAGATTTACTAAGGAAAGATTGAGGAATATACTGGCTTAGTAAAATATTTGTACTATGACAACCAAGTAACAATGAGACCCACACAGTGCTATTAAGTTGCTTTGAGAAAGTTTAACGTAGCACAGGATTCAGTTACCCTGTAAACAAATTACGCAGCCGTACCGTTGCGTCCGGTCCGTCATGTCCATTTTGCATCACAAAGTTAGATGTGTTTGTCGTTCTATTTTAAACACGATAACGCTAACTTTTGCAGTCCTCGAAATGTGAATACCGTGTTGTGAAAATGTGACTAACGGAAACAGTACATGTAACTCGGCGTCCTTCCTCGGAACACGTTCAAAGCTTTTCGCTCTCGACTCGCGATGTCAGTACACTTTATCTTTTAAGTTCTATCTTAGCTCTCTGCATCAGATGCCGTGACGTTATATTATACTATTTATACTTTACTATATTATTCGGTTTCGATAGCTCTCGATAGTCAATTTCTAAAATATTTACTTCGTAGTTTTACATGAGTTACATGAAATTTTCATAGTTTAAATGTAGTCATCTTTTTAATTTATCTTTGATTTTTGAATAAATATATATTTAAGCAATGAAACCACTGAAATTAGTACTAGTATTTATATTTAGTTAACAAAATAGGCTCACAGTTTTAAGTAGCTGTGAAACGACCGTTGTTCTTAGAATTTAACTAGAAATGTAAGACGACAGCCTGCGAAGTAGACGGTTTTTCATTCAGAATACAAAGTTCTCCCATTTAATTTATATGAAAATTTCTCATGCTAGAACTTAAAATGTATGTCTCAAGTAGACAAATTTCCTCAATTCACTCGCATTTATTAACCATCTAAACGCGAGTATGTTCTATTTCAGAATCAAACTCCAAATGCTTACGAAGATTGGCATTAAACAGTAGATTAATATTAATTACAGGACGATTGTGACTAGTGTTCAACACATCCATGACTAATATTTTAAGTTGAAAACTCTGTTAATTAAGTTAATACGTGTTTTGAAAAGAATAAATGTGGAGTTTCTTTCTTAGCTTCTTCTCCACATAATCCATTAATTTCACAACTTTGACGTTCATTAAGTAAACTAACAACTTTGACGTTCATTAAGTAAACATTCTGTTTTTATAATGAATAAAAATATTTGAATTGAATTGAATTGAATTGCAAAAATCATGTACCAGCAATATTAAGCCCAGTTACATGTAATAACAATAAGAAAGAAAAAAAAGAAGACATTTATTCAAATTGTTACAGAAACACAATGTAAACACTTCGGTGAACAAACCAAATACACGAAAATCAACAAAACTAAAATAAAAACAAAACAATCGTGAAGAGAACATAGATATTAGATAGATAAAACATTTATTGAGAAACACACATATGGCATAACACGAATCATTAATTACCATCAAATTATAGATTTGCAACAAAAATAAATCATAAAAATTAATAAAAATAGAATTCTCACAGTACATTCAGCTTAGATCTTAACAATTAATAAAAATAACATTCTCCAATCACATTCCATCAAATTACATAATGTTACATAATTTGTAAAATTATATGGCACTACTTGGCCAAATGTGGGTGTGCCGCAGCAGCCCACAAAGGCCGTATCTTGGCATTATGTAAATACCCGCTTTTATAAAGCAAATATTTTGCTGATTTTCAGCTACGGCCGAGGGATGTGAGAACGGGAACATGTAAGGCATATAGAATCGAAGGCGTTGATTAACTAGGATACCCTGTGGTATGGTAACCAGGCAAGGACATCACAAACATGGCAATACACCAATACTGATGCCATATGTACTAAAATGAACGGCGACCCCCAGTGGGAATCGAACCCATGACCTCCGGCTTGGTAAAAATATCGTGCTTAAGCTGCCTAAACATGTAGGATTTTCTAAAACAACAGTCAAGCAAAAAGGCAGAGAACTACCAGGGCTTTCTAAATGATTTTTCGTATTTTACGAATCACGCCGGTTTTTACATCAGAATGCTTCAACAAGCCTTCTGTCTCCATTTTTGCACCAGTATCATCAGACTAATAAAAAAACACAGAAATCAGTTCGTGAATAATATTAAAAACCGTAATTTTTTATATATATATATATATATTAACAAGTTATATATATAGTTATATATATGTAACTTGTTAATGTCCTCCCAGAATTCTTGTCTCAATTTTTCACATCAGTATGATTCAACAAGTGACCATGTACTTATTGGATCATTCTTTTTTTTTGTTAATTAGGATTGTCTTTGTTTAAATTGATATATAGTTTTTTTATTCAGCTGCTACTTCTTCTGGCCATTGTTCCAACTGTGGTTTGCAACCAGTTGCAAATTAAGATTTTTTTATTCTTTGTTCTTTAAAAAAACGAAAATACTTTAAAACTTCCCCAGGCAATCTCCCAGAAAAAAATATGAAATTCTCTCTCCGGCTCTCATCGAGAACTCTTAGCTTTTTGCCGTTCTTTTGGGACAGTCTCAAAGAGAGAGAGAGAGAGAGAGAGAAAGAGAGAGAGAGAGAGTTGAGCACAATAAAGAAGCATGCGCACCGCAAATTGGCGATTTCAAGTGCAAAATTATGTGAGAAACTCAGACCTGTTTTTTGTCAAGTCAACTTTTCTTCACTGCATAAACAAAACAAAGTATTTCTGTGTCAGTAGAGACGTCTACTAAGAAATAAAATGTCGTAGAAGCTACTTGCTCGAGGAAATTCTATATTTTCAAATGTAGCGTCTACATCATATGTGATAAGCAGTAATAAATTCAAATGTGAAAGATAATGTTCACGTTGTAGCAGAAACTCGCGCCACTAAATTAAGAGGAACAAAACTGAGTCGAAACGGAGAAAGTGAACTTCCAGTTGAAATTAATGAAGATTACAAAATTCACGGCCATTGAATGCCGCGCTTCGGCGAACCTTTGACTTTAAGTCGCTTGTTAGACTAAATTGAGAGAAATAATAGGTCTCGTTTGTCAGGTTTAACGCTTTCAGTTCCTCGCAACATTTTTCGCGCCAATCAATATATACTATACTTAATTGTTTTGTTGCCCGACTCGGTTGTCGATCGAATCTGTTGAAGTGTCAGAGAATGAAACAAATGGGTACTCACTTCCTGCCCTTGTGATCGGTGTAGACGATGTGGTTCCTGGTAGCCGGCGGCTGACGGGCGCGGCCCAACGAGTGTGGGTCCATGGTGGCCTAGTGCGGCCGGGCCGGGCCGGGGCGCGCGCCCATGCGGAATCCTACTACAGCCAGCGAGTGTCCGGCGACGGACACCACCCCACCGTTGTGCAGTTAGTGACCGCTTCGGCCCGAGTTATTCGACCGCGAGCAGCCGCGCGGCACTGTTTAACAACTTTGCATGGCTGGCTTGTTAACTGTTCCGCTCTGACATTGTACTGAACAGTTTCGGCTTCTTAGCCGCGAAAGTTCTCCTTGCTTTGTTGATTTTGTTCGTTAAAGTACTGTTTGTTAGTCGTGAATCGTATATCAGCAACGGTTCCGCTTTTCGGTCAAAGTTTTGTATAGCATTCGTTGCTATTTTCTTCATTTAATTAATTTAAGATATAAGAGTAAGTAAAGTTTTAATATTTTAACAATCAATAGGACTATATTGCGCAACTAACATGTTCAAGATTCAAATGCAAAACCCTTTCTGAGCTCAGAAGTCAAGCGCCAACGTCTTAAATATTTATAACTCCACAAACAAAAAACTAGAACCTTTGACAAAAGAAGTCTTTCGTCACATCCCCGAACCTTTACGTTACCGGCACGTAAAGTATGTGCCGAAGGTCGTACAGCCTTTATGTAGAGGCTATGTGGAGAGTATATAAGTAGGTACATAGGAGATATTTACGTTCGGCGGTAGGCGGGGCGAGATCGAGGCGGGCTTGTAATCGACATGGAGGTGGAGTGAGTCGCTGTGTGTCAATACCTCGCCAGCCTATTCAGAGTTGTAGGTATGTAGCTATTGATATACCTATTTATTCTGAAAATATTATACAAGATTAAATATTTTTGCTATAACACATAAACATTATTTTATTGCCAATGTCATATAGGTCATATTTTATTGGGCAAGTACCTATTTTAAGACAGTTTTCAAATCATCAATTAATCACAATTGAATCTCCGCGTGCATATCTCTAAGCGGAGTGATATTTTTGGCGTCTCCAAATACTTTGTAGACACTTTAACGCTTCCCCATTTCGTAAATTATATTTCGCGAGACAGTGTACAAATGGACTTTAATTAACTGGGGAATGTTGGGGAATGGCAAGTATGCGGGGAATCGGGCACCATCCGTGCTCCGCTCCCGCGCCTTCCCCGCGCCCACGTTAACTAGTATTTACTTGCACCTTTATTTATTACAATAAACAAACAGTAACTACGGTAAATTGTAATTAACTCATGCTTAAATTACGAGCCATTTCTTGGAAGATTCTTGACGCGTAGCGTGTATAAATTTTGAGATGGGGCTGACATGTCGTGCCTAAAATGTTTAAAACAGTATTTTGAGTAATCTGTATGCTATTGACTAAATTCCGGAATCACTTACTTGAATTAAATTAAATTAAATTTAAGTAAGTAATTCCGGAATTAAGTTAATAATGTGTAGTGCTCACGAAAGTCAGTCCAAAATCTGTATGTGTCTAAAATAATTCTATGTTAAATATTTTTAGTACGTAACACTTAATATTATCAAAGTTGCAAAATCCGCTTCAATACGATTCAAGATTATACAATCAAACTTTTTAACAATCAGAATCAAAAGTTTTATCGATATTTTACTTGGCAATTCACTTCGGCAATGTTATCACTAGGCCGTGGTGTAAAGAGTGCTACGCAGACTCTACGAGAGCGCTACGAGACAAGTTCCCGGCCGACTCGGCTACGTGGCTCGCCCGTCCGTCGTCAGAGCTCGCAGCCGACTGACGCCTTTGCCATCGCAATACTAACTAGCCTTTTCTCCCACAAACTAACAAAAGAAATATATGCCTTATGGTTATTGCGGTAAGGTATTTATTTGCAAAAATCGGCATTAATTCCAACTCATCGTACGACAGAAAACTTACAGAATCGGCTACGAAAATCTAATTCTTGCTCCGCGAGCGTAATGACGCCTTTAGAACTAACGATGACGCCGGTCGTAAATTTTTTGAGGATGACAAATCTCTATCTTATTCCGCCTTATTTCTCGTGAGAGAAGAGTCATATTCGTAGCAAAGGCTTCCAGGGAGGCGGTCGTAAGGCTTGAGGGGTGGCGCGAAAATGCGCGCATGCGTCCACCGAGTATCATTCCCAAAAACTAAGTTGTACGACGCCACCGATTAGCGTGCAAAATTCATAAGGATTTAAAGGATCGTTTCTTTTCCAGTTTGTTTCTTGAGGAATTTTCGAGGCATACTAGCGTTTTACTTTTTCTTTTTAAATTTGAAACTTTTCTTAAGCTCAAATTTGTTTAATAAAATAAGAGGTTTTAAAACAGATACTTTACTTTAGTGCACATTATAACAGATATGCATGAAACAAAAACTTAGATAGATATTCTGTACTGTACACCAAGAATATTATAAAAGAAAACATACTAACAAAATATTCAATAAAATTCGGAAATCACTATAGAACGCAGTACTTTTAACTCAACTAAATATTCGAGAATTCCGTCTTAAAAACTGCACTTTAAAGGAAAATGATCAAGTGATTAAGACACTTAGTATCGCTATCAACAAAGTTGTGCCACAATGAAATAATACCTTAATTTGAAGTACTGGCTTAGAATTTTAAAATACTATTGTTAGCATTAAAGTAATTCTCCGGACGAGAATGTAATTAGGTCATTAATACTACCGCATTTTTCTTGTCGTGTGCATACTCTCCGCGTAACTCAGGCGAATTCCGCTAGCGAAGAGGTTGCAGGGACTAAACTGTTCGTCCAGACTAAATTCTTTCACTTATTCTTCTCCAACCGCTCTTGCGCTGTGATAATAATAAGCCGTAACCCACAAAAAATGCATGGAAGCGAGTTTATTTAAGCTGTAGTACTATTTAGAGAAGAAAACGGAAGTTGATGAGTGTTGACGATGGATTTGAGGCGACAAGGTTCGTTTGTTACTAACACTTGTTGCAGCGACGATGACTGAGACGTAGGAGAATTCTAAGGGTATTCTTATAGTATAACAGGCCAGCGCAGTGCTTAGGAAAAGCATTAGAAACAATTAAAATTATGACAATAACTGGCATCTATGCGGCCATCGCTATTTATTTCAACTGTGCTAAAGGTCAAGGTCAAGTACGACCTATACTAATTAGCTCCATAGAATTTAACTGTATATAGTGACCTAACATATCTGGAAAATGATGTGGAGTAGCTGCTTTTGTGCCACAACACGGAGAGGGCAAGGTAGAACACAAAACACTCACTGTCATCATTCCGCGGCTGAAATAGCTTCACGAAAAGATCTTCCATCAACACTAATGGCCTTATATTAAAAAAACAGCCCAACCTTGGCCAATGGGTGCAAAAAAGTTATGTATCACGTGTAAAACCATCACCATCGGCCGGCATTTCTCAAATCACCAAGTGACATTTATTGATGTGAATTGGTTCCACGAAAACCGAAGAAAAAACTTTTTTTAATTTAGAGAACCGATACTACCCCATGCGCTGCGCTGCATGCTGCTAGGAAATCTTGAAAAAAATGCCATGGCCTTAGCGTAAATATACCACTATAATACATCATCATTATAACCGACAGCCCGCTTTGCCGGGATGCCTCAAAAGAGAGGAAACACCCGCCCATGTGACCATTCACTGTGAAGGCGTGGAAAAGCAACGGACCGCTATCATTAGGAAGCTGGGGTCCCTTCAGGAGGCCTGTAGTGACATCAGAGCACTGCTGGCCTTCTGGAAAGAGATAGGCTGGCTGGAGTGAGCTCACAGCTTTGCTACGTACAATGGCCCAACCATGAGGCTAAGTGCGGAAATCTCAAATCTAACTAACTACCTAACTATCATCATCATCAGCTATTTGACGCCCACTGCAAGACATAGGCGTCCCTCATGATTTTTCAAGATTCGCGGCCTTGTGCCGCCCGCATCCAGGGACTCCCCGCTACCGCGACCAGGTCGTCAGACCATCTGGTGGGGAACCTGCTCACGCTGCGGCATCCGGTCCGCGGTCACCAGGTCAGAACTATAATACATAGTTTGGTCCTAAAAATAATCAATTCAAGTAATTAAATACACAGTAGTATTTATAAAAACTCAATTACATAAACACTCCTCAAATGCATACTTACCTAATAGTCTGTGGTAAATGAAAATATTTTGAGAATGTTTTTTAGATGAATCGTGTTTTTAAATAACACCGGATATTTTGGGTTTCACATACCAAATGAGGTAACATCAATATTTGAATGGCCTTTCTGCACAATCTGCAGGTACCCTTGATGTGCGTAAGTACACGTAGTATGGATGTGCCACAAGAGAAACATACACTTCTATGCCCAAACATAGGAGCTGCTGCTGGCTCAGACTGGACAGCATCTCGTAAGCAAGCAAAACATTCAATGCAAACCTGCGCTTCACGTGAAATCTGCAAAATATACATTATATTTTTTCAGTCAGGGGCCTCTTTCATAGAACTACATTCATGGTTTACTATGTCAATTCGAAATACATTGCAAAGTCGACTAATCCACAGGCCAGCAAGTAGCAAGACTCTTCTACGCAATGTACATCAAATTATCATAATAAACCCCGAATTGTAGTTTTATGAAACTCGGCCCTGGTAAGGAACTCAGAGTACTCTGTCCAGTTCTCTAGGTGAAAGTTAGGGTATGTGGAATTAATCCATACAAAAAATATTATAAAATAAATTAAGTGAAAATGTAAACACATTTATATCCGTGTAAAATGGCAATAAAATGCGTAAGCTATAAAAGCTATCTATATAATTAAACTTACCGATGTCGGAAAAATCCAAGTAACGAGAGTGTTGTAAATATTATTACCAACTTCCCTCAACGACCTCCATTGTAAATGCCGCAGTCCGAGGGAACAATTATGCATCGCAAATTCAGGGTATCACCCATAAAGATGAAGTGTGTATTTTACGATAGAATACACACCAATATGGAGACTTACAAAGACACAAGAAGTCTCTAGCTTAACTCATTTACTCCGTCACCCTCCGTCTCACAAAAGTACTAACATTCATGCGAAATAGTTATAATAAACAAATATAAATTCTGATCATGAAGAAAAAAATCGCAAAACCGTTATAATGATAGGTGACAGGGCATAGCACAGATTATGAACGATGACGTTCAGTGCTGCAAAATGTAATTTATATCGATCATCAATTCGATTCCATCAGTCATAATTTCATAAAATATAACTGAAATGTAATATAATTGATTTACGTATTGCGAGTAGAAAGCCCGGTTATTATGCCTCATATCACCTTTACATAATAACATATATAATGTGCAGTCTACGTACATAAACCATGACATTTTAGTTGCAAAGTCACCCATGCGTAGGTACTGATTACGTTATGTGCCCACTTTAGGGCACGAATCAGCTTGCATGCAAGCTCGATGACTTTCAACTCCCCGAACAAGTCGGTTTCCGATAAGGCTTTACATACGTTGGACCACACACATACGCTGCGGCAGAATGTACATAAGACCGAGGAGTATAATCTGCCACTATGATTAGCTTTTTTGGAGTGAGGTGAGGTATGGGGACATGGGGTGTACCTCATACACATGTTTCCTCTCGATGTTTTCCGTAAACGTTAGACAGTCGTACTGCTATAAAAAATCACATACAATGTCTGATTCGAACCCAACACCTTGGAATGTGATGTAAGCGTTCTGTTAACACATAACCACCGCTTTCCTAAGGTTTATTTAAAGATCAGCATCCGAGCGATTCGGTCAAATTAAGGTCCACAAGATCCACAGATCCGTGTGGCACCGGACTAAGAATAGCGTCACACCATTTCCTTCCGTGGATGTCGTAGAAGGCGACTAAGGAAATAAATTACCAGGAGACGGGCAGCAGCGTTTTTTTGAGATTTCAACTGCATACTGCGATCGCCAAACCGCCTGCCAAGCGTGGCGATTATGGCAAAACCGCTCATGGTTATGAAAACCACGAAGGAGCCTATGTCCTGCAGTGGGCGTTAAATGGCTGATGATGATGATGATGAAGGTCCACACTGTTGAATCTGTTATCTTGTGTTAGTACCTAATATATAACGTAAACCGCAAATAATCTAAATGAATAGGTGGATAAAGAAATATGCAAATGAAGTAGGTATTATCAAACGAAATAACAAAAGTTATGTTATGCTATTTTTTTTCAGCTAAATATACCTATTTTTTCCCTATATCGATTCATTCGATTTGAAAAGTAGCGGTCGGATGGCAACACTACATTATTGAATGCACAGATTAAGTTTTGAACAGGTCTGTGAATGGATCAATAGATTTGTATTAAGATGACAGCGGTCGTTAAACCGGAAGCATTAATTATTGTATAACTTTATTAATTTAGAATTACGGAGAAGTCATGGTTTTATAAGAAAACCCCTATTTTTTATAATTGAAAACATGAATTATGGACATTGAAAACTGGTGACACTATTTAGATTTTAGCGATACTGCTAATGGTCAAGATCCTTTAAGCAGATAGTTTACACCGTAACCTCGACAATAATCCGAGTTTAACGACTTGAAGCGCAACTATAATGTGAGTGTGACTTGATCCCGCACACGGCGCATTCCCGCCGCACTGCCAATATGAGCTTTGCCACAGGCCGCGCCGTTTCTTATGTCACTGCATTGAATATATCGGCGGTGCCTTTGTACGCGAACATTGCGCGCCTTTTGTCCCCCGCAGACTTGTTTCGCCAAAGAAGCGCACAAGAATGCCGCGATTGAAAAGTAATATTTCCCCCCGAAGCATTTCAATGTGTTTCTTTTATGTCGCAGATGACTTTACTTTCCGATGATATTGCGTTTAGGAAGTTCCCATTCCTTTGATTCCTCTGAGTTCTTGACAAATGAGATCCGTATTTCTTTCTTTTTTTTCTTTCGACTCTACATACACGTTTCGGGTTCGTTAAGCTAAACGCATTAAGACGTGGAGACAGGCGCGGATATATGTACAGGTGGGAAAGTGGTTAAAGTACAACAAATAGTTCAGGAATGGGGGGTGGCACCTGTCAAAATTTCAAAATAGGGGATGTCCTGTTTCCTTCACTATTTGTGTAAGAAAAGCAAAATATTTGTAATTTTATAAGCCTCAGAAATGTGTGTAGAGACTTTTTAAAAAAAAAACAGTGCCTACGCATTTTCTGCTCAGTTTGCAATAGAAAAACTGTGGCTCCTAAACTATTTGGAGGAAATTAATCGATTATCAATAAGTTTATAGGTTATGATTGTAGTAAATAAATACCAAAAAAATATTTCTATGCAGGTAAATACAATAATATTATTGAAATACATTCAGAATCAGAGTTAAAAGTTATGTTTTATCATTCTTGTTTGTTTTCAGGTCCGCATCTTTTACGTCTTGTGGTACTTAGACTGTTAAACCTGTTAAAACTATTTAACGAGAAATCCAAACCCTGATATCAATGATTGAACCCATTTAGCAAATGTAAAGCCAGCTGTTATTGCTGCAACTGTAAGTGAAGTATAATAATGTTCCTAGTTACTTGTAAACATCGGTTTTATTTAATAAAATCATAATCATACATTGTTACACGCATTTATTCTTTGGAACTAAGCCCGTATCTCAAAATAGGTAAGTACCCAAAGCCAGCCAATAGCATTGAACTGGGCAGATCTGAATAGATATCAATACTTCTGATAGGATAATTTAGTTGTTGGTGACAGGAACCTTCAAGTAGTAGTCCCGCGCATCATGTTACGCTCATAAAGCTGCTTCGTCTCCAAACTGGAATAAAATTAAAAGAGTTCACGTAGCAATAGTATTTTTTTGTGTATTTTGTGAGTAAGCTTATATGGTACATAATGTGGAAAAATTTACAACGATTTTCGATGTATCTGAGTAACTTTCTTAAGTAAATTTTTCTGAGTAACTTTCTTAAGTAAATTTAACACTTTACACAATTATAATCAATAAATCAGCCAGTACAGGGGAGGGTTACTTAATTAAAGGTATGTGATTCTTTTTGAAAGAAACGTTTAAAAAATATTTTTTAGATTAACTTTTGCATTACAGCCTTTCGCGGTATACAAAACTTTGCTTTTTCAGTTTTAGTATAAACTATTGCTTTCCCTTTTTTAGTAAAAAGCATCTTATTACCTTTTTTGTGTTGAATTTCCATGAAAAAATCCAAAAATAAGCAAGACTTATAATCAAAACATACATTGTCGGGGCAAATCTCAGTGGCGCCATCTGTAAATAGTTACGTGTTGCCATCCTCATTAATAAGACGTTGTATATTTAAATAACGCAAAACCGTTTCTTCAGTACACCTCGTGTAATAAGCAAAAAAATAAATTCTCATTTATTTATTATCAACATATAAATGTAACGCGTTTGAGAAACACATATATACGTCCCACTGTAGGGCACAGGCTTTCTCTCAGGGAGAGAGTATGGGCTTAATCACTACGCGTGCCCACCGCCGATTGGCGATTTCAAGCGCTGAGGTATGTGAATAGCTCCGGCACTCAAGTTTCCTCACGACGTTTTCCTTCATCCTTAGCGAGTGCTATTACAAATGTACATAACTTAGAAAACAAAGTTATAGGTACGAGTATAAAAAACACATGAAAAATAAAATAAAAATCTTTAAGCTTTTGAACTTATATCGATACCAATCATCGCAGGTAGATCAATCACGGATAAATCCTGTGATAGTGAAGAAACAGTTTCCAGGTTTTGTGTTATTTCAATAACGCGTTGTGTATAAAAAAGGCGAAATGGAAACAAAAATATTTAAAATAAAAAAAATGTATTCTAATACCATATGTACGTACATATAAACTCACGTGTCACGGAAATCGCAGTGTATCCCGTTAGGGCTTAGAGAAAGAAAAGGTGACCAGGGTTTACCACTTGCCTTGATGCTGACAGCCTTTTTCGCTTCATCACTATTCATTATTCGCTGCAGGCACATACGCCGGTTTCGAGTATTTTTCAATTTCTGGTCCAGCAAAATTTCATTTTTGCCAAAAAAATTCACAGATTTCGTGCCTCACACGACTATCGAGCACATTATATCATGTCATGTGAAAAATTTCGTTCTCACTTTTTGACTTTTTCAAAAAGGATTTTCAAAAACCTTTAACCCGGTCGTCTTTGTTTTAGGCTCAAATTGTAGCTGACTAAATTTTCCAGAGGAAATTTTCTCAAATTTTTCCTATCATTCCTCGTTTCCAAAATATCGAGCGCCAAAATGAAAAATTTCGCCAAAATTTAAATTTTTTTCACTATTTCAGCCATAACTTTTTTCGTTTTTGAATTTCTCGAATAATTCTTTTTGCAGTATCATATCTTTACAATTTTCCGAGATATAAGGGGATCGCACTTTTTCATAAATTGGGGCCTACACTGGAGCGAACGAAAACACATTTCCAATGTCAAAAGTCACTTGGTGCATGCTCATTACTCGAATGTAATAGTTAGAATCTAGCAAAGTTTAATTTTTGTCTTAGTTCTTGCACCGTGACTTTCACGCAATCTTGCTTTCACGATACCAAATCCTGGATGCATCTCTGTACGGAGATGTTCTATGTGTGTGAGAATAGTAAATCCTTTGTCTTGGTAATTGCATTGGCTTTGCTGTTTCGAGTCCAATAGTCTTCTGGCCACCAATTAGGATTGGATTAGCGGCGAGCCGGTCACCTGGCTAATATACTCTTGAGATTGCTTGTTAAATATTACAGCCGATTCAACTCGGTGCACTACGTCAGATACTATTCAAAGTACGCAATAATCCATTTTATCAGAGGACATGATGACAGTAATAATAAGTCCCTAATTGCGTATTATGGATGTTTCATTGATTGGGTTGACCTAATTAATATTTGCTGTCCGATACAAATAATTTTGGCACACCACCGAGATCCCACTATTAATGAATATAGTTACGAAGTTTATCCAGCAATTATGCAAATTTTAAATTCGTATAACATATTAACTTTTAAGGCCGAATTAATAGAGGTTCGCTGTTAAGTAGTTACTTCTATTTAAGATAATTCCAGGCGTGTATAGAGCGCGTAAGTTGCTGGGGTAACATTGTGATAAAAGCCGCTTGTATGCGGGGCGCGTTACCCGAGGTTACATTAGCCGACGTCCAACCAACTACTAATTAGAGGTGGATTACTGAACAGCCCGTAACCGCAGCCGCCCGATCCCCCGAGCTCGCCGTGGCTACGAACGGCCGCTATGCTCGCACTCGGTAAGACGGGTCAAGTTCCTGAAACATAAGACAAATAAGACTACGTTCGTCAGAGTAGGTGAATCAGGGAGAAAACTCTACCCGCCCGACTTGCTGTTAACAAGGATTGAAAGACAGAAGGTAACATACCAGGTAATGTCTTCATTTGCCCGAGTAAAGATCTTAACTATAAACCGACATGATCTGGAATGTATTATTAAATAGGTAACGCAAAACCTGAAGACCACTTCAGATCACGTCCAGTATCGCAAACTAAACCACTTTCCTCCCTTTACGACGAAGAAGGAATGCACTTTGTAGACGCAATCATATCCGCACGACCTTTGCCACGAGACAGTACACACATATATACGTAAGCTCTCACTTATACGATATTATTGACAAAATGTTGAATGTTGTTAATATTCAGTCCCTTTCAAAGTTTGAGCTGATAGAAAAGTTAAAAGAGTTGCTACTAAACCTGGATTACGACCATACTGAGATGCTGCTACAGGTAAACTCACACGCACGCACGCCCGCACCCACGCACGTTCGCACGCACGCACGTACGTACGCACCCGCACGCAGGCACGCACCCGCACTCACGCAGGCACGCACGCACGCACCCGCATGCACGCACGCATGCTCGCACGCTCTCACGCACGCACGCACACATGCACGCACGCATGCACGCACGCACGCACGTACGCACACGCACGCACACACACATACACACACACACACACACACACACACACACACACACAAAAACACAACTTTTTCCTGTATTTTAATATTAAGATATAATGTCACTGCATTTTACTGTTCATATGCTAGCTTGGGAGTCAGAAGACTAACTTAGTTCTTTGTCAGCCGTCTATTTACTCTTACTTTATGTTTATTTGAACACTTTTGTATGTGGCTGTAAAATAAAGTTATTCTTATTCTTATCTTGTAATGACAAAAAGTTTTGAATTCTCAATTTTTAGATTTCTTACCCCAAAAGGAAAAAGAACGGGACCTTATAAGATAACTTCGTATTCCGTCAGTCTGTGCGTCAATACTCTTTTTCTCAGAAACGCGCGGAGGTATGAAGCTGAAATTAGTAGCAAATAAGCGAGGGTGTACAAACATGCCTCAGCGCTTGAAATCGCCAATCCGCGGTGGGCACGCGTGGTAATTAAGCCCATACTCTCTCCCTGAGAGAAGGCCTATGCCGTGCGTGGGACGTATATAGGCTGCTTATATAAGCGGGTTTGTAAACCTTAGAGCTGTGAAAAAATTAAACGTCGATGTCAACGCAATCAAAAGATGCGACCGTTTATGCCGCGTATTTTGATACTTGCAAGGGAATGAAAACTTATAGGCCACTTCCTGGTAACCTAGAGTCACGTTGCAAACAGCAAAGTCTTATAGCACAAGTAGAAAGAAAAATGCTAAAATCGTTGTGAAATCTTCGAGACGTGATTCCCGTGATGGACGATAAAAATAAGATAAAAATTTTTTAAATAAAAAATAAAAACCGACTTCAAAACACTACAGCACTAAAAAGTTTCATTTAATTTTAGGGCATCGTCTCAGGAACCGTGGCTTTGACTACCGCTCAGGGGCATTTTTGATGCAAAGGATATCCCTCGCTGTGCAGCGCGGTAACGCTGCCAGTGTCATGGGTACCTTTGGGTCGGACATGTCTCGGGGCGGTTTATTTAATTGACTGTACTTGTGTGTGTGTGTGTGTGTGTGTGTGTGTGTGTGTGTGTGTGTGTGTGTGTGTGTGTGTGTGTGTGTTTTTTGTTTCCTTTATTCTTATTTGGTTTTTTATATTTTTGACATTGTTTTTACTTCTTATTAAGTCTAATTGATTGACTTTTTTTTAAATGTAATTTTTGACAATTGAAACACTGTTGACATTTTTTATATAATTGGCATGAATTCTATTGACGTTTTCATTGAATTTCCTTCCAACTTTGAATAAATATTGTCATAGTAAACCATGAATCGTAGTTCTATGAAACAGGTCTACAGTGCATTTAAATAATTAGAAGTATTTATACATGTAGGTATTGTAGAAGTATAATTTGGAGCCGGTGCCCAAAATATATGTGCTGGTCTTGAAACTGGGCACCGACTTCAAATTATACGTTCAGTTTCCTAACATTAGTTTTGTCTCTGGAATGTTTTGTGCACTCAAGGAAAAGTCTTTTAAATCAGAGTTTGTGCACGGTTCCTTCGTCCTTTACTCGGTTAATGATCGTGACACCAACAATAAGCTCTGATACTCTCTTGAACATACAAGAAGATGCCCTGATCATTTGTGGCCCCGAAGATGGCCGGTTATTAATTTATAGGAGATCGCATAGAACTCCTCCTTAAACAACCAAATCGTAATTCATAAGTTTATTTGATTATGGGGTATATATAGTTAAAGGAGGCAGGTGACTGTTTTCTAAGTTATAGGAACGAAAGTAGCGTCAGAGCATAGAAGGACACTTTAAAATAAATAATATTTCGGGAATATCTTCTACACCCAGTATAATTTTGAAATCATTGTGTTGACGTCACCATCCTTTAGAGCAAATACAGACATCACATAAACTAACGCTTGTATCCTTTGAAGAGATTACGGTTTGCTTCTTGCCGCGATTAGAGCAAAAAAACAATTAGGCCTTGCCTTCGAGCAAAAGTAGAGCCAGTAGGTATATTTTAAAAACCTATTTAGAGGCTAAAAATGCCACGCATGCTGGGACTTGAACCCGCGACCTCTGGCTAATCATGCCAGCGCTCTCCCAGCTGATGGAACAAATGCAGGCATCGGCGAAATTTCGAACCTCTTTACAAACTTCTCTGTATTACGTACAGGCAGCGAGAATCGAAATTTTTAGCCTTAGCACAGATTAGTGCAACAAAGAATATAAAGCAGTTTTTAACTAAAAATACTATTTTTGATTTGATTTTTAGGCTTCCACACAGCGTACAAAAAAAACGGAACCCTTATAGGATCACTCGTGCGTCTGTCTGTCCGTCCGTCAGTTACAGCCAATTTGCTCCGAACCTAGTGGATCAAATCAGGTGAAATTTGGTAAGATGGTGTAATCCTATGACCCAAACACACGAGTGCAAAGTAAATAAATATTTGTTTTTGCAAATAAGGGTCATTTTCGGGGGACAAATAAGGAAATTAAAAAAAATGCCTCCGATTGCACACGGGTGCCATCCATATGCATAAATACAACATTTTGTGTAACAAAGCTATGAAACAAACTTGTTTTTTTAGAAAATTCACTAGAACCTTTTCCTTAAAAAAGGGAGTTAGATATATTTTTCATTTAATTGACTTTCTTATAGAAGCAAAATCTAAACTCCTACAAGTTAGTACTACATTATTCGAAGGTTAAGCAATTTGGGAATTAGACCATATTAGAATTGAACGATATGAGGTCAGTAAATATAATGCTACAGTCATAAATTTATTAATATTCACAGATTTTTGTTATTTTTGTGAATAAGTGTATGACTTTCGTACAACCTTCTAACGTTCGTTTCACACGTGAATGAAAATAAAAAGCGCTAAGATGATACACTCTTTCCGTTTTAGTTTTGTTTGTTTTGATGACATAAACTTAGTTAATAATAATAAATTGTTTATTGAATAAAGTTATGGTTACATAGTTATACATCTACATTAAGTTATTCAATAGAAAAAACATAGGTAACATAAAATGTACTTGGGTAAATGTCTGCTTAGTAAACTGAGTTCCTTTTTTTTCCTGAAAAAAATATTATAGCAGCTCAAATCGAAATCTTAAATTATCTATTTTCTTGAAAACAAAATTACAAACAGTACTTTTTTGTATAAGACCTTTGGTAAGCTTTGCCACCCTGGCACAATTGAACATGGAGTCAGTTTTTGGCGCTACTAAGACATCTACAAGCTTATTTCTAAAACACCCAATTCCTGAATCACCCCAATTAGAGTTTGCGTTTTCCAAAAACTTTTTTTCTAGAATCTATATAAATATATATATTCATCAGGGTTTAAATATTTTATTAAAGTTGCACTTGGCGCACTCTACCAATGTCGCAACTTGCAGTATATCATTGTCCTTCTTAGAAGAATATCCAATCTATGTAACACATATGGTTCTAGCTATCATGTACTAAGCAATGCCTGTAAAAAGTAGAAAAACAACGATTTTTTTAAATAGAAAAGAAATTACTAAAATATCAAAAGTGGTACAACAAAAGTTGTTAAAAATGACAAACTCTACCCAATATGTATCAGAAATCGCGCATTTTAGAAATATACCTGTATATAGTAGTCATACAATTAACACGTCTAATCGCGAGTCATTATAAAATACTAACCCTTACCGTTTTGTTTTTACTGTACGTCGCGTATCGTACTGGCCGGAGCCGGTGCTACGGAGTGCCAAAGCGAAAGCACTGGCTTGTTAAACTACGGCGTAGTACTTATTTGCAACGTTCCATTGCCTTCAAAACTACGACTCAATTATGACAAATCTTGGGGAAATTTCTTAATTCATCTTGCTTATTTGAGGCAGGTCCGTAAGTTTGGTTTGCCTCTCGCAGCCTCCTCCCGCTGTGTCTTGGCCAGTTTATTATTCGTGTCACGGCGGCGGCAGACCACGAGTAACAGAAAGAGCAAGTCCTTGGGGCATCGCGTTCGGATTTCAATTTCCCTTTCGGAATGATTCGCGCTAATCGCGCACAGTCTGCTGCCCCCGACGATGATTCATTCATGAGCCACGTCCTCTTGTTACTCAATAACCGGGTTTAAAACTGGTGGGAAACTTTACCGCTGATTGTTCGTACAGTCAGCCCGACTTGTAAGCAAGTGAAATTTATGGTTTGTCGCCTGATTTTTCGCTGCTAGTAAATTTTACAATCTGCTCTTGCTGAATCAGTGGAAATGTTTGTAACGGTATGACTAGCATGTGCTCAAAAGTTTTCTCAACAATTACACCAGTTACCTTAAAACAGCCATTGCAGTAGTACGTCTGAGTTATTTTAACGCGGGGCTTATTGCGCGCCGCTATTGTTTAGTCGTCGAAGTGACGGGGGCTGCAAATGAGGGGCGCGAGGTATTGTCGCGCCAGTAATGAGCGCGCGCGGGACACCCGCGGCGTGTGCGGGAATGCCACCCCGAGACTACGAGATATGACTTGGTAGGAAATTGCGAGATGTTTATTAATTTCTAATACGCTAGAAAGAAGAATATCAAATCTTAAATAGAAAATGAAATTCGCTAGTAACCCGAATGGAAAAATTTAAAAAATTCGGGTTATTAGTGAAATAAAAACTTTGCTTGTATATTGAAGATTTTACATTCCATTTCTTAGTGTATCGATGACAAATGAAGTTGTAGTGATAGGATTGGCCAATCACCGTCGTAGTAGGATTGACCAATCAGCATCAAGTGATTGTTTCCCAGGGTTGCTGGAATCAGCTTACTTTTACTGCAAGATCTTGCAGTAAGCAAGAATGCCAAATTTTATGATTCTAGGTCAACGGCAAGTGCCCGATAGGATTACGTTGATTTGGAAGCGTGAATTTTTTTTTACTACGAGAAACCGCGGATGGCCGGGTTCTCCGGCGCACGGATTTGTATGGGACTAATTGTACTGTGTTTGTAAATTACAGAAATACAAATCCACTTAACAGAATTTTGACGACCGACGTCACTAACACATTCAGTGATAGTAATTTTGGTATATTTTTAAACGACTTCAAAAAAGGAGGTTCTGACTTCGTAAGGGAAGGTTTTTTTCTGTATGTATGTAAGACGCGTAGACCGATTTGGAAAATTATTCGTGCATTTGCTTTCGGAAAACACAATTTGGACACAGTTTAAATAAGGATCAGTTACCAATCTTCCTACTAACGACCGAAACGTTCTTATACAATATACATAACTTCGAAACGCGAGATCTCGGTGAGCTTCAGGCACACCGCAGTCCGGTGTTCACCGCGATTAAGTGCAGACGGGCGACGCGTCGGTTCGGCTAGCTAGACGAAAATTTCGAAATCACTTCAACTATATTGCTCGGTGTACGGATGTCTAAACTAGACAATATCAAGACCAGAGTTAACTTTTTATAAATTTCCTGCTTTTTTTTTCCACGAGAATGTACTACAAACTTCGTCTTTCTGTTACATTGTGAGTAGAAACTAGACATATTATTTCGTATCAACTTAAGTTGGTGTATAAATAAGTACCTACAACTCTCGAAAGACCTGGTAAATGAGACGACAGTATTTAAATATGGAAGTATCGAATAACGGCCAACATTGCCTACTGGTGTTTATTTTACTGTGATTTGAGGGAGTCATATTCACAAAAAAATATATATTTTTAAATAAAAATAAAAACCTACTTCAAAACACTACAGCACTAACAACAGAGAAATAATTAAAACCAATATGACCTTTAAAGTCGATGTAAGATTGTATTTTAGAGTCGGTGTCCAAAATGCATGTGCTGATCTTTTAACAACCGGCTCCAAACTATACTGAAGTCGGATTTAATTTTTTATTTTTGTCTATAAGATGACCCCGTGAACTTCGTATCACCTACAACAATCGTTTTTTTCTTCTTACAGTTTAAACCTTCCCTGTACTTCCGCAAATGTAAAAAAGAAAAATTAGCCAAATCGGCCCAGCCGTTCTTGAGTTTTAGCGAAACTAACGAACAGCAATTGATTTTTATAAGAGAAGAAGATTATCCAAAACTCAGTACAGCTCAAATAAAACCATATTTAGTGATAATTTAGACTCATTTTCACGTTTTTTTAATGTTATAAAGTTTAAAAAATTGGCCAAGTGCGAGTCGGACTCGTGCACTAGGTGTTCCGTACCATTATCTATATAACATTTAAATATTTCAAGCGTTTACCTGTTGCCGTTATTAATATCGAGCAAAAAACAGCAAAAACGTCACTGTTGTTGTATGGGATCCCCCTTAAATATTTATTTTATTCTGTTTTAGTATTTTTTGTTATAGCAGCAACAGAAATACATCATCTGTAAAAATTTCAACTGTCTGACTATTACGGTTCATGAGATACAGCCTGGTGACAGACAGACGGACGGACGGATGGACAGCGGAGTCTTAGAAATAGGGTCCCTTATCCCTTGGGTACGGAACCTTAAAAATCGGCACCACATATAGAAAGTGTATGTTCAAAACTGAGATCAACTTTGGGAAAGATAATACGATTTTGAGTAGACCCACACTGTACATGGTGTACTATGCACTAGCTGATGCGGTGATCTCCTACGGGCTGGGTAGTTATGAACATGCATGCCAAACACATATCAATAAGATAAAAACATTACAAATCAGAATCTTAAAATTAATAATCATTTCGAATAAGAAAGAAAAACTAAATAAAGAGTATAATAAAATATTTCAATTGTGCAAAATATTACCTGTAGAACTAAAAGCCAAATTTCTCACTGTGCTTGAACAATATAGAACGTGTTTATGGCTACCCTAATCGTGGAGAATTGCAAAAAAAGTTACAGGTAACATTAATGTGCAATCACAATGGTGAGCGCACCTTAACACTAGCTAAATAAGGTATAGTCTTGTTCGTACGGAAGTATATTAAGTTAACATAAATCTTTAAACACAAATTAAGAGAGCATTATACAATCTGTATTCACAGTTTGGTACTATTAAATATTTTGATTTTGTTTTTACAACGTGTGAATAAATAAACCAAAATATTAATAATGATAATGACCGACGGCCCTAGATACATATACACATAAACTCACCGGTATCCCAAAGGGGTAGGCAGAGACCAGAGACTGCCACTTGCACGATCCTGACAGACCACTAGATAGGAAATTGAAAAGATTTTTTTTTCTAATTTTAAATACAAACCATTAGATAGTAAAATTTATTTTAAAACACCTGATTTAGCGGTAATGCCGGAGAACCAAGCCTTAAAAGAGTATCGACAAACAGACGGACGGGCAAACAACAAAGTGATCCTGAAGTACGGAACCCTAAAAACGGATGAAGTTTTAATCGCGAACGCAGCACAAAGGCTTAACGCTTCGTGTTAGCTGTTAGGTCCTTAAAAACCGAACGTCCCTCGGCCGGGACAGTGCTGGGTGGAAGAGGAAAATTAAACTGCTGGGCCTGGGGCTTATGTTCATTACGCGCCGCCGAACCGCGCGCCTCTATGAAAGCATTGCCACTGTTAAATATCACTGAGCGCCCCGCGCTTTCAGCGCTAATGCCGAGAGATGACGTCACGGCACACACGTCCGAGAGACACGATTATTGTTGATGAAATGCGCGAGCAAATTTTAAAAAAAATCGCTCTACCTTGTCACTGTTACCAACTGCCACGCTTTTGCAATATTGTTAAGGACAGAGTATGACTGTCAATTGTTGGAGCAATGGAAAACGAAACAACAAAATATGGAAAACCTCAGCTATTCCAACCCATTTGCGTATTTTATTCTTTAGGCGAACGGGAAAGCAGAAGTATATTAAGGCACGACTCCATTGGGCATTGCTTTAAGATTTCAATTTCCTTTCCGGAATTACTTGTACTCTAATCGAACACGCGTCAGGGGACGCGGAGGGTACGGGGCGACGTGTCGCGACGCCGCAAATTACTCCTTCACAATCCGTGCGAATGTTTAAAATGTATTATTGAGAAACGTTTGCACACGCGTACCAGCAAAAGATGTGTAATGGCTTTTTAATTATTCATTCGTGAGAGAACGCGCCTGATGTTAATACCTTCTCTCTTGTTTTGTAAGTACTTATTGCTAGTATCGGAATCCCTTTCAACGAGGGTAGTTTTTTTGGGCTATAAACGTTGGTACGTCAGTAATGGTACGGTAGGTAGAGGCGCGCGGAGAGCGGCGTGCGACAGGCGGCCGCTGATTGTAAAGCGCTCACAGACGGAGCCTATTCGATTTCACGGCTCGACGCGTCTGATATTTATTGTCATCGGTGCAGTTGTACGCCGCTGCCTACTGAACCACGGTGAAAAACCTCTATTCCCCAAATCGCAGCAAAACATTCTCCACATGTTACGAATACCGTTGTTTTTTTTTTCGAATCTGAGCTGAGGGCCAATGACCATAGTAATAAGAAAAATCGTCATATTGAGTTATTCGTTTACTTGCGTTGTTAATGTTATACCGTAAATCTTTTTACATCTGTCTACATTAATTTTATTTATTTATTTCGTCGTACGTACGTACGCACTCAAGTCTATATCCCGGAGGCAGAAGGTAGGAGCGTTTGTCACTTGCAACGAACTTAACAAACCTCTTTTGCTTTATCAGCATGTACATTATTCATTCTGATTGCACCCATCTCCATGCTACACAATAGATAGAACAGGTTTCCCAACAACTTACTTCATAAGCTCTATGCACCTTTCTCTAACGGCAAAAGCAGCTTATCCTGAAAAAAATATGCATGATCTGACTCCGTAAGAACCTGCGTAAGTATGCAAGCATGGAGCCAACACCTTGTCTCGTTAGCAAAAAGTGACGTCGGGTACAAACACGATTTATCACGTGCACGCGATGCCACTGCCTCGCGTCACCGAATAAAATGGTACGGATGTTTCGCAGAATTGAGAAAGGTATTTTGCGTTGGTTTGGACATAAGGAGACAAAAAATGAGAAAGGAGTGACGAAAGAAACATATCCAGTGAATAAGAGTGGAAGGACCGATAAGAGACACCATGTCCGCATGAAATTAATCGACCAAATAGGATTTTTTTAGAGATTAGCAAGAAAAAAACTAACCTGCTTTACTGAACTAACAACTTCATCCTTTAATAAGGTTTTTTAGTTCAGTAAAGTGCATAAAAATGACTAAAATTACTGAATAAAAAAAAGACTAATACCTATGTTAAATGACTTTTAATTTGCAATGGATTTTGTACGACGTTTTAGGGTTCCGTACCCGAAGGGTGCCAAACGGGACCAAACGTTGTCTAAAGACAGCGCTCGCCATCTAGCGGCCATCTATGTAACTTTCACAGCGCCGATGTCGTGTCGTTAAATGTCAATGTTAAACGCTTCTTGTTGGTTTCTATAGACGCCGCTGTTCTAAAATTCGACTTTTGTCTAATATTGTATAGATAATAGTACGGAACCCTTCGTGCGCGAGTCCGACTTGCACTTGGTTGGTTTTTTTTTATAAGTTGGTCGCCTATTACTCGTTAACTTGTAAGGTCCAGTACACAAAAGTGCTATGCGACGTCGCACGCATCGTAAAAATCTGCGAGCGGGCTCGATGCATCGCAAGAACTTGCGAATTGATTCGCATCGGCGTTCATAATAGTAATAAATGGATGGACTCAAAATTTTATTTGTTTCTATTTCCTGTATCTTCTTAGCAATAACAGAAGTGAACACTTCTTTTTACGATTCTTGTCACGACCTAGTTTACAAAATACGGGACAGAAGGAAGGAATGGTCACCCCAATCGCATCGCAGCAATTCGTGTCGCAGTTTTCTGCGTTGCGAATTCGCGTCGCGCCGATTCGCATTTTTGTGTACGGAGCTTTAAGCCTACTTAGTCCTGATATTTTTTCTTTTAAGTTCATTATATGTACTACTATCTGTCCCTTTCTGTCTTCAATTTTTTCACGTTCCTACAATCAACCGTTTAGCCGGGAGCGTGGGAGCAAACTTAATGCCTAAATCGGAAATTGTTTTCCTACACTCACAATATTTTTAAACGATCTATCCAATGATACCGGGAGAAAAAAAAATTGCATCCCCTAATTTAGTTGTAGGCACACTAAAAAAAAATTAGATTTTATCCTAACGTCTTGTCGGCGTAATTAATGTGTATATCTATGCCACAGATTTTTGTTGCTTGTCGTCTCTGTGCTAAGCCGCGGATAGACAGACAGACAGATAGACAGACGGACGGACATGGCAAAACTATAAGGGTACCTTGTTGACTACGGAACCCTAAAAATTAGGTTCCGCTACCTAACCGGCGAGCGTGCATGCAGCAACTAATTATTATTTGTCATGATCGTGGCAAACCTTGCTCTCAATCGTGGCAGACCTTGCTCTCTGTCTACCCTTTATTTATGCATGAAAGTTTTTTTATAGCATAAATATACAGTCAAATGCTCTCAGTGTAGAGTCAACAACATATTTATTTTTACACTGCCAAGTGTCAATATAAATTCCATTATACTTCCATTACACTAAACGGTACAAAATTTATTGAAAACGATAACCGTCGAGTACATCCACTCTTACACACGTGTTTTGTGCTTAGTAACGTTACTGGCTACTTGGCAGTAAAAATGTAGAGGTGGACCCGCTACTGACCATACCTATTGATATACTTAGCTACCTTTGTCACATACATTTCATGACAGAGAGCTACTGCACGCAAAAAAAAATCACAAATCCTAAAACGCAAAGAACAATATCAGAAGGCTTTAAGATAGTTGAAGACAAAAATCAAATTTTATAAACCACCAACTTTCTTTTACGGAATCGCAAGTTATTGTATCGTAATTAAATTAACCTACAGTACAGTTAACTGTTAACAATTTCTTTTCAAACATAATATAATAATTCACCGGTTACTAAATGGATTTTATTAGGGTTCCGTACATCAAAAGGAATAACCGGAATCCTTATAGGATCACTTTGTTGTCCGTTCCTCCGTCCATCCATTCGTCCGTCCGTCCGTCCGTCTGTCGGTCGGCTTATCTCGGGTATCGAATTGAAATTAAAAACATGTACTCAGGTCTACAGTCCCTTGAAGTTGTAACAAAATGAAACGTAAAAAAAAAAACAGTTATTTATGCCGCAAAAAAACGTATATTTTGACCCTCAAGGGAATCGAAACTTATAGGGTACATTCCGTTGACCTAGAACTATAAAATTTGGCAAGTAGTACTGTCGTACACTACAAATACAGGGAAAAACCTGAAAATTATACAATTTTAATTAAATCATAAAAAATTGTCTTTGCAGTTCGGGAAAAGCTCGGAGAAAACTGCGAGACTCGATTCCTGAACTATTTATAATATGTAAGTACATACAAATTTGTACGGAGTCCTCGGTGGGCGAGTCCGACGCGCACTTGTCTGGTTTTTTTTTCCTTTATTATATTCAGCTAACGTAAATCTATCAAATAGAACCTCTAGGCGATTTAGGTCGAGTGAAAAATGTTTCTGTACTGAGCTGTCTTAGGAACAGCGAATCTGACTATTCTAACTTCTTATATTTTGTCCTGCTACTGAGGTGTAGGTTCTTTCTAAAAAGTTGTCACTCGCAGAGCCCGAATGAAAACAAACGTGAGAATTTTATATGCACCAAGCCGAATGTAATGGTATACTTAAGCCATGTCTTTGGAGTGACATGTTGGTTTTATACCTTGTACGAAACTGTCTCAGACTTCTCTGGCTAGGAGCTATTTAGGAATGATTACTTTGTTTATAATATAATAAATGAAATAAGGATTCCCAATTTGTTATTTTCAAATTTTAGAACTATTTTTTTCTTATACAAAGTACTCTTGCAAATAAAATACATGAGTTGTGTTATAGAAGTCATGGACGAACGATAATAGAGTCACTGAGCCAAATTCGAGTGCAAAAGTTCGAAAAAGGTCAATAGAACTCTCGCCCCGTCTACTAAATATTGTCATTTTCAGGGTTTAATGTAAATCTACGCGGAGCCCGAATACTGGCACTGATAGTTAATTGGTGGCGCGCCAACTCGGATATCTTTGTCTTAATTCAATTGTCCGGTGGCTAATGCACTCGCTGCCTGGATGCCTGCACTGCTTACTCGAGGTGACCCAGGGCTTATTTAGATCGATCGAAGCTAAGATTTGGCTTGTTCCGATATCGTAAAGACATTCAAATACTTCTCAAAACTTGCCAAGTTTGGGCTGTAAATTAAAATTTACATATTTTTGGCTTATCTACATAATATTTCTAAATTCGTAAAGACAAGGAACTTGGCAAGTTCTTATCAACAATTTTTTTTGAGCCGAGAAGTTGGCCAGTTTTTCTCATTTATGTTTTGGTGGGATGACAATTCTACTGAAAATATTGTTTTTCTTTTTTGTCAGTTAGAGTTTATCATTTACAACAACTTATGTTCTACTCCTTATGATTTATTTATTTATATATGTTACATAGAATTAAGAAGAAGAAGTAAGACATTTATTATACCAACAAGATACACTTTCTGTGTGGACAGATTTCTCTTTCTCTTTGGACATTCTTCTACGTTGGGGAATAATTCACTGAAAGCTGCGAAATTGATAGAGCGCTTAAAGCGCAAATTAAACACAATTACGTAAATCCTGATATTTCAATAAATATACGTCTGAGAAAAACTCATAGAATAAAAGTTGTAGAATGCATTTGCGCATTTTGGAAATAATCCTGTAATATTCAAAATATTATTAGGAATATCCAATAATAGTTTTAATCCTGTACATATACTTCTTAATTTTTGAATAATGCATAAAAAATTGGTGGTAATGACTGAACACGTTCGCACAGCTTCTGCATCAAAGCTAAGCCATAGATGAAGATTACTTTTTATTTGCAGAGCTGGGTTTGGCCCTGAAATATAACATCTTCTGTGAATTTATTCGCTTTGACTGCACTAAAAATGTGTTGAATGCATTTGTGCAGCTACTTCCTGAACGAGAATGTCGACCTAAACGAGGCTTCAGAGCTATATCAGAACTATAGTTGTAATAATACGAGTACCTATACCGTGCCTCACCGAACGGTAATCCGTTTTGGTTTGAGATATGTTTGACCATCAATCATTTTCATACAAATAAAATGTTTTAAAATTACTACTATACATGAATTGTCTTGAAAAGAAGAAACAAAATAGAGTTTATTCTTACTTCTAAGAGGCAGTATTCACTTTTTATAACTTGAAAAACCATTCTCTGCCTCCTAGGATATACACGTAAACCATCAATTCCACTCTAAATAAATTAACTTTAATGTACAAAACAATAATTGACTTGTTCTCAATAACAGTTTATAAGAGTTGGTGTAGTGAGTGATCGGTTGTCGATTGTTTACTCAGCGCTAGTGCAAAGAGAGGACAGTTGCGTTGCATTGCCGCTGCGAAATCTTTTACAGAAGGTATACCGGCGCTCAACCGCAAATATATTTAAGTAGCCAATATTATTGACCCGGAACAATTTTTACTTGACCTAAATCGTTGATATTAGTTGTTGATACTAGTTTTTCCTCGGTCTTGCGACCGGCAAGTTCTTTTGTCAATGATGCGATAAATCCCTAATTGTTACATAGTAATTAAATATGGTTATGATATGACAAGGAAGTCATCTTTTATAGGTTATGCTGTTTTTTTAATTACTCACTAAAATTAACTAATAATTTAGTGAAATCGTAATAAAACTTATAAAAAAAACCACTGCAGCCTAGATGAATCTGTTGAATTTTCAATTTCGTCAAGTTGCCGCCATTCATTCACTCGATTTCTTGTTGATTTTTCAGCAGCCAAGTTTTAGGGGGATTTTAGGGATTTTTTTTTACCTGCACCTAAATTAGGGATGCAATTTTTTTCTCGCCTACAGCATAGTGTAGGGTATCGTTGGATTGGTCGTTTAAAAATATTGTTGGTGTAGGAAGACCATTTTTTGATGTAGGGTTCCGTTTGCCAAATATTAAGCTTTAAAGCGCAATTTTTTCCCGACTAGGGCGTCCCACCCTTCTCCTGGCTAAACGGTTCAATGTGGAAACGTAAAAAAAATCATATAATGAACTTAAAAGCTACTAACGGTTAAGTTAACGAGTAATAGGCGACCAACGAAATCCATTGAACATTACGTTGACGAAGTTGTTAGTTCTGTAAAGCAGATAAAACCCCCTCGTTCTACGGAACCCCACACTGTGCGTGGCGCGATACGCACTTAGCCGCTTTCGCCTTTATGGCCAGCATAAAGCCATAAAATTACTCTAGATAAATTCGGATAAAATAATGCGTCAAACGAACCTAAAAAGACTCTTGGTTTCAAATGAGGGCGAAAATGGGTTCTAAAATTAAGATCATCTTATATCGATTCCACGTCTGGTAACAGTCCTTGAAAGATGACAGATTTCGATCTTGCATGATGGCGAAAATAAGGCCTAAGATTTACTTACCAGTCCCAGAAATACCCTAGCTATAAGTAAATCATATATATATATATTACATTCCATAGATTTTCGTATGGCTTTGCTAGAACCCAGATATCGAGTTAGACGTCTTTAGTAATGTTTTTGTTACACTACCGCGCCGCGATACAGCACTCATTCGCATTCCAGCAGCGCAGTGAGTGCTCGCCGGCGATCACACGTTTACTTTACCCACATTATGCTGTTAGCGTGGGCTGCCTCTGCTTAAATAGGCTCATAATACTCGTTTGGAGCTTTTGAGGGATGAGTTTAGTTTCTGAAAAGCAAAACACGAGGTAAACGAAGAATGGCTGGCACGAGAAGGGGAGAGAAATTACTGTATTTACTTTATATAGTTAGCCATAAACTATTATGGCTAAGTAATAACTTAGTTGGCAATTATTTCTAGTCTTCTTTCTCTACTAGTTGGATGACAGTAAACTAACTGTTGCCCGCAATTTTCGGGGTAAAAATTAGTTCACATGCTATTCCAGACTATAATCTATCTCTGCACCAAATTTCAGTCATATCCGTTCAGCGATTCTGGCGCGATTGACTAACAAACATCTTTTCATAGCATTTATTATAGTAGTAAGACATTTACATACAGGACTCCTAATACGACAAACTCAATTCACCTACCCTACATAATTCTCCCAATGGGCCTTTAAACAATAAAAGCACATCTTGAAATTTGTGTTGCTATAATAACTCGAAATGGAGGCGATAAAACTTCCAAGCAGACCCACTTACATTGGAATTAAATTAGCATTGCAAAGTTTCACGGGCACATCTACGAAGCGAGTTGTTGAATTCCGACAATATTTCATTTGTACTGACAGATCTTCGAAGCTCAACTGTAGCAGTAGTTTGTCTGTACCTGTTGGTATTTTACTAGGCAGAAACCAGGCATAAGACAAAATATGTACACTTAAAATTCAAGTTTCCTTTAACTGGGTTAAAAAGTAGAAACGGAGCTAATTCGCGCACTGGCTGGTGGGAGTGTGGAAAATAAATTATTTTAATATTTAAGACTGGCGGAAAATAATGTTGTCGGTCGTTTTCCGGCGAGATTAGGAACTAATTACATTACAGAGCTTGCTCTTTGCGGGTAAATTATGCATACACTTTCGGGTCATTACCATTGCTGGGTGCTGGCCGCGCCTCGCGAGGAAACTCAGCCCCGACCGGCACTTCAGCGAGCCGATGTGATTGCATTTAAAATTGAACGCTGGGTTCGGACAATGCGATCTGCTTGGTAATGAAAACAACCTTCTCCGGTTTTTGTTTTCAAAGCGCGCTCGGAATATATTCAGGTTTTTTTATTTATATAAATTTAAAGCATAGTTTTGTCTCGGACCGTAGGTAAAGCCTGTATGTTAGCTCAGACGATTCTCTTTTATTGTTAATATCAATTCGGGTACATAAGGCAGTAAAGGACAATTTTATATTCTTTCCGCATAAAATGTAAATTTTTCAAAATAAATTGCCAAGATCAAACAGTAGCAATCAACCAGCTTAGACTCCCAAGCTTTGCCAAATCTTTATACCGTCTCCTTGAAAAAGTGTATTTAAGTTAGTAATAATATACAAATGATTGTCACACCATAATCTCTCGCCTGCTTCCCGAAGGGGTAAGCAGAGATCCTGACGAGCATCTTTCATCGACATTTATTAATCACTGTGGTTTTGATTATTTTTATCTTAACCTTTAGTCTTTAAGCCACATTTAGATTGCTTACTTATTTTTCAAAGGTTTTTGATGAATATTTTTTATCTTGTAATATAAATTTTCGTTAAAAAAAACTTACACAATTAAGCAATCATTTGAAGTTATGTGTTGTGTTCTGTGCATAAAATTGTGAATACAATTTACAACTTAAAACATTATTAGGCAAATGACACATCTTATTACCACTGTTAAGTTGTCACAAAAATGTAAGTGATATGCGCAAACATCAGTAATTGCTTAGTGTTCACAATTTAAATTCCTTTTATGACAAAAACACTTTATTCCGCAAGAAAAAGCAATTTTCCATGTGTGCCACAGTGCACTTGCTACAAGATACTTCTCCAGTATCAACGGGGGTCGGGACCGATAGGGATTAGCCGGATCTGCCCCAACTGAGGGTAAACATCGGCTCCCCAGGCGACGCGAGGTGTGCTGCGGATTCACCCCACTGCAACACTGCCCTACTTCGAAATGTATTGTGGGCATTGTGCATACCTATAGACAAGAATATATCTTGCAATCTATTATAGAAGCGATTGTAACGTGATTGGTAGAACGTTTGCCACACATTCTGCAGGTCGTTGGTTTGAACTCCGGCGCTATACCGATAACTTTGTTTTCTAAGTTACCGTACATTTGTGAATTAGTAGTAGTGTGTGTGCGAATGCACAGGCGCGAATTTGAAGGAAAACATCGTGAGTGGAACCTTAGTGCCTGAGGTGTTCATATATTGCCAATCTGCTGTGGTTAGGTGTGGTGATTAAGCCCACATACTCTGTCTCTGAGAAAAGGCATTTGTCCTACAGTAGGACATACGTATAAAGGCTGCATTATTGTAGACCGTCTGTTATACCGCTTAAGGTATTTGGATTACATTATACTTACGTATATTCGCAGTGCGTAATTTAGAATTCCGTCGATTAAAGATCAACGACCTTCCGCTTGCTTTCAAAATAAACTTGCACCAGCAAAGTACGAAGCGGTGCGCGGCGGCACAAAGCGCTCAAAATCTTACTGCGAACTCACAAGTCTTTGCCCAGCGTCGGTAATAAAAATGGCTTAAATCGGATTTTAACCACGAGCTCCTCGCTTTAATTAAATTGGATTTGCGAGGTAAAGAAATGTAGGAGCGTGAGAGAATCTTGCTGTATGCTGATTATACGCTATGGGTTTTGCGTAGAAATCCAAAACTTTTTTAAAGTGAGAATATATTAAAAATTTTCTCAGCGTTATTTAAATTATGCATAGCTAAAAGGCAGGGTAGCTCGAGGCGAGACATGTCGCGTCGTCGCATCCGAAGGAAACGCACGCTACGGAAGCAGCTGCCGCTGCGCGTGCTACGACGGTTCTACGAGCTACGAACTACGGCGTAGGCGCGAGGGGATGCCCGCTCAGTCGTGCATGGATAACTCGTAAAACATAAAATATTATTTTATACCACTCCGCGCTAAAATTAAATAAAATTGACGTATTAAATAAAAATATTTGTAGGGCTTTCACAAGCCGAGGGTGATAAGCTATAACAAAAGTTATATCACCAGCATCAGCAGCAACGGCTGCAGTAAGGTGGTTTTAATTATCACTTATAACGCCTTTCGGTAGCGGAAAATTACACCCATAAAACATTCAGAACAGAGTATAAACGTTTCGGGAAACCATTCATTAAAATATTTCAGGCGATTTCCTTACAAACGCACCCTTAGTAGCCTGAAATATCGCGAGTGTTAAACAATGAATTAACTCTTAATACTTCGTTTATTATTAAAACTACTAGTATTTATTTTAAATACAGTGTTTTTTTAACTTTAGCTAATGATTTGCCAAGCCCCACGGACTTCTTTGACGCGTTTTGTCGGCAATGGTCGGATGTAATCAGAGGGTACATCATTCGGCTAACGTCAATTTAAATTCGGCTTAATTAAATCAGCGGTCACTTGCTATTGAATAACATTATCCCTCAATTAACATTCAGAGGTCAATTTTTAAGGGCCGTGCCCTCTGTGTGGGCAATAAAGCATGGTCCCTTGCCCGTCACTTTACCCGTGGGGATTTCTTCTGGGGAATAATTTACGTTGATCGCCAGAAGGGGAGTGTAACTGCCTCGCTGAAACTTTAAGCTTTCACTCAGACGGAGCCGATTCGCAATGCTTTAACTTAAGTAATAAATTCCATTCAATAGAATACGTACGCTAATGATTGTTGTAAACTCTCTGTCGGAATTTTTACGGTTTTATCTGTAAAGTGTTTTTTTTTCAGGCTCTTTGAGGGACGTCAATAGCGAGTTTAAAGACTGGCTGTATCGCTAAAATTGCATTAATTTTAATTAATGTGGCCTCAAAGTAGTACGCTTGTTTGGAATCCAGTTTTAAGTGCGTGCGATGTGAACCTTTTTTCGGTGCAATGGGGGCTTGAGGGTGTGCGGTGGGTAGCGGGGGCGCCCACGTGAGTCGCTACGACGCACGGTGTCAGAGCTGTGTCGAAGGCTATGAATAAAGCCTTTGACGCCTTTTGCCACATTTATTTCTGGCGCACACTTCAATTTCAGTTTACACGCAATCTCAACCAAGCCCGTGTGTGCATACACATTTTTGGTGAATTCTATAGCATGCCTATGCGACGTGACGTCCCAAAAAAAAGCCGTGTTGTTAACAAACTGACGCGGGCTAGCGCTATGACTTTGTGAGCCAACTTTTTGTTTGGTAATTTAATGGTTCATCCTAAGCGACGTTTTTAATTTATTTGCACAAACAATACCTTAGCTCATTTTTTGTCGAAATATTTATCTCTTTACTAGTGAATTTATTAATTTAATGCCTACCAAATAAGACTAAACAGACATTGAAATGCATTGTTCCCAACCACTCGCGTAAACAGCCCACAAGCTGGTAAAGTAAAGTTTGTTAACAAGGGCTCGGTATTTAACATTCGGAGGCCGAGCCGGCCGGCGCCCCCAGCTGTCTTGTTAGGAAAAAACGAGGGCCAGCGCTCCCTGGTGATACATCAGAGGTGAAACATGGCGGCGCCGCCACGTCACACGTGGACGCCAAGGAGCAAACGAAGAAAATCTTGCGGTTAGTAAAATTCATGTACAAGTAGAGTCCGTGGATCAAAAATATTGTTACGTACATTATTATCATATTTGTTTACTTTATCCTAGATGTCCTCTACATTCCAATAATCCACAAAAAACGATGGAGTATTAAAGCAATTCCTAGTTTATTTTTTCTCGCCACAGCGAACGTTACGTTACGACCGAGGATATTGGTATTTAGTCCCTGCACACAAACCCGAATGCTTTTATCATGACACCATAAAGGAGAGTGCAGTGTTCGATGCAGGTTTGGCATTAATTCTTGTTTACGGCGATTCGCTTTTAGTGCCCGTGTTAAGTGCGCTCAAAGCGCGTGCTCAAGGCTCAAGCAGATTGAATTCACGCCGGTCGGTCGCCGCTCGTCCTCCCCGCGGATTGTACTGAATAAGCAAACCAGTCCGTAACAACAGTTCACAACTGATTAATTGCTACACAACTTCATTTTAGCGCTGCATGCAAAATAAATACCACGATCTAAAGCGATTGCTTCCTGAAATTTTCATTGCCTTCTCGAAAATATTTTTCCTTTCTGAAACAAGAAAAATGTTTTTGTTTCTAAGCTGTATTTCATTATTAATTTATATTCTAAAATCACCCCTCTCACTGTCGTCGAGGTGGAAAATAACGGAAGTATTTATAAGAATAATACGGTGTTTTGAAGAGGTCGAGGAAACAATTAATCATTCCCTTCTTTTATAGAGCTAAAGGTTGGAAGACACGATTGTTCTGTGTAACAGTATGGTTGGTCTTTTGTTATCAAAATAGAGCGGTGATGCTTAAAAAATTGTGTAAAGCGCCGTATAAAATATTCATTCGGTGGCGGCGTGTACTTCGCGAAGATAGTACGCAAGCTTCTGTTAGTATTGTTTGTGTGTACTGCCGGGCTAGCAACGAACGCCTTGGAATAATGGAGGCCATGATGCGCATTAATATTGAGGCAAATCTTATTAGGACCGTCTAAATGCTGCGATAATATCGTATTGTTTTAGAACTCGTCGTCCGCTTGTGCTCGGAAGGGTTCCATCCTCAGGGACGCGCCGATGCCTCTGAATATTCATACCATTATCACAAACAAACCCACTCGCTGAACTGAGCATCGTCTTAAATTCATAATGTCTCTTATTGTGCGATTAATGCTACCTCTATAAGTAGCTTTACTGTATTACCACCTAGTGGTCAGAGTGGCCAACTCCGCATTCTCATTCTCCGGTCAACTAATAGCTACTGAAATGATAGTGCATTGTAGTCCGGATCAGCCAGACAGGTAGGTTGTCACCGCGGCCGCAGCGGTGGCTGGAGGGGTTGGATTGGTGTTATTGGAAGCAGCATTTCCGATGTAATTGTTCAGCTGATTTCCCCTGAGGCCGTGGTGAGTTTTCTCGAGCCGCGGGTGGCGGGCGCTGCCCACGTTTGCCTGTAAACAATACTGACTCATAAGAAATTAAAACTATAGTCAACCCAGTGAGTACGCTTACAGGAAAAGGAGGTTACTATGTACCTACGCCTTATAAATACCAAGCAATCAATAACAGCAAAAAACACATTTGTAAAATTAACAACAAGAAGAACCATTTATTGACAATCAATAGGTCGAATTGTTTGTTTCACGGTTTGTTTAACAACACATTTTTCCACGTCAAAGCGTCACAAAGTGCTGTTAATTTCACCTTATCCTCGACAACCTTTACATGGCTGCCATAACGGCGTCCGATGTAAAGATGATGGATATCCGTCATACAAAATGAAATATGCTGTGTGCGTTGTTATATTAACTTAGTCAAATGCCATAACTAAGGGTAACATTTCGATGAAACCATTTCATTTTTCGAGTACGTGCGATTACTGTATGTTTAAACGGTAGATTAATGTCTTTAGTACATTTGTATTCCAAGACATTATCGTTCGGTTAGTAAGATGATCTAAGTGTTTGTAAAAAAAACTAGTTTGGTTCTTGCATGTACCAATAAAGCGCGTTTAGAAATATGTTTTTGAGCAATTGATCAATAAAAAACCCACTCATAGTATTTAGGAATAGATTAAATAAAACGCCGTACATTTGTTCGCGCTCTATCGAGGCGATCCATCATGCGCATAATGGGGCACGTCCTCGAACACACGTTCTTAAATAATTTGTCAAAAGTCGCTCGCTGCCCTTCCGACGCGCGTTCACTGCGACCTAGTCATATTATTTTGACACTCACCCGCGCAACGGTGATTTTTCTTGCCAATAACAAGGATATCCAGGGTAGCCTTAAGGAATGCCTGGCCTAGAACTTTAATTTGAAAAATACATATTATTATACCGTAGAAGACATATAGAAGGTCAGAAAAATATTTTTACTGGTCTATAAATGCAAAAAATCAACTCTAATAATAAAAAACTTATTAGATTTTTTTATTTTTTTCATTGATTTCTAATAAGGCCCATTTTGTAGACCCCAAAAAATATTATTTAAAAACATAACTGAAATATTGATATACATTATGAGACGTTACGAGCACTTCGTGATGTCATAGATTGAGCCCGATTTGTGCAGCGTATTTCTGTGCCACGTGACTAGAATTACTTTTTGACAGATCATATTAAGTGAATGTGAGATTGAAACTTTTTGTTTAAGTTCTCCATTGAGATATGCCATAGGCAGCATTTTTATATTTTTTTGCACGTTTTTATACTTTTTTCAAACTAAAACTTTCGTAAACACGTTATACAAAACAAACACTTACTATTTTACTACAAATGCATTTAATACAAGACACCTAGATCGCTTTGCAGCTTTTATAGTGACATGGAATCTAGTGGCAGTGGACGACGTTGATCGATGTGACGTACACTGGAAAGTAATAGAGTCTCTGTCTGCTACTACTGAAATAGCAATGAGACAACAGTCTCTGCGGGCGTGAAAGCTAAACCTTAAATCTTGATTGAAAATGTTGAGATTGAGACATGCATCCTTATTTTTAGTCACCATCCAAATTTTTCTAGGCATTGCATACAGGCTGTAACAAAGTTCCCATATACACCTAAAAATAAAGGGTGGTACGATATTTTTGTCCTGAGTAAATACTAAGAGAAGAAACAAGTGACTTATTATTTTATCAACCACTTTAATATTTTAATTTCGATGGTGAATATAAGATATGCAGCTAGAATATATTCACCATAAATCGTACCACTCCTTATTTTGAGGTGTGTATTGTACCTATACAGTATAGGCCTTTGTTTGATTTTGCACCGGTTTAAACTATGTTGGAACATTTCATTTTCAACTCGTAGATCAAGCAACCGGCATGCCAGCATGAAACCATTACTTTTTGTTGACACCAACGTATGCCCTTTTACATATTCACCCCGAGCATAGAAAGATTGAGCTGTGAAATTGAAAACGTTTTCCATTAACAAAAATTTATTCAGCACACGGTCTTCGCATATAGTCGCACACGTTTGTTTCTAGCAGTTAATGTACCCCGTTGCCCCTGTGTCTCTTTGTATTTTACACTTCCAATGCTCCTTCTTAATACATTTTGATAGAACAACTGGAAAGCACCAGCTACACCGGGCAATTACTCACTAAAATATATTACATTCGAAGTTAATTGAAACGAGCAAAAAATGGTAGTGTTTCATTCAGCGCGCGCACTTCTATTTTGTTATTTGCTAAGATATCAAACAAACCACGTTCAGAAATTGAATTTTTAAAATGTACCTGTCATTGTCCTGTGCTTATTAATGCCGTTGGCATCGGCTCGTATTTCAATAAGAGATTAAACCCCCGAGAATCTATTAGTAAGTTTGAAAATAAAACTGCACTGTGTACCGCATACATCTTTGTGCTTCCTACTACCGTTCGTTCCGCTGAGGACTGGGGGAAGGAACACTGGTTCAGTGCTCATCGTTAATTACCCTGCAGGGACCTAGCGCTAAGATGCAGCAACCGCACACAAAACTGTTATACAGTCAATTTTATACGATTATTCCAGTAATTCCCGCCGCCTCAACCAGACAGATTTATGAAATAAAAATGAACTGTATTTTACATATATGGCGTTTCCAACCATCTTGGTCAGCCCGAACTATTTTGGGCAGAGAGTATCCAATTCCCCAGTGACTACCTATCAAGGTTTTTAACGTCGATACTACTACTGCAAAAGCTTCACGAAAATATCCCAAAAGCTAATTTCTGCTACTTATTAAAATAATACTCTGCAAAGCGAATGCAACGCATTAGCTTAAGTGACAAGTTTGGTTTGGCTCACGAATTAAAAAACTCATTTCTCGCTGGCGCCCGGTTCAGTGAATGAGTCGCTCCGTGGTATTGCAGACGAACGACATGGCTATAGAAAACGCTTTCTTACCTTTTCTGCTAAAAACTAGCGAGCAGTAAAATTGTAGGTACATGGCAGGAAATTTAATTAGTCCTGTAGTGTTAAGACTCTCGGTATGAATGGATGGATAGTCAGGATAGTTAAATCTCATTTGTACGCGATCGTCTTTCCGGCTATGCCGCGTGACGTGCCGCGCCCCGAGCCATGCTCTCGAGCTGTTTACCTTGTAAGTATTGCGAAAAGATCTAGCTTAATCCCCAGGGATCGGCGACGGTGCCGCGCTGGATGTGATAGATACTGGAAATTGCATAAAATCCATCAACACGACTTCTTTGTGTTCCTTACATAAACATTTTCATGAACGACAGGTAGGAGCTGTATTAAATTAAATCTGATCTCCTCTACCTCTGCTTTTTTAATAAAAGGCTTCTTTTCCATAATCCCAACCCAATCATTCAATACTCTCGCATCTGTAGTTCTGTCAACAACATATTTTGCAAGTACTATGTGGGTCCATATCGGCCTATAGTTCACAGTCAGCAGTTCGGTGGAATTTGTTCGTAGGACGGGCGGTGTAAGGGCGCACACACATGTGGCATGTGTTTGGCAAGCAAGGCCCGCGCCCACCCGCCCGCCTATCTCGGCCGCGCAGCCGGGGCCCTGGGTCTGATCCGACACTTGTATATCCGTAACAAGACCTCTGAATCTAAAGGCTGAAGCAGGTATAATGTGCTTTGATAAGACTGCATAAAATATATTCTATCATCACTAGCGGAGACTAAGTTATGTGTCTCTATTTGTCTCTATACTAGTAACATTCCTATGTGCCTGCTAAATAGAACCATTAGAACAGACGAAATAAGCAGTGAAAACAAAGTTTGGCACCACTCGCCCGGGCGGGGTTTAAAAGTAGGTATTAAAACTGAATGAAAAGTTTAACTTACTTGAAGCTAAAAAGCGTTAGTAGGAAGCATTTACTGTAAGAGCTGCTATTTACACATACATTTCGAAAACTCCGGGACAATCGTGTTACAAATGATTGATATCACCTAACTTTACAGTGCTGTCCGATAAATATTAGCTTTATTGACACTTAGCGTGATGGATAGGTCGGGTAAATGCGCCTATACTTGAAACTAAATAAAATTACCACCTAGTTACATTTGTGCACTCCATGTTTGGGCATTTGTAAAATGGATTGGGATTGATTGGTCAGATATTATATCGCACAATCGTATCACGCTATCTCTTAGATAGCGGGCGCAAAGTTTTGACAAATCGGTTAAATATACGTGTTGGAGTATGCCCGGTGATTGATGGCAGTTATAACCGGGGCGGCTGACTCGCAACGCGCGTCACCGCGGTGCGTTCAACTGAATTCATTCCCCCGCAATCCCTTACATCTAAATTCATAATGTAACAAAAATTGCAAATGTCACGCGATCTCTCAAACAGTCTTATGAATACTAAAAACCTTCGTGAATCTTCGCGGCAGACAAATTTACTGTCATCACTCGGTAATGAACATGGAACCAACTGGTTAAATATCGCGAAAAATCTATCAATGCTTAATTAGCAATAACATGTACTTAGATAAGAATACAAAAAAACCGGCCAAGTGCGTGTCGGGCCACGCGCGATATAGGTTTCCGTAGAAAGAGGGATTTTTTACCTACTTAACAGAACAAACAACTTCGTCAAACTATTTTTTAATGGAATTTTTACGAAGTTTTCCTTTTATCATTTTATTTTATTTAGTTTTATAAGTTGGTCGCCTATTACTTGTTAACTTGTAAAGCCTACTTAGCCGTGATATTTTTTTTAAGTTCATGAAAATTGCTACTGACCTGATTTTTTTCACGTTTCTACAATCAAACGTTTAGCCGGAAGGGGGGGATGCCCCACTCAGAGAAAATTTTTCGCTTTAAAGCTTAATATTTGGCAAACGGAACCTTAAATCGATAAGTGTATTTCCTACACCTACACTATTAAACGACGCGTGCCCACCCGGGTTGGCGATTTTAAACGCTGATTTATATGTATTGTGTACATCTCTGATACACGAATTTCCACATGATGTTTTCCCTTTACCGTTAGCGAGTGGTACTACTACTACAAATTCATAAATATACGTAACTCAGAAAACAACATACACACATGTTCTTGTGTACAATTCAAACCCAGGACCTCACACTTGTGAAGTGGCGGGTCTACCGCTAAGATACCACCACATCAGTACAAAGGCAATGAATCCTAAAATCAGATATGAAGAAATGATGCACGTCGTCAGAAAACAATTGGAGAGACGTGACCGAAGCGCCCGCGCCGCCACCGCGGGTCGATCGCTCGCGCCCACCAATGCATACTAAGTAATGGTAGCGATTTCAATTTTACTCGTACTCGAACACACAAGAGTTTTTATTTTACGGTGTAAGTTACTAACCGTGAGTAGTCACGCACAAATTTGTCCGAATGTAAAGGTCTGTGCTCCTAGGTGACCTCTCATAAATAAGTTACTGCTTTCCTATATATGTGAATGCTCACGCAATCTCTAGGCATAGATGCAAAAAAGGAAATAGTACTGTTGAGTACGATAATGCTTTACTTATTCCATCGACCAGAACTACCAAGTATTTAAAAACTTCGTTCATTAAAACAATAGCAAATTTTATTCACATGAATAATATAAACTGTAAGTAATTAACGCGGATCGAACTATTCAATTACAGTAGCTTCAAACCATGACGTTGTCGGTACTTAGTATTCAAACGTATGCAAATTACAGACGTGCGATGCAATAAATGCCGACATACGGATCACAATTCGACAATTGGCATTTATGTTGCAATCGCATTGGCTATACGAGTACGGCAAGAGTATCTACTGAACTAGAGCATACAAAAACTGGCGTCTCTTAACTAAACTCAGCGAATATCTTAATCGTACATTGTAGATACTAAAGGAGGTAAAGAAACGCCCGCATAGTGTTACTCGAACGGTGAGATAAAGTCAATCGACATTAAGCGGTAACCCAAACCGAAGTACTTTACCAATTCGACGACGACGACGGTACGACGCGTTGGATTTAAAATGGAATATGTAGAGTTATTTTTAAAATGCGCAATCCCTGAAACTTGTCGGTTAGAGTTTGTCATTTACAAGAACTTAAGTTCTAGGTTCTTTAGATTTTCATTTGTTCAATTTTACATGTAAAAAGAAACAATATTTTTACGGTTCTCTGTTTTGGAGTCAAGTAGCACTTATAGATAATACTTAAAACCATATTAACCCAAAATGGACATTCTTCTATGTAGAGCAATGATTTACTGAACCCTGCGAGATTGATAGAGTGCGTAAATTATATCATAATTATAAGCAGCCTATATATAAGCAGCCTGTAGGGCCAGGAGGCCTTCTCTCAGAGAGAGAGTAGGGACTTAATCACCATGCGTGTCCACCACGAATTGGCGATTTCAAGCACTGAGGTATATGAATAGCTTGTATACTTGGCTTTCCTCACGATGTTTTCCTTCACAATTAGCGAATGGTATTGCTACTATAACTTCACAAATATACTTAACTTAGGAAACAAATTCATAGGTACATGCCCGCACTGGGAATCGAACCTGGGTCTCTCGCTTCCAAATCCAATGTTCTACCCACTAGGCTATCACCGCTTAAATTATATAAGCTCTGATATTGCGAAAAAAAAAATCTTTGATTAAACTATAGAACCAAAGTTGCAGAAATTGCGCATTTTACAAATAACCCTGTAGTTGTATTTATATCGTAAAAAAACACTTAGTGAAACTAATATAGTTACAAAATGTTCATGAACGTAAGACAAGACAAAAATTAATGTATATACTCGTATTTCAGCATAATTCTGGCAGCACTGTTAATTCACTATATTATTTGATGTGAAACAAAAATTCAAGAAAAATCATTAAAATATTTCCAGTGGTCAAAAAGTTACATAATTAAATTATAGCTAACCCAGCAAACGTTATTTTGTCATATTAATTAGTCGACGACCTGATCTCAGATCTACCAAATATACACAAAAACATTCATAAAAATCGGAGAAGCTGTTTAGGAGGAGTTCGATAACAAACACTGTGACACGAGATTTTTATATATTAGATTAGATTTCCAGCTCTCCATACAACAGGCCATATATTGCATAACATAAGCAGCCTATATACGTCCCACTGGTAGGGCACAGGCCTTCTCTCAGGGAGAGAGTATGGCCTTAATCACCACGCGTGCCCACCTTGGATTGGCGATTTCCAGCGCTGAGGTATATGAATAGCTCACACACTCAGGTTTCCTCACGATGTTTTCCTTCACCGTTAGCGAGTGGTATTGCTACTATAACTTCACAAATGTACATAACTATATTACAACATAGCCCAAATATTAGGGGTTAAACTATGAAATTGCCATTTTATTGCAATAGGTTCTTTGAATTGACATAGAATCTTCATGGTTTGAGGTTTTCGAATGAAACTTTTTTCAAATGGTTTCTATGATGTTCTTTTTTTTTAAAAATGTGAAACATTTGAATATCGACTTTCAATTGTTTTTGTTATTCAATTTAGACAAGAAATATGGATACTGCGAAAATTCGAGTGATTATGAGGCACCCGTATTCGTATTTTTTATTTTATTGATTTGACGCAAGTGAGTCAATATTGTGGGTAAGGTAACGTTAAACCATGCCGCTAATTCCTGGGTAGTTTGACTAGGGTCGGCTTCCACTATCTCTCTTAATTCATCGTTATTCACCTGTGTGGGCGGTCTTCCTCGTGGCTCGTTCTTTAAGTCGAAATTTCCATCACGAAAGCGTTTAAACCAAAATCGCACGGTGCGTTCATTAGTAGACCCCTCTCCAAACGCAGCATTGATATTGCGGGCTGTTTCTGCCGCGTTAGTTCCGCGTCGGAACTCGTATACAAAAATCACTCGAATTTTCGCAGTATCCATCTTTCTTGTCTAAATTGAATAACAAAAACAATTGAAAGTCGATATTCAAATGTTTCACATTTTTTAAAAAAAGAACATCATAGAAACCATTTGAAAAAAGTTTCATTCGAAAACCTCAAACCATGAATATTCTATGTCAATTCAAAGAACCTATTGCAATAAAGCGGCAATTTCATACTTTAACCCCTATTATATACCAGTCTGACAGCGAAGCTTGAAAGTTGTCAGCGAAAAACAATCACTACTGAGCGGTTTGCTGAAATTGAGACAGCGGGAGGTACATTAGAAACGAGTGCATAATCAGCTTTGTGTCGATTAATATCGACGGTGCCTTGGAGCGTGCAGTGCGCCGCTTCCCTCGATATTGCGAGGACAAAGAAGTAAATTATTTCCTCCGTTTCTTGAACATCTCTTTGTTTTTAGATACAACGCGGTTTCATTCGCTTTCGTCCTGGCGACTAATAGCTGGGAAATTGTTTTACGACGATGATAAGCATAAGCTTATAGCATTAAGTCCGCCACATTGCCATTGTATTTTTTACTTATGTGCAATAAACGTTTTAATAATAATAATAATAAGCGGCTTTATAGTCAACAAGTTACTATTACAACAACAAGCTATTATGACGTCTGTGCTTAGACTGGAGACGAAAGGTTTGGTTCGACAAAAAAATGCGTTCTTAATTTTATCCCCTTGTTAGGAAGTATAAAACAATAGATACCTGGAACAGCGTATAGAGCAGCAGTTTTCAGTAAAGTATTGGTAGTTTGGTGCCGTGCCAAAGTATGCATGCAGGGGCAATGTAATTGTTTGCTCCCTCGTTCAAAGACGATGTAACTTTACTCTAATGCAATGTTAACGACAGACGTATCGCCCCTTTGAGCTGTTAAAATACTTTTACGTGCAGAAATGAAAGATGTCTTGTGAACAGAGACTTTTTTCTTCAAAAACTGTTCAGTTACTTTTATGTTATTACTACTTATATTATTACAGGTAAAAAATACAATGCTATAACTATTTTCTACCAGTCAACCACAGGTGGAGCAAGAAATTCATTGGTAAGCATAAAAAGATATGTGGACAAAACCACATTTCTATCCCTTTTGTATTCATCTACTTAAGGATATATACTATATAAGGGAGAAAAATAGTGGTACACAATACAGCTGATATCCTCCTCGTAAGGTGATCTCGGACCTAATTATGCGCACTAAATCCTGAGCGATTCCAATCGCCTAACTGTAAAATTTCATACTAACTTGACACTTGGACGATTGAAATCGCTCAGGATTTGTTGCGCGTAATATAAGGGCGGGGGAGAGGGGGGTCTCGGTATACACGAAAATGCATCAAATATCAATGTGTACAATCTGCAGCACATCAACATTTACATTTGTGCATACTACTTAGTTATGTTGAGGGGGATTTTACAACAAAAAATAAGGTCAAGCGGTTCACGGTAAGAAAGATTGACATGGCTTTTAAAATTTTTGGTATTCCGATTATGATAAATAATAATAATAAATAAACATTTACGTACAGACACATATATTAAATAATCCTCTATTCTATAGTTATATGTTAGATATGGACAGACATGTCCGACGACGTCTCATTTCTAAAGGCTTCTACTAACTATCAAAATAATTTTCCAAAACTTCTAAAGCTTAAGAAGTTCAAACTCAAACTCAAAAATTAGATTGACACTATAAAAACATAATGTTTACTTAATAAACATCAAAGCTGTTAGTTTCACAATTAATAGATTATGTGGAGAAGAAGCTAACAAAGAGACTCCACATTTATTATTTTCAAAACAGGTTTTAAGTTAATTAACAGAGTTTTCAACTTAAAGTTACACTACACTGGACACAATCGTTCCCGTTAATATTATGTAAATACCAGAAATATGTTTCTTCCAAATTATCCTTAATGCATTAGCAGGCTTTTTGCACAGAGAATGCTTAACACATTTTTGCTTAACTCTAATATTAAATTACATATTAACTCTAAAATTTTCAAGACATTTAGGTATTGGCATATTTGATAGTCTCGATGAAGTTTATTTCACAAAGAATTTATAATATTCTGGTCGATACTAGTAACGGATGGTCCTAACTATGTCAACAGAGGAATGTTAGCAAACAACACAACGGCAAGGTGGCCCACCTTCAGCCGTGGCTCATAAAAATGAACGAGAACTCAAACAACGAGTGCCGAGACAAACATGGCGCAGAACGCAAACAAGTTTACCTTATTGTGCCTAGTGACTACTGATTACATTGAGGTAGTATAAATACCAACCTATGAGAAGAACTAAGCTCTATCTGAATTTCTACTTCACGGAGAGTAATTTAAAGATTTGCTTTCACTATCTTGTATATATGTTGTGCAATTTTTAAGGGTAGAATTTTTATGTTGTAAGAATTTTCCAGATATAGATTACCACAAATATTTTTGTGGTTGTTGTAATACAACATGGTTTTATTACAAAAATATTTTGTAATAAAGTTAACTTATTAATTTTCCTAACAGTATTTCGGATACTATAAACAAAGTATAAGGTTACATATTTAGATATGACAATGTACTTGGTAGTTAAAATTTACTTGTGGCTTCGTTCTATTGGGATCTCTAAGACTTCTTAACTTTTTGGGATGTGTCTTTCACCATTCGATAGAACGGATTAAATAAACTTTTACAAGTAATAAAAACTTTTTTGCCTATCATCACAATCATGTAAATTTGTTATACCAAACTCACTTTAATAATTATTTTTTACTATTGCATTGTTCACAACATCGTTTGACCAGTTGCTTATTATAAAATAGAAAAAGTTACTCAGAAAAAACCGGCCAAGTGCGTGTCGAGCCACACGGAGGTAGGGTACCGTAGAAGATGGGGTGTTTACTTGCTTTACAGAACTAACAACTTCATAAAAGTAATTTTCCATTTTAGGTCTTACTTTTATAAGTTGATTGCCTATTACTTACTTGGTAATTTATAAAGCTTACTTAGCCGTGATAGTTTTCCTTTTAACTTCATTATACTACCCTGAATTTTTTCACGTTTCTACAGCTAACCATTTAGTCGGGAGAAAGAGGGGGACCCCTACTCGAACAAAAATTTGCCCTTTAAAGCTAGATATTTCGCAAACAGATGCCGAAATCGATTGGTTTTTGTATACTCACAATATTTTTACACACTGTTGTAGGCGAGAAAAAAATAGTATCCCTAAATTAGGTGTAGATGAAGTACCCTAAAGCAGTACATTGTTACCTGAAGGGTGAAAGTAACTTATTTAGTCCTGAGACGGGGTTCACCGGGACCAATAGTTCGAGGGACTAAATAAGTCCTTAACCCGAGGTAGATAGGTACTGTGCTTTTCATTACAAAAAAAATTGTGAATTTTATTTAATACTTAACTTTATGTGGCTCTATAGAAAGCTTGAAAACGATTCTCCCTAGGGGCTGACATTACATTCAACCCGCTCCTCAGGCAACTTCAGACCTATTTCCGAACATGAGTAATACGAAAATTTTTTCAAAGATTTTATCCTACCGTTTTGTGGCATAATTAATAATGTATATCTTCAGCTCTCTAGTACTAATCGGCTCTGTGTTAAGCCGCAAACAGACAGACGGACAGACAGATAGATAGACAGACGGACGGACATGGCGAAACTATAAGGTTTCCTTGTTGACTACGGAACCCTAAAACCCCTGCTGTATAACGATGAAGCTACATAGAACGTAGCTAATATCTATTTGAGTTAAAAGAGTGACACTTTTCATTAAGTTCGTTGCAGTAAGTAAAAACTTAATAAAGTTCCAGTAAGGAATTTCTAATTAGAAATTTTACCTCTTCACGACATAGCAATATTTCAGGCTCGTGGAGGTATTTCCAATAAAGGACTTTGCCAAGTCATAATTCTTCAAAGTTACGTGTAATGAGATGTGGATATTACGAAATTCTTACAAAAGAATTACCCACCTCTATTCAGGAGCAAGCGAGACTTTCAAAAGACGGTGGAGGCTGCACAGCAGCCGGCATCGCAAACTGCAGCGTTAAATTTTAATGGCACGAGCACCATCTAAATAAAAACCACTTAGCATTGCTTACAGGCAACGTTCAATTAAACGACTCCAGAATATGTGAGCGGCTTATTTCATCTGCAGCATTGTCACATAGAGCTTTTTGCACAGAAAGGAACGAGGCAAATAAATATGCAAACAGCTCATAAATTTTTCTTCGAGAAAAACCCGTGAGGGCATTAAGAAAATGTTATTGATTATAGGTTCATAAATATTGTACACGAAGTTGAACTGCTACCGGCATAGTAGCATTGAATTACTGTAGAGATGAATCGTATTTAGAATGGACTGTGCATCTTCGTCACTCTTTAGTAATAGCTAATAAACATCGGTAATCACCCACAGTACCTAGTCGTTTTCTAGTGCTTACTCTATCAGTCGGCAGTGTATCATCAAACTAAGAGGATTACGCCTATCAGGATCTGATTCACCTCTATCAGCATTTTCAATATTTGATTTCGACCCCAACGGGAGGTTTCTAGGGAAAAGTCTATATTGCCCAACTATGTTTAATAATGTTGTAAGATAAGTATGCAAATTATATTGTTAGGAAATATTAGTCAGTGACAAAAAGGCTGAAATATTGAATACCGTCCGACGGCTATGAAGAGTTTCTTTGTATGTATGTACGTTCTCGAAAATCACAAGGATTTCTTGATCTGCTTACTGTATCAGAACAGAAAGTGTCTTTATGCTGCGTCTTCCTCAAATTTACATAATACGGCGGGGTATAGGAGCGTCGAGCGATCGGGAGCTCAGCAGAGCTCTAGAGTCGACGTTTGGAAAGTGGTCACGTAAAATTTTACGTTTCAGCGGTGCATTGGCGCGTCGACAACGCTTCAAACGTAATCCAATCAGGAGCAATGGCGCCGGACGCGAGTGTCAATTTCACACATCGCACACCGCTCGCTGACCGCCCCACGCCGCAACAACCCCGTACAAGGCAAAAAAAAAGTGTTAACAATGTCCACAGGTATGCAAGACCCAAGAGGAATGAAACCCGATTGAACTAGTTTTTAATAAACAACCAAAAATAAGCCTGTTAAGTAAAAGCCACTTATGCAAGTAAATAACAAGGCAGGTATTCACGAAACCGTAAGCCACGATGTTTTCTCGGCCGATTTATGTTGGCACCGTAAGCCATACACGTAGTCTCTGTAAATAAAACGGCACGAGGAAAGCTTTTAATAGTTATTATTTACGGGCCCTAATAAGAGCTGGCGAGCTGACGCCTCAGGCGGACCGTCGAGAAACTAGATGAGCTACAAATGAGACTTATAAGGAATATTCAATATTTGTCTTCAACACAAGAACCACAGGTCAGAACTAGCAACGCAGGGACACTATCTTTCAATAAATCAATGACGTTACAATCGCTTCTAAGCATAGAAATTGTACCAACGAAATTCCTTCCCGTACCTAGTATTTTCTTAAGAAGTTTACGCACCTTATAATCGTCTCAAAGCCGCCGTTGTGGCGGGAATCTCGGAACAGTAAACGATTTGTCGGCGTATTAATAAAACGATTAAAGCAACCTCCTGCTGGTAATCTGGGAGCGGCGGCGCGCGCGGCAGATGGCCACAATTCCCCAACTTTAATGACGAACGACGGAATCCCACCGACTGAAATCAACCGCCGATTTGCAGACTTTCGCTACAGACTACTTAAGTTCGAAGCGGTAACTTCTTCAATGCGCCTTTTAATTTTAATCGAAGAATGAACACTGTGCCGCTGCCGCTCTTCGACAAGGGGTGCAAAGGAAAAGAGATTTAAGAAGTACTGACTATAATTTAAATAGAATTTTAGCTCTAATAAACGTATTTGTCACGTGCTAGGTGACATAGTTCATGAAAAATAACTCCTCGGTAGACAGCTCGCAAAAAGCCAGGCTTGATTGGCCATTAGCAGTTTGTCATTTGAAAGTGTAATGCTAATGATACGCCGCGTGTCACTTTACGAGTGACTGCGACGTCAATCGTGTTGATGACTCGTCAAAATTGCTTCCTGCGTTATTAAGTGCAGGAAATTGTGTCTCCTCGATTCGACACACCTATGAACGTTCCACCCCGTCTGCTGTCGCAGAGAAACACTTCAGCTGTGATAATTGTGTTATGACTGGAATTCGAGTTTCAAATTCTTCCATGCCTTGAAGGATGTTGTCGTACTTATAAATCTACGGAACGGTGAATGGTGCTTGAAGCAATATCTCCGGAGCGGCAGCTGCGTAGTAATGGCGCCGACACTTTACGCGATGCGATTACGACCACCTAAACATTCATTACAAGTGATGCCGGTCATTTATCTATCCTAATCACTGTACGGACGCCCAGCCCTGCAATCCTACAAAAAGTTACACAAATTAATAAAAAAAAAAATACAAATATTTTCGCGTGCTTGCAAACAAGGCTTAAGTACGTTTAATAAATTATTGGCGATTAACCTTGGTTTCTTCATTCAACCGTTTCGCATAAACATTATCCATTTTTGTTTCAGGTTTATCTTCAGATAAATAAAATATTATATTCTAACAATACAGAAAAATTTTATACACATACATACAAACATAGATAAACTCACGCCTGTATCCCAGAGGGGTAGGCAGAGACCAGGGATTGCCACTCGCCACGATCCTGACAGATCACTTTCGCTTTCTCAACATTCATTAGTCGCTGCATGCACGCACGCCGGTTCGTTTTCAATGTTTCAAATGTTTCACCGACATAATAAATAACTAATTAGCATTAAATTTTACGAAGTAAAGGGCACCTACTAAAATTTAAAAATGTTACGCCAGTTGAAATAAAACACATTCTTCAAGTACCTAAAGAAGTTATGTGGCGGCCCTAACGTAGAGCTATTATTTGTTTGCGTGAAACCCCAAACTGCTAGCCTAGCTAGCAGGTGAACTCCGCTAAATGTTTCACGGTTTAATCAAGCCCCAACCATCAGGCAAGACAAATATTCGCTCATCTACATCTATATGAGGCTGCCGCGTCGATAGTTTATCTTAACCCCTTTTTGCAGACATAATAAATACTGCGGGGAAAGCCAATAAGTTCGCCAAGTGCTGCGTTTACCACCGAATTGCACAATAGAGTCATGTGGGTTGCCAAATTATGCATGAGACAGACTAGACCCTATTTCATAACTACAATTCATGGTTTAGTTTGACAATTCGGCCTACAACGCCCTGCGCGTGCAATATAATAATGCCCTCGGGATGTTGTTGGGACTGTCTTGAAACTGTGGTGCATTCAAGATGTTTACGGAGGCACACGTGGATGATTTCTACGCGATCATCCGCAAGCGGCCAGCCTCGCTGATGTACAGAATTTGGATCAGTAACAACAGTATCCTGCGGACGCTAACCGAAAAATATGGGTCTATGATGGTATTTTTTACCTACAATATAGGAATAAGGAAGGGTGAGTGGAGGCGAGGGGCAAGATGCGTACTGTTATACGCTATTTTATTAATACGCGGATTACGGGCAAATATATTTTATTCTAGTCTTTTTTATCGATTCTCTAGCCTAGCTGGGGATCGACTGACATCTAAAACAAAACGTAACGATTCCCTTCAAAATATTTAAAATAAGACAAGAATGCTCTGCCAGCCAGCTTCTATAAAGAGAATATTTAAAATAAGACAAGAATGCTCTGCCAGCCAGCTTCTATAAAGAGGAATCGTTACATTTCCCCCCGGTTATCATAAAATTTTAAGTACAATTATTAAAATTTACCCTAGCTAATACACTTCGGTAACCTAATGTCAGTCATCTGTCCTACAGTGTTGGGGAAATTGTACAATCCCGGCGAACGCATGACGCTCCGTTACTAATTCGGTCAGTGTGCCAGAACAATTCAAAGACCATCAAGACAATCTAGTCAATATCCATAAAAACTCCAAGTTATTTACAATTAAAACGCAAAAGAAAATTGGTCTATGACTGAACGGACAGACCCCCTCTCGGCAAAACCCAACAAAAAACCGAGAAGACACCATCGAACGCCGCTTCAAGTTTCACAATTATAAGTACACTCGTACTGAACGCTCCGTTTTGAAGTACCGGGAACAGCGGGAACAGCGGGAACGACATGAATGAGTTTTTTATTATGATCTAGGCTACAATGTGATAAAAATTTGTGGTAATGCACAGCACAATAGACAGAAATAAGTGAGTAGGTATTTATGTATATAATTATGTATCATGGTGGTCAGGGCCTGATGGTGGAAACAAAAGGCGTTGAAAATCCTTAATGGACAACATCAGATCTGTTGAGTTTGGGCCTATTTGATTGGTGTTATAAGTAGATGCTTTGAAAATTATGGAGACAAGGGTGTGATGATGGGACGATAGATGGATACGGAATCTCTTCATCGGATAACAGCAAATCCTTCGAGTTTGGACTTACTTAATCAGTTTTTATCACGACTTCTGCAAAACTTGACCACGGGAGTCTATTAATGGAAGGTGGATAAGGTATCTCAACGGACAATAGGAGACTCTTCGAATTGAAACTTCTTTCATCAGTCGAGCACTTTGGTGAAAATTGGTGAGTAGGGCTTGACAATCAACCTAAAAAAAATACTCAAACTTCTCAACACATAAAAGCACTCCAGTTTCGGTTTATTTGGCCGAGCTTGATGAGAATTTTGGTGAAAATTGGTGACCAGAATCTGGTAATGGAATTGGAAGTTGGATATGGGATCTCCGCAACGGCAACTTATTACAAAAATTAAATAGATTTCATTTGTAATTAATCGTAAATTTTTAGTAGAATAGTTTAGCAGAATATTAAAATCTATTCAAACATATATAAAACAAAGGCTTGGTAACTAACAATGGTGTAACTACACCATTTATAACTCAAGAACGGCTGGACCGATTTTTATAAACTTTGATTGGTTGGATTTGTCTCCACCTCAAGTAGCAGAATAAGAAATAAAATCAAATATCAAATAAAATAAAATCTCGTACATATAATATAGAAAGGGTTTTTTTGATGATATCTTAAGAAAGGAACATTTATTGATTCTGAAGCTGAAGTTCGCCAGGACATCTAGTTTATTATAGCTTTAAAAGACAAACTTACTTGTCAACATGTTACGGATAACAAATGATGCATTTTGCAATACCAATTTAATACGCTTTTTAGAGTTCCGTAGGAACAAGGAACCCTTATAGTTTCGCCATGTCCGTCCGTCTGTCTGCATGTATGTCTGTCTGTCCGCGGCTTAGCATAGAGACGATAAGTACTAGAGAGCTGAAATTTATGTCATAGATATACATGTATATTACGCCGAAATAACGATAGAATAAAACCTGGACAATTTATTAGGTACCTCCTATACACCTAAATTAGGGATGCATTTTTTTTCTCATCTACACCATAATTTGTTAATTTAATTTTAATTTAATGCGATATTTAAGAGAACTGAGCCTTACTTGTCAATAAAAGAATTGAATTATTATTAGAATAGTGTTTTTAGGGTTCCGTATCTCAGAAGGAAAAAACGGAACTCTTATAGGATCACTTTGTTGTCCATCCATCCGTCCGTCTGTCCGTCCATCCGTCTGTCTGTCAAGACGCCTTATCTCACGAATGCGCGGAGGTATCAAGTTAAAATTAACACTACATACTCAATCATACAATCCTATGAAGCTGTAAAAAACTCAAACTTCTAAATTAAGGTAATAAAAAGATACGGCTGTTTATGCCACCAATAAACGTATATTTCGACACTCAAGAAATCAAAATTTATAGGGTACTTTCCGTTGACCTAGAACTCTGAAATTTGGCAAGTAGGTAATATCTTCTTATACAAAAGTACAAAAAAATCTGAAAACTATATATTTGTAATTAAATCAAAAAAAAATGTCTTTGAAGTTCGGGAAAAGCTCGGAAAAAACTGCGAGATTACGTAGATTACTGAACTATTTACAATATGTAAGTACTTGCAAATTTGTACGGAACCCTCGGTGGGCGAGTCCGACTCGCACTAGTCCGGTTTTTTTTTCCTATATCCATCTAACGTAAATCTACCAAATAGAACCTCTAGGTGATTTAGGTCGAGTGAAAAATGTTTCCGTACTGAGCTATATTATAGCTCTTTACCGGCATCCACACGTTCCGCCGTGAAGGAGATAGGAAGACAGGCCGTGGAACTAAGTAGACAGGCCGATATTACAAGTTATTATAAATATCCTCTCTTTCTTTCTTTCTATGTTGAAATGAGACTCTCTTCAGAGTTGAGGTGAGACTCTCTTCAGATTTTAAGGCAGCGGCTCTTCAGATATTGGTATAATTTTAGGTTAGAGAACAAGGTTATTTTAGAATACTTGGTTGGCTACTGATTTTCTTCAGAGCTGGGTTGAGACTGACTCGAAGGCATTCTTGGGCGTCTTTTATACCCCGAAAAGTACTTCCATTCTCATGTTCAAATTCGCTCTGAATCTGTGTCAAAATTCTTCAAGAAGTTTCTATTTTTCAATTTGAATTCAGCAAGCAAAGATCGCAGGAAGTTTTCTCTTTCTTGTGTTAAATTCTTAAATTCGATTTGGAATGTGAACAGTTTTCTAGAAGTATCCATAGCCCAGAAGTTTTCTTTTTCGACTTCATTAGTATGACGGTTATTTGACATAATAACATTCAAATAAAATAATTATCTGACTGCCACTTGAATGTTGACTGTAAAGGAAAATACAATATTAACAATGTGAAAAAGTAAAAAAATTATTGAAATACGTATTCGCTTTGAAATAATTGTGACTCAGGGTGATTTAACTGTTGTTGATAACATGAAACGGTGGTGTGGACTCATATTTAGATATCAGTGGTTCAATTTATTAGGAATGTAAATTTAATTGTTAACATTCTTCCTGAACGCAGCTGTTAAGTTTTTTATTTAGCCACTAGTTGGCGCCACCGTCTTTGTCGTTGATAAAACATTAAACTATTTTGTGTGTGCTTTTTAATAAAAGCAAGTTTAGTACAGAAATCTTGTTCAGACGTTTCATTTAAATACCTGGCTCAATAGGTTATGGGCCCAGGTAACGCTAGAAAGTAAATTTACTGCGAAGTCTGAGCAAAGAGCAGAAGTATTTTTCAAAGTGTTCACGAACATAACCACAAATTCAAAATGGAGGTCGCAAGCTCGATGAAAGTTGAAAAATTCGACGGCCACAACTTCAAGCAATGGAAGTTTCAGATGATGTGTGCTTTAAGAGCAAAAGGTTTGAAAATAAATACACCCAAACCAGAGAGGCCCGAAGAACAACAAGAATGGGACAAAAAAGACGGCATGGCCATGTTCATTCTAACCTCGTCAATGGATCTCAATCAAATATCTTTGATAGAAAATTGCGATACGGCACAAGAAGTTATGAAGAAGTTGGAGGCGATTTATGAACACAAATCGGAGTTCAACAAGATGATGGTACATGAAAAATTCTACCAATACACTTATTGTTCGAGTGACACGATGGCACAACATGTCTCCAAAGTAGAAAGTTTAGCAAAACAATTGCGAGAATCTGGAGAACAAATAAGTGATACGGCGGTAATAACGAAAATACTAAGTACCTTACCAGCATCATATCGTTCCCTTCGACAAGCTTGGCTGTCACTTGATTCAGCCAACCAAACTATACAAAATTTAACTTCAAGACTGATTGACGAAGAAGCAAGCCTAGATAAAGATACAATCAGTGAGACTGCTCTCGTAACCACTAAAAACAGTGTAAAGCAAGCAAGAAATAATGGAAATACAAAGAGAGCCAACCCGAGTCATCGCTTTGTATGCTATAATTGTAGCAAGCGAGGTCACTTTGCAAAGGATTGTAAAGTACCTAAGAAATCTGGTCGCAAGAACCAAGAGCAGCTAGACATGTTGGCATTCAGTGCTGAGAATAATTCTTCTCATAATCAAGGTGAAAATGTATGGATTCTGGACAGTGGTGCGTCTATGCACATGACATACAAACGTGATTTTTTCTGTGAACTAGACGAGTCTTTAAACTCTGATGTGAATAGAACTGTCAAACTTGGAAACAAGCAGGATATCAAAGTTCTGGGAAAAGGCTTCATCTTGATAAATAAATTGGTGAATGGGCAGTGGGAGCAAAGTGTTCTAAAGGAAGTGCTCTATGTACCTGACCTTAGAAGAAATTTATTCTCAGAGGGAGCTGCTACTAGAAAAGGATATGTGATAGTGAAAAATAACGAAAAAGCTTTGATTATGAAAGACAATGCGGTTGTTATGTGCGCTCAGTTGAAAGAAAACAATCTTTATGAACTGGATATCAAAACAGTTAAACATGAAAGTTGTAATGTGGTGCAATCTGACATTAAAGTGTGGCACGAGAGGTTAGGTCATGTGAATGTCAAGGAACTACAAAAGATGAGTAAAAATGGTGCAATTCCTGCAGTTTTTAATGCTAATGATACTTTTGTGTGTGAAGCTTGTCAATATGGAAAGCAAGCTAGATTACCATTCAAGAAATCTCACAGAGGACAACCACAGCCTGGTGATATAGTCTACAGCGACGTATGCGGTCCCCTAGAAGTACCTTCAGTGTCAGGAATGCGTTATTTTGTACTTTTTAAAGATGGTGCAACAAGTTATCGCCATATTTATTTCCTCAAGCAGAAAAGTGAAGTGTTGGACTGCTTCAAAAAGTATAATGCCTTGGTGTGTAACAGATTTCTACATAATGTGCGCATTATACATAGTGATAATGGAGGAGAGTATAAAAATCATGAATTTGAAGCATTCCTGGATTGTAAGGGTATAACGCATGAATGTACAGCCCCATACACCCCCGAGCAGAACGGGAGAGCGGAAAGGGAATTAAGAACCATAATGGAGAGTGCCAGGTCTATGCTCTATGCCAAAGACATTCCTATGAATCTGTGGGCAGAAGCTGTACACTGTGCTGTATATTTGCTAAACAGAACCTCATCGAGTCAAACACCAGATGTTACTCCCTATGAACTCTGGTATGGAGATAAGCCAAGTCTTCAGCATATCAGAATATTTGGCTCGACGGGATATGTGCATGTTCCAAAAGACAAAAGAAGAAAATTGGATAAGAAAAGTACAAAGATGCTGTTGGTGGGATATGATCAAGAAAACTATAGGATGTATGATGAAAATACAAGAAAAATAACAGTGTCTAGAGATGTGCGATTCAATGAAAATAGTGTTCCTGACAAGAGGCAAAACTATGCAGAAATTGAATTAGGTGATCTTGATGATGAGCAATCAAGTACATCACGTGTGTCTCACAGTGACTCTCAGTATGAAGATGAGACCCCAGAAGTGTCATTGGATGACAGCATGCAGAGTATTGAAAATGATGGTGATAGCTCATATGTTCCACCACCAAATGTTGTTATCAATGAACAAGAGCGCAGTAATATTACACTGCGGTACCGGCCAATCAATCCGGAAGTAAATTTTACAGAAGTAGAGATACCAAACACGTATGAACAAGCAATTAATTGTAGAAACCACAGTGACTGGAAGAAAGCCATTAAAGAAGAGCTTCAGTCACATGAGATGAACAATACATGGACAATAACTGACCGAACTACGAAGAAGCCTATTACATGTAAGTGGGTTTTCTGTGTAAAGAGGAACAGAGATGGAGAGATAGAGAGATTTAAAGCACGTTTGTGTGCCCGTGGTTTTAACCAGGTGAAGGACATTGACTACACCGAGACCTTCTCTCCGACTACCAGGTATGATTCCATTAGACTGTTGTTGAGTATTGCTGCAAAAGAAAAGTTGGAAATCCAGCAGTTTGATGTTAAGACAGCATTCCTGTATGGTGAGCTCTCCGAGGACATCTTCATGGAGGTGCCAGAGGGTGTTGACGCCGACACATCCAAAGTATGTAAGTTGAACAAGTCCTTGTATGGCCTCAAACAGGCTTCCAGGTGTTGGAACAGAAAATTCTGTTCATTTTTAACTACATATGGTTTCAAACCATGCCAGTCTGATAACTGTGTTGTAGGATACTTTAATAATATTAAAGTACTTTTAGTTATCTATGTTGATGACGCCCTATTAATGTCAAAGTGTACGGATACACTGCATATTGTTATAAATGATTTGATGAAAAATTTTGAAATTAAGGTTTTAAAATGTAAGTCCTTTGTTGGCATGGAAATAAATAAAACAAATGAGTGTATATCAATAAATCAAAAGCGTTACATAGAGTCCATAATTAAAAAGTTTAATATGTCAGATGCTAAAAGTTGTAGTACACCAGTAGATGTCAATGTACAATTGTCAAAGAATATGGAGGATGAACTGCCTATTAGTTTCCCCTTCAGGGAGGCAGTGGGAGCTTTATTGTTTTTGTCATCTGTGTCAAGACCTGACATAACTTATGCAGTTAATCTTGTTAGCAGATATGTGAGTAACCCATGTACTGCGCATGTAAACGCTTTGAAGCGAATAATTCGCTATTTATTACAAACAAAAGATAAGTCTATTTGTTATAATAGTGATAATGAGCTGGTGGGCTATTCGGACTCGGATTATGCGGGGGATATAGACACCAGGAGGTCAACTACTGGTTACATATTTCTGATGAATGGTGGACCTGTCACATGGGCAAGTAGAAAACAGACAACAGTTGCATTATCCACCATGGAATCCGAGTTCATGGCCGCTAGTGATGCAGCTAAAGAGATATTGTGGTTAAGACAATTTTTGTTGGATTTAGATGTGCCACAAGAATCTGTTACCTTATATGTAGATAACCAGAGTGCAATTAAACTTATCCAGAACCCTGTTTTCCACAAAAGGAGCAAACATATTGATATAAGATACAATTTTATTCGGGAGAAAGTTGAAAACAAAATTATTCAAGTTAAATATGTTGAAAGCTCTCATCAACTTGCAGATTTCCTGACTAAGGCATTGCCTGTGGGTAAGTTTACTTGCATCCGAGATAATATATTATATTAATGGTTTAAATATGATGGTTGGCCTTATTGTTGTAGTTTTGACCAGGTTTGAGTTAAAGCTGCATTTAATTTAAGTTAGTGTTTTAAATTTAAGTGGGAGTATTAGGAATGTAAATTTAATTGTTAACATTCTTCCTGAACGCAGCTGTTAAGTTTTTTATTTAGCCACTAGTTGGCGCCACCGTCTTTGTCGTTGATAAAACATTAAACTATTTTGTGTGTGCTTTTTAATAAAAGCAAGTTTAGTACAGAAATCTTGTTCAGACGTTTCATTTAAATACCTGGCTCAATACAATTTGGACAAAAACGTAAGTTTTTTTTTCATTGATATAAAGAGTAGGTGCTAGGCGATGAGATGGCGCTACTAGGCTAAACCCTACAAGCTCTTAAGTTTCAAAATAGACTTCTTAAAAATTTTAAGTGGATTCATTAACAGTTAACTGAAAAATATTAAATGGTTCAGAGAATATGTCTCTCTTTATGATAACAGAATTAGATTTTATTACAATTAAATAATTTGCGTTATATCGAATTATTCACAGAAGGGCCCATGCCGATCGCAAGAAGGAAAAAAATACAATGCTAACAATACCTATTATGTTTACTCGAACTTCTAGACGATTTGGGTCAAGTGGAGAATGTTCCCATACCAGGCTATCATTAAACTTATCATTATACCTAATTACAGACTATTATCAGTAATTATAATGATAAGTTGAGAGTGACATTGTAAATGCAATTTCAAAAGTGAACACCTTGATAGGTAGAACTGTTCGCGCTACCACAGCCTTGAAAGTGAATGTCAAAGTATTTATTTACCATAAAATAAATTTTTACATCATACAAATTAATAAATATGTATTATTTTTATGGTAAAAGGGAAGAGGCTCAGCTTATTGCTATGACTGCATGCGTGGTCAGTAGCGCTGGTTTTCAGCCCGTCCCCTTCATTCGCATTTTAAAGAAATCTCTTATTGCACAAAATAATTTAACAATGCTGAATACAGTCCAATGCACCAACCATTTAATAAAAATTATGACATGTATTACAAAATACAAACTTGTGATGAATAAATTTATTAAAATAATTCTTAAAAGAGCAATAGCGTTGAGCAAGAGCCTTGAGCGTTTTCTATCACAAAAAAGAACTATAAAGAAAACATTTCTTGAACGAATCCCTTGAATGAGCAATTTGACAAAGGCCTTGCTATATTTCGGCTCTGCAGCAAGTGCTAATATAGGTAGGTATTCCAAAAGGTTGAGCTCACTTTCAGTACAGAGCGGGATAATAGAGGTGCAGCAAAGCTAGCCGAGTCGTGCTCGAGTCGGTCGGCGGCCGGTGTCCGGACTATCTACTCAATCGCACTAATGGCAACAACCACAAGCGCCGTCTCCCAGGACCTACTAACTAAATATGTAATGGTTAAAGCACTTAGACCTCGGTTCGCACTGACCAAATAAACGCGCAGCAATACGACAAATTAGCAACGAGGTTATGAGACCAAGAAGTTCAACTACCTACCTAGTTCAAAATAGCCGAGAGGCTCAGATAATCCTCTTTTACTTCGCAAATAAAAAAACTCATCGAGAACTTACTTAAATGCTTCCGAGTTTTATGTTCTCGTTCTGAAAGTGCACTGGATTTAAGCGAGATTTCATTTGTATAGAGACCTGTATAATCTGGAATAATACCACGACACGGCGGCGGCGGCGCGGGCGGTGCTCCGCGGCTCAAAGACGGCACTCGGCCTCAGTTACCTACCCTGTGTAATGAGTTTTTCAAATGCGCAACACATTCACACTAACCACATGCACGCGTCGGTTTCATTGAATCAAATGCGGGGGGCATTTCTGTGATGCCGTTTTTGCGAAAACACGGAATTTATTCAAAGTTCTCGGTTATACTTGGGCACGTGTCTAAAAAAACTGTTTTCAAAGTAAATCTATCAGGGAATTCCGACCCCCGTCATCGCGTTCGTTGGTTTGTAATCTTCCATTATCTTTGTGCGCACATAACACTTCTCCGTGCATCTAGTCTAGGGGACCAAAGCCACTTGAAGCCGTCTTGATTACTGAGAAGCGAGCGCCAGCCCGACGATTCAAAATTGGACGGATTATGAGGACTTTAAAGTAACGATGACAATTTGAATATGAACGAGTGGATATTTTAAAAATTAGACGCATTTTCTTTTTCATTCCCCGCTCTACCCTTGAGCTTTATGAAAGGTCCTATGATTAAATCTTTTGTTGAGTGGATATCCGCCCATTCTATTCGACAATAGCCACAATTGTATCGTTTTTATAAAACAAGTTCTAGAAAAAAAACAGCCACGTGTGGTCTCTCATGCACGTATTTATACTTATAAGTAGCAGTATGTGTGATCGGAAGAGCGTCGGCGTTCGGATGCGGAAGGAAGGCGGCGCTAATTACGGCCGCTCTGCACTGCCCGGAGCGAGGCCTGTCCTCGCCTTCGCACTTCGGAGCACAGTGGGACACCTACCACTAGTTCCTAACTAGCCCAGTTGGCGTGCGAGATAGAGGGATTAAGACAGAGAGAAGTGCCGCTTTGTGCTGAGGCGTTGTGACTGTCCGTTTTGTGTTATTGCGTGCGCCATGTCACCTGCCACGGCTTTTATAGTAGATAGGTATACGGACTATCCTCTTTATTGAAATTTATCTCAATTTCATTGGCAATCTCTATCAATATTCCATCATAGAGGGGCTCAAACGCCGGGTCGCTCACATAATCATTTTGCAACATAGTTCACGTTCAAGAACGTTTTACCCAATGGACACGACACAGTTGAAGTTTTCCTAGTTTCCCCGCGTGCCACTAACCGTGTAAAAATTAACACGGTCCTGATTTTGTCTTATCAATATGACATGAGAAATTATAGAGAAAACATCAGAAGAAAAGAGCAAAAAATATACGAAATGCGCCCTATTATTCTGTAAAAATTAAAGCAACAAAACAGTTAATGCTTCTTATAACTCGTAACTTTGATTTTATGCATCTGTAAGCGGTATTTCTTTGGTAAATTAATAAAACGTGCATCGTAAACAACATATAACACGCCGAAATAAAAATGGTTCCTGCTTAAGGCTATTTATGCCACTTTCACATTAGCTATATTTAGTGGTGTAATATTGTTCATTCAGACCTCATTCTGTTCTTTTTGGGTTTTTTTTCCTTGCGATAGGGTTTGACACAGTCGATAAAATCTTTCGATGTTTTAATTGACTTCTAAACATGACGTAGAAATCATTATTCTCTTACTTAAATATCCATAAAATATTCGTTCGGTGTTTTATTTAAAACGTTTTATACATTACCATCAAGAAAAGTAAAAAAATAGTTGGTATCATTTCATAAGGAACATTAATTTCAAACCGAATATTTACAAAACGCAAAAATCAGTGCAGGCTATACGTAGTTTCCTCTAAAATGTATAGTGGGAAATGCGTTTTAACGGAAATTAGTGTTTGTATTTTACAACAACTTTTGTTCTATGATTTTAATTGTACCAAATGTCAGGGTTAACATAATTTCACTTATTAAATTTGCGCTTATAGGATAGTACTAATGTCGCAGCTTCCGGTAAATCATTGTTTTAAACAGAAGTATGTATATCCATTCTATTTATCATATCTCTATACATAAAAATTAATTGCCGTTCGTTAGTAGCGCTAAAACTTGAGAACGACTGGACAGATGTAGCAATTTTTTTTATTGGTGAATGTCAAGGTGAGAACAAAAAAAGTGATACGCGTCAACTAGTGTGTCATAAAAAAAAGTACGTACAAAAAAATCAAGCCATAGAGCAAATGTTTTTTTTAAATGACAAACTATTATTGACGTATATCGGGTATTCATTTTATTGACAATAACTCTTCTTTTCCAATACAGCATTTGCTGCATTCGAATTTAATGTATTTTTATGGACCCCTGGAAGTACACGGACCAAGGATACCATAATACATCATATTTTAATATTTCTGTCGCATTGCATAAGTGGCATTGAATTCAAATTACAAAGGAAGAGACATACATTATGTGGTGTGTAAAAAAAACTTCAAAATCAGTTCATTAGTTTCGTCAGATACAGCCTGTGACAAAAATTGGTAACCTGATAATTATTTCTTCAGTAGGTATCGGTAATAAACCATACATTCCTACAATCTTTAGGTGAGAACGGTAATTTTTTAAGTTTTTATTTGAAGTAGTTCAATTATTTATACCAAAGAAATGTTTTATTTATTTAGGTTATCCATACAATTTTCCAGTTGTCAGTAAAAAAATAAGTTCAGGGATTCCATGAGATTTACTAAGTTCTCGGTGGTCAGTTTTAAAAACCACTAATAAAATTATTGCGAGAATAAGAAGAAACATTTTTCAAAAATTATCTTTAAAAAAAATATTATTTTTTCGTAACATTTCCTTTCACCTCCTCAGTCCTGACATTGAAAATAACAATCAAAAACCATTGATTATTGTTATTTGAAAATTACTGACAAATGGCCCGCAAAGATTAATAAAATAAAATGAAAATAATGGAAAGCAAACTGTTTTAGAGAAATAAATACATGTATAAATAACTACTTATTTGATATTTGTTATTGGCTACAAATTACTAATTACTTAAAATTTATTAAATAAATTTCATTTCATTCATTCATTTCGTTCAATCATCACTTATCGATAATATTTTTATCGACTTTTCCAAGCTCTTAAGTCATAATTTGACATTGACAGCTACCTCCCGCCCCCCAAAAAGTGGTCGTCTGTGTTTTCCTACAAAGTTTCGGTCATGTCATATCCTTTGGCTAAATCCTTGTTCACGTTGCTTTGTTTCCCAATTAAATTGTATCAAGGTAAGGCGTGCCGGAACCTCGCCTAGTGTGTGGACTATGGATGACTGGATTTACCCCAAATTGATGTTAAATCGCTTTTTGTTTGCGCATTCAATCCCGTAGTAATTTCACGTTAGAGAAGCAATTTTATTCAGTCGCCGCTGATGTCTTTTTGTGTTCGTGAAAAACAATTTCGAACTGCTTTTTGTTGTTCTATTCTATTTTTCTCTGGTGAGATGAGTGTAATGTTTTGGCATTTGAATGGCTATTGAATTGAATTTCTTTGGAAAGATAAATGCACCTTAAGCATGGAACGTTTCGAATTTGCCCTCATTTTTCAACATGATGTATAAACAACCATAAAGCTCTCTAGAAATCCATGTATTCAAATCTCTATTCCCTATGCCTGTGGTAAGTATGCCAACTTTTTGTTATCAATGACACAATTTATGTTACGTATGCAGTGGCGGAGCTTGGTCATCTTCCGTCAAACAAACCCTATGTGTGAAGTAAAATTATATAAAATACATACACATATAATATTACTAGCTGTTGCCCGCGACTTCGTTCGCGTGGTAATTTTGATGTGTATTTTTATGGGATAAAAATAACCTATGTGCTAATCCAGACTATAATCTATCTCATCCGGATCCGTTCAGCCGTTTTTGCGTGAAAGAGTAACAAACATCCACCCATACATACAAACATTTGCGTTTATAATATTAGTAAGGATTATATTAGAGGTGTGCTGGTCAACGGCCAGGAGCACCTGGCCCTTGTAATTAGCCTTCGGTTTTTTAGGGTTCCGTAGTCGACAAGGAACCCTTGTAGTTTCGCCATGTCCGTCCGTCTGTCTGTCTGACAGACAATTAGTACTAGAAATCTTAAATTTGACATAGACAACATTTAATATTAATCACGCCAACAAAACGGTACAATAAAATATAAAATTTTTTTTACGGCGTACGAGTACATTTTTGTTAGGGGTGCATTTTTTTCTCGCCTATACCATAGTGTGGGGTATCGTTGGATTGGTCGTCAAAAAAATTGTAAGAGTAGGAAGACCATTTTCGATTTAGAGATCCGTTTGCGTAATATTAAGCTTTAAAGCGCAAAAATTGGTTAGAGTGGGGTGTCTGCCCCCAACGCCCCCCGTTTCTGTTACTCTGTGCTGTTAGTATTTTTTAGGTTCACAAAATCTAACACAACAGATGATGTTGGAACCTTTGATGTCAAATTATAAAACTCTTCAAAAACAGAATTATTTACTTACTTACCTATGTATCTATTAAGATATACCACCGTAGCTAGTTCTTAAAAACTATTTATAATGATATGCCGGCTAGTAAAGACGAAGAAATCGTGGATTCAGAAAGTCCGCTTCTAAAATTTCAGGATGCAATCGCGACATGAATGTCTTGATCTAATTTTGAGGCCCTTATTTTGTCCATATATTTTAGTGTTAATTAAAAGGAATTATAGAGTAAATTAGTTTCTTTAACAATTTATAACAATACGCCAGTTAATATAGATCAAGTAATCCGGGATCAAGACGACACAGATTATAGAATTTCAGGACGCAATCGCGACACGAATGGCTTGTTAATTGTTTTTTTCAGGACCTGCTTTTGTCAATTTATTTACAAATTATCGTGCTAGGGACCTCACATACGTCAACTAAACTGTTTAGTCGAGTTGTGTGCCTGTCTTGACAACAAGCCATTCGTGTCGCGATTGCGTTCTGAAATTCTATAATCTGTGTCGTCTTGATCCGCGATAAATTTTCCCTACTAGCTTGCATATTGTTATTAATTGTTTTAATGAACGAGGTATTTCGGAGTTGCTCTCATTACAAAAAAAGTTTGTATTGGTGAATAAAACCCCCTTAAGTTTCATCGAAGATCTCTGAAACACCTTGTAGAAAACTCAAAGCAAAGGCCGTTGACGAAACCGTCTCTGTATGATTCTAGTCGGTGCCGTAGTGCTCGCAGCGAGTCGCCCGCCCACCGGTCGCGGGGGAAGCCATTCATAATATTGTAATAACGGCTTCCAGGAGCAGTTATTCCGTGCTTAAACGTTTTACTGCGGTCATTATCTACCCACTGAAAGGATATGCAGGCGATAAATTGTCGAGCGGTACCTATCATCTACATATTTATATACTACAACACTGCGGTGTACAGTGTACTTATCTGGATGGTATCTCGTGTTTTTAAAGATATACTTTGTGGTGTTTTTGAATAATAATATAAAAGTAGAATGAGGGCATCCTACCTTGTCAAACATTTTTCAACACAGGCGTGAGTTTATGTATGTATGTATGTATGTGACATACATACATAAAATCACGCCTGTATCCCAGAGGGGAAGGCAGAGACCAGGGACTGCCTCTTGCTATGATCCTGACAGATTACTTTCACTTCCTCAATATTCAGTAGTCGTTGCATGCAGGCACACTGGTTTCGGGTACTTTTTATCTTGCCCTTTGCTGATACATCCCCTATTTAGTCGAAGTATGTCCGCATGGGACGTCCCTAACCGGCCCTTCCATCCACATTCGCTCGATAAGCCGATCGCCAGCTAAGAGGATCTTCCCTTTATCAAGCTAGGCGAAATATTGTGGACTACCTGATTGGCCTAGGCTACGAGCCCACCGAAGACATTCTAAGAATTATAAAATAGATCTTGTTGCTCAAAAATATTTTGCTTGCTCATAAGACACACACACACCCACGCACGCACGCACGCACGCACCCACACCCACACGCACACACACACACACATACACACACAAACACACATACAGACACACAGATTTAATTTAATATTTATGCATTCTTCACTGTCTCCTCTAAACAGTGTTTTAAAACTAAATTTTATTATAACCTTAATAGTAATATTAATTTGAGATTATTTCCTAACCGTCGCCTAAGTTAAAATGCTAAACCTACTTGACCAGTCCCCCACTATACAGACTTATAGTCTAGTGTGGGGGTCGCCGGTAAACATTATAAAAACAAACATAATAACATTATATCTAAGATGAACGGACGGATCGTCTATAAAAGTTTAAATATTACTGGTTTAAATATTAATAGATTTTATTTATAGCTATACTTCACTATGTCACTGGAGTCGAGTATTGTGGGTATGTCTTTGATTAAATTGTAAAATGTAACAAAACTAACATTAACGGTAAACGCCAAGTAATCCTAATGTCAAACCTTCGCCTGGTTACCACCGCACAGATTTACGTCTAGTGTGGTAATCAACGCAAACCATGCTTGTAATGTATTTCTTTTTAATAAAACATTTTGTATATATTCAATACAGTAAGTTGCAGAAAAGTGAAACCAAGTTGAAATGACCTGATTATTCTGCTTACGCTGATGAGCTTCTAATAAATTTGGTCTACAACATTAAATTACTTAAAATTAAATCAAAATGAAACAATAAAATTATGCACATTCCATTTTTTTTCCTATAGGTTGGCTGTGGTAACTATTTTACCACAGCCAACATATAGGAAAAAGAAATTTGAAATTTTGAAAATGTAAAACAAACAATAAATAGATACATAGATAGATAGAATATTCTTTACTGTACACAGAGATAACATTAACAGAAAATATTACATTACTAGAAAAGATACGTTTAAAACACTTTTGGTAGGAGAAAAAGTTGTGGTGAGAGAAGAAAAAAAAAATGGTCTCTAAGGAAAATTGTAGAGATCTTAGTACCGGGACTCTTTTATACAGTGGAAGTGGATGGTCTGCACTGGAAGCGACATTTCAACCAACTACTTAAATACGGACAGACCTTAGAATAAGATGTTAGTTTGATAAGTTAAGAATTTGATTTTAGTTTTTCCTCAATAAGGGGGAGAGTGTGATGAGATTATTGTCTGTGATCGTGGGCTGCAAATAATGACAAATTCAATTCAAATTCAAAAATGTTTTATCCAAAGTAGCACAGAAACTGTGACTTAATGAACGTTACAAGTTAAACTAGGTCTATTTAAAAGTGTCCATTTCAAAAACTAGCTCGTTTTCAAAAAAAAATGACAAAACGACTCCAAACTTAGTCTTTTTAAAGTCCTTAATTAACAGAGCTTACATAATAATTATTCTAAAGCCTAGAACTCATGCATTGAACTGGCTTTAATTCCAGAGATTATTGTTATCTAAATAATCTTTATATAACACCTGCTCGTCAATGGCATATTATGTGTCATGCAAACTCAACTTAAAGCAAGTCATTTGTGTCCTATGGTCTAGCCGGGTCATTATAAATGTACTGAATTTCATAATCCCCTAGGGAATTATGACATTTGAATTTGGAATGCAATCAACATACGAGCTCCTTGCAATCCATGACCAAACGTCAAAATTAGAATATAAACTTTTCATAGAGCCCTACACCAAGAAGAATTTATTCAAAATTAGAATGAAAACTTTTTCTTTTTAATTGTATTATGTTTTAATGCCTCGCAGTGTTTATATAAAGTAGAGTATGCATTTTGGGGATAAAGCAGTGTATTTGTCTCGGGCGTTTTTGAACCCCTCGGCCTCGGGATTCTAGCTTAAACTCCCTCGCTTCGCTCGGGAGTTAACTCTGTAATTCCCTCGCTTCGCTCGTGAGTTAACCCTAGGATCCCTCGTCCTTGGGGTTCAAAATATCACCCGAGATATAATACACTGCTTTATCCCCTTAAAGCATAATCTACTATTAATGTTATAGTAGCCCTTTTAGCACAGTGTGCTTTACACATTTTTAACCAACTTCAAAAAAGGAGGAGGTTATCAATTAATACGACGCGTATGTTTTTTTTTTATTTTTTTTTCCTAGGTTCTCGCATAACTCCGCCAAATTTTAACCGATTTCGACATTTTTTGTTCGAATAGGTATAACGTCCCATTGGTCCCATTTTAATTTGGTGAAGGTCTGATGAAGACTATCAGAGATGGAGAATGGAACTCTTCAATGGACAGCAGTAATTAAGGCCTAATGGGGCCCATCCTTTAGTAATATCCGTATGTTTCATAAAATAGTAGTCCCAAAGTAATTTGGTGAGGTTCTGGTGAGGACTTTCTCAGATGGAAATTCAGAACTTCAAATTTTAATGCACCGAATTAAGTAGAGTAAATTATAGTTATAAGGGACTTGTTTATTTTTCTCCCACTCCCCCACTAAACATTGAAAAATAAAAAATATGTCTCGGTCGTGAAACTGGGCACCATATAAACATTTTTTTTTGAAATTTTTTAAGTTCGTTTTTATTCTTATATATCTCCTAATTAACGAGATACTATATTTATTTTTCTCAGTCAAAAACAAAAGTGTAAAAAAATTTCCATAATTTTATTACCAAGGCATACCAACTCTCATTAAAAATACTTCTCATACAACATACAACAATCATTAAAAATATTATGATGTGCTGGCGTAACGGGTACCACTCATCAATACAAAGAATTTCTAGCATTGAACCAACTCTGCAATGGCCAAAAATATGACAGCTGTTGATAAGGGAACTTATAGTCCGCACAGATCTTTTTGGCGGTAACGTGAACATAGTCACAGATCATTTGCACATCGCTTCCTATCTTTTCAGTGTATGTGTGAGTAATTGACGTAGTGTGATGTATAGTATATTACTATTAGTCAATTACTAAAGTAGTCAATTACTAAAGTAGTCAATTACTCACACATACCTACACTGTAAAGATAGTAAGCGATGTGCAAACGATCTGTGACTATGTTCACGTTACCGCCGAAAAGATTTGTGTGGACTATACCCATACTACGTGACCCAGTGTTGCCAGCTGGGTCTTACCAAAAGTTACCAAAAAGCAGTATTGCCAGCTGGGTCTTGTCAAAATTTCCCAAAAAGAGACAAAGTAGTAAGTTTTAGTGGTTTTGGAAACTTTTGATAAGACGTGGCTAGCAACACTGCTTTTTGATAAATTTTGGCAACACCCGGCTGGCAACACTGGGTCACGTAGTATGGGTATAGTCCACTCTACCTAACTGCTCTAACGAATGTAAGCTGATCTTTTTTTAGAATTGTTCTCATTATAAAAGTGGCCCTTAGTTAATACATTATTTGATCGAAGAAAAAAACAATAGTCAGATTAATAGTTTAAATTAAACTATTAATCTTAATATTGATTTTTTCTTCAACCAAATAATGCATTAACTAGAGGCGAGATAAAAAGTACCCGCAACCGGCGTGCGTGCATGCAACAACTAATGAATATTGATGAAGCGCAATGTAACGATCGTGAGTGATAAGCGAGTGGCCGACCCTGGTCTCTGCCTACCCGTCCGAGATACAGGCGTGAGTTTATGTTATGTGTAATCTTTTTACAATTATAAAAAAATGTTGAATGTGTGAGCGAGACGTATGCTAAACATATTAGCAGCTTTGCAGGAAATATTCTGTCAAGTATCTTTTTACGAATAGATTATTTTAGATAGTGTCGAGGTTTTATCAAGTAATGTCTGCAATAAAATACCTTTTGCCGTGTGTCCAATTCAATAGTATCTATTAGATATCTCAATGTGCACATAAAGGGAGCGCTCCTTTCCTTTAGCAATAAAGCGACCATTTAATCGAAGCTTATCTGCCCGGAAGCATTCATTAGATGATTGCGCCTTTACTTGCGGACTTTCCATCTGGCTACGCCTTGCGGACGCATTCTTTTATGAATTTCTATTACAATAATACGGACGAACACTTTACGTGTTTCTTTTCTTTTTTAGGGTTCCGTACCCGAAGGGTGCCAAACGGGACCCTATTACTAAGACTTCATTGTCCTTCTGTCTGTCTGTCTGTTGCCAGGCTGTATCTCATGAACCGTGATAGCTAAGCAGTTGAAATTTTCACAGATGATGTATTTCTGTTGCCGCTATTTGTTGTTACGAATAATGCCAAAAAACAGAATAAAGTAAAGATTTAAGGGGGGCTCCCATACAACAAACGTTGTCTAAAGACAGCGCTCGCCATCTAGCGGCCATCTACACACATCAAAAAAAGTGCTATTGCATAAGCTCCTATAATTCTTTAAATTTAACTTTATCAAGAAAACATCTATGTTGTATGCTTTCTTTAAATAGGAATACCCTGTTTGAAATTAAAATATAAAACTATTTTTTATTATTTATTTTAAAAAAATTGAGCCATTAATCATAATGTAATTGTGATAGAAATTTCATAGAAAGAAAAATACTGTTTTATTAAACTTAAACAACAATTTATTATTAAAAGGTTAAATTCAATATAAAATAACTCCTCCCCTGGCTCGAACACATGCGGAGATCCTCCTGGGCATGCTGAGGATCAAGTTATCCAGCATTTCCTGGGGTAACCTATCCCATTCTTCAATAGCGGCTTCCCTGAGCTCTGGAACTGTCTGGGAACGTGGCTCACGGTTCCATACAGCTCGTTTAAGAGCATCCCACGCATCCTCTATTGGGTTTAAGTCGGGCGAGCCGACAGGCCAGTCTAAACGTGTGATATCGTATTCTTGAAGAGCAGCATTGACTCGTTGAGCTCGATGTGCGGGCGCATTATCATCGAACAGTACAAATTGGTGCCCATGGTTTACTCGGAATGGTCTGACGATATCATCAATAACAACTGCTTTGTACATGTCTGCTGTCATGTAGCCCCGATACGGGATCAAAGGCGTTCTAGCTCCAATCATAATGCTGCCACCCCAGAAGGACACCGATTTTCCGCCTTGCTGAACTGTTCCAGTGGCAGTTCTTTGTCTTTCACGGTCGCCTGGTCTTCTCCAGACACGGACACGTCGGTTATCTGGATGAGTGCTGATTCGGGATTCGTCAACGAAGAGACAGTTTTGCCAAATGTTTTCTTCCTCACCTTCTTTATTTTGCCGAAGTCTAGCCCACTGCAATCTTCGTTGTTGACGTTGCCGGGAATTGAGCGGAGCTCGCCAAGACCTCCGTGCTCGTAATCCACCGTGGTGCAAGCAATTGCGAACGGTCTGCGTGCTAACTTCAAGCCCAGAGGCGGCCCTGACTTCTGCTTTTATTTTAGTGGCGTTGATTGTTGGATCACGGGCTGCCAGCAATCTAATATAGCGCTTTTGTACAGCTGTCAAAACAGTTGGGCGACCGCTACGGGGTCGGTCAGCTAAATTCCCCATTCCGTGGTACCTCTGCAACGTAGCCACGACACAAGCAAGTCTGCGTGCTAGTACTCTCGTGGTGTATCCTTCTTCCCTCAAAGTAACTATTCTTGCTCGTAAAACCTCTGATAATCCTCTTGGCATTTTTTTAATCACAACTTTCCGCAAAAAATATCTTGACTAAATCATAATAATTGACTAAATCAGATTTCTGAATGAGCGTAAGCTAGGACTGAAAGCCTTTTAATATGAAAAAACAACTGAACGGTGTCATTGTTTTGTGTTCTAATTCTTTATTTTTAAATAAAGAATCTAAAAAGAAGAAAAATCATAATATAATCTACAGTAACAAAAAAGATTTCAGTTTTTCATAGTGATCGCAAACTTTTTTTGATGTGTGTATGTAACCTTCACAGCGCCGATGTCATGTCGTTAAATGTCAATGTTAAACGCTTCTTGTTGGTTTCTATAGATGGCACTGTTCTCAAATTCGATCTTTATCTAATGTCGTACAGATGATGGTATGGAACGCGTGCGCGAGTCCGGCTCGCACTTGGCCGGTTTTATTTTTGTATTCTTACCCTGTACTAAATCATAATAAAGATAGAAGTGGCAGTAATGAAGTGTCAGAGATGGTATATTGGTCCTAAGTAAACATCTTCGAGTGTGAGTCCGTGGATGTTCCTTGTAAATACGAGTGAACAAACAGAGCTAAGGAGGGAAGGGCCCTTGTATCGGATACTGACTCTAAGCGGGAGCGACACTCCGTAAACAATTCTATTAGTGGCCTCTCGAAGCACTGCGCTCCCACGTGTCATACAGATCGGTATTATTTCCAATAACTTTGAAGCTAAAATTTTTATGTTGCTTTAACAATTTACCAGAGTTTGCAAGTACTCGTATTTAAGAATATTTACTTCTCGTCGCTTTTTTGAACCCTCATAAAATGTGTTTGGATTATACCAGATAATCAACATTCTCGGGATATGATTTCAATAATTGAATTATTAAATATACAAAGTATCAAGTGCAAAGATCTCATAGTTCAGATTTTATTGATATCTAAATAACCCCGATTTCGTCACTGACTCACTGATGATCATCAAAACTCATAGGCTTCCTGAAGTCCTAGAAAGCATAAATTTGGTATGTAAGCTTGTGTTAGTACACAAATAAGAAAAATATTCGAAAACTTGAAACTTTTACCCCCCAAACCCTTAATCCTGGGGATGGAAGTTTGTATGAGACTTCCGCAAATTTTGATGCTAGAGGTCTGGAAATTGATGCTAGAGGTCATATTATAAATAATATTAAAATAAAAATTTTAGGAGTTGTAGTAAATCACTCCTACCTTTTAAATTAGGAGAAAGAAAAAAAATTAGTAAATGAAAAAAAATTGTCATAAGCAACTTACAGAAAGAAGTGAAATCCCACCAAAAACATTTTCATGTAAAATGTTGCCAAGACGAGACCATATACCTTGCACTTTCAAAAAGTTAATAGATCTCATGTAGAGCTAAGCTTTTTTGTACATATTTGATAGGTCTGAAAATAGGTCGTAGGTGATATGGCAAAACAACGTTTTCCAGGTCAGCTATTATGTACATATTATATACTCAATTTGTAACTGTTCATACATTTTCTGTTATACAATAGTTCTTGAAGTAACGAGACGGCCAAGTCACATATTTTGACTAAGGTGTAGAGTTTGTGAAGTTAGGGCTTGTAGAGTTAGGGTATGCAGAGTTAGAAGCTTGGCTCTACATGAGATCTAATAACTTTTTGATAATGCGAGGTGCATGGTCTCGTCTTGGCAACATTTTACATGAAAATGTTTGAGGTGCGATACTTTTGACCAATTCAGTCTACCACATTTATCAAAAGTCTAGTCATTAATCGCATACATTTTAGACATACTAATTTTGGTTATTCTATATGCAGTTTTTGTTAAAGTAAAATATCAAGAAAAATAGGAACATCTTATGGACGTTTTAGACATATTTAAATTTTCATACACACTGATTTTGATACAGAAATGTGTTCTGTGTATATTAAAATTAACAATAATGACAAAATAAAATTAATATTAAATAAATTATAATAACCTTCATTTTGTTTTGTAATTTTATTTTGCCTCAGATTTATACGTGTAGATACTAAAGTATAGCTACTTACTAAAATCTTATACAATCATAAAAAAATGTAAGCAACACTGATGCCAGACGGAACGTTTGATTTGACAGCAACTTCTAATCTAAGTTAAAATCGCATGAAATGTGTTATTTTCCAGTATTTCTCGGCTAGCATTAAACAGAAATACAAATGGCAATCGACAGGTATTAAACCGTATAAAAACAGTAGGGGCATGGGTGATTGGCCCGCGGCAACACGCGTGAAGTGCTGTGGCGACCGCGATATTTATCAAACGCACTCGGTGCCATTTTGTACATCGTAAATATTTTTTTGTTGTTTACAAATAATTTCACCGCATAATAAGTTCTTTTACTCTCATAATTGACCTACACTTGCTTATCATAGTTATGTGGGCAATTAATCTGTGTAGTTCTGATAAAATTAATGTAAATTGAAACACTGTCTATGCCTCTTCGGCTTCTTTTTTGTATGTAGTTAACAAAAACAAAAACAATATGATGTGCACCATGATGAGGTAGGATTCAAAGTGTTGTATAGCATACCAGTCCGCCGCTCGCGCCCCGCTCGGCCGGCAGGTGGCTTAAATTACCGCATTTGTTACACGTTTACACGAAACTGTATCAATATTTCATGCGGATTTACACCAGCTATCGTGAGGTTTTGCATTTTGTTGTCCGGCAAAAATGAAAGCCGAAATATATGAGGAGGAAAATAAATTCCCCAAGACGCATCGCCTATGCATTACCAATGAAGGACGAAAGTTTGAATCCTCACGGTGACAAGTCAAACGTGAAGAACTATTTCCATAGAAAATGCATTGCCAAAGTTTTTCAATTTTCAAGTGACGCAAGTATGATACCGGCAAGTTAGCTGGCGACGACGCTGAGACGCACCGCAGCATTGCTGCGGTTTTCTTATCTTATTACTCGGCAATAAAACAGAGAAACTTGCGCGGAGCATTCAGAGCCTAGAACTCATCACTGAATTTCCACTTAAATTCAAATAGTACCTACTCAAAGTAAGTATATTGTGAGTTTATAAAATATAAAGCGAAGAAGATGCGCTTATTAAAAACGGGCGCTACCTTTAAATTGCGTAGGTAGTAAAATCCAGTCGTTTTAGGATCGTTTGACATATTATCTTGTCCTAATTCGCCTCGAGCAATTTTTAAAGAAAGGAACGCAAAAAGGGCTGAGTATCAGTAATAAATTAAGACAAAGCGATTTATCGCATTCTTGACAAAAAGAATAGCACCGGTCGCAAAACTGAAAAAATAAAAATTATTTGCTATGTTCAATCAACGTAATGTATCGAATAAAACCTCTAGTCAAGTTGGCTTTGTTCCAGAACCGAACCAAGTTAGTAGTCTCAGCCCTTCGATTATTATCAGTGACATTAAATATTCATATCAAAACACTTTACATCTCCAAAAGCTTTTTATAGACACCCACCACTCTAAAAGAGACATATTTTCAGTGAAAAATGTTTGGAGAGCGTGAGACGCAGCGCCCGGTATCTACAGGCGGGACATTATGCGGCATCACGGCTGGATCACGGGGATAGAGCGATGGAGATCACCATGCTGTGGCAGAAGAACAGGTCAGAGGCCTAATTATGCGCACCAAATCCCGTTGGAATTCTGACGTTTGCGATGGCAATTAGTATGGTACTTGACATTTCGACGACTAGAATCGTTCAGGATTTGATCCGCGCAATATTTTTGTTGGCGCAAGATTCGGATAAAAGGTAACCCATGTTCTAATGTTCTAGTCTATTTGAGTTCAGACTTCTGGCCAGAGGGATTGTATTCCGTCTCTACAGGAAGTGGAGACAGTCAATGAAACTCCCAAACCAAACTAGGCTTTAAGATAACTTATTATCGTGTTAAATATTTTTGTTTATTTTGTTTAACCCTTTATGAGTGATTGCAAAACGAACTTTCACATTTACCGGAATTATTATTTATTAATTATTATTTATTGGAATAACGCTGTATTCTTTAATGTTATGTTGTACCGTAGATTAATTACAGTTTATTATTATTTTTGAAACATTCGTGATGTAAAGACTTAAATTATTGGGGAATTCAAATAGATTAATAATCGTGGTAAGTTTATTTTAAAATTATCTTTTTATTATTATTTACAAAAATCATATACTCTATATATTGTTAGAAGTAGAGGTAAATGCTGCATAATTCTATAAATGTATATTTGAAAATATTCTGCAACTGGCACAAATTGTGTTTTTCAACTTTGCAATAAACTCACGTTGGATCCATCCATGTCTGTGAATAAACCAAATTAAAAAAAATACTTATAATTAGAACTTTTGCGCGTGAAAACTTGTATCGAATATGTTATGTTTGTACATTGTACTCGGCATGGTAAGGTTAAGCACGACCTCGCCAAGTTTGTTCCATCCCAAAAACCTCTAAAAATGCATGCATAAATAACTCCCAGCTTTTTTCCGGCTTGAAAATACTTTTAATTATATTTTGTCTGACTCTACTCCCAATCTCGCACAATTATCATTCTCAAGTTCCGCCTTCTGCACTGTCCTTCTTCTGTGGCAGACGAAAGCTGGCCCGGCATTAAACACGCATCGATGTCTCACTCAAGTGCCCCATTCTATCTGTTTTGAGGGGACTCAGAGATTTTTATCCTGCCAGGAATTATATTTCTAGTGCTTGAAATAATGTGGACAGAATAGGCTAGTTAACAAAAAATATATTTTACTCTTATTCGAGAGAAATATATTTTACTCTCACTCATTCATGTTATATGAATAATCCTGATAAATTTTTTTTCCATAAGATAAATATTTCTAAAAACCTATTTAGAGGCTAAAACTTCCACCCATGCCTTGAACCCGCGACCTCTGTCTAACCGTGCCAGCGCATTCCTGATAAAGTTTTTTCTCTACAACTAAACAACTAATAGGTATTTTTAACCGACTTCAAAAAAGGAGGAGGCTATCAATTCAACGGGTACTTTTTTTTTGCTATGTTCCTCATAACTCCATCAAATCTTAACCGATTTCGACAATTCTGTTTTTTTTTCGAACAGGTATAACGTCCCATTGGTCCCATTTTAATTTGGTGAAGATCTGATGGAGACTTTTAGAGATGGAGAACGGAACTCTTCAATGGACAGCAGTAAATAAGCCATAATGGGGCCCATCCTTTAGTAATATCCGTATGTTTCATAAAATAGCGTAAAAGTAGTCCCAAGTTAATTTGGTGATGTTCTGGCGAAGACTTTCGGAAATGGAAATTTAGAACATCAAATTTTAAAGCAACGAATTAAGTAGGTTAAATTATGGTTATAAGGGACTTATTTATTTTTCTCCCGCTCTCCCACTAAAAATTGAAAAATAAAGAATTTTAGATAAAAATAAAAACCGACTCCGAAACACTACAGCACTAAAAAGTTAGAAATAGAAATAGTGTCCAGTTTCAAGACCAGCACATATATTTTGGGCACCGGCTCCAAATTATACTTCTACAATACCTACATGTATAAATACTTCTAATTATTTCAATTATTTCTAACTTTCTAGTGCTGTAGTGTTTCGAAGTCGGTTTTTATTTTTATTTAAAATTTTTCCTAATATAACCCTTCCAAAAGTATTTTTTGTCACGTGGTATGAAAACGATCCATACAATTTGGGCTCAAACTGTAACGTTACATGCTGCGGGTAGCGCTTCAGTCTTCATTTATGAAGCTTTTTATCAATATTTGAGGTATGATAATGTTTTGTGTGTCTACAACAGAATTACAAAATTCCATGGGAAAATTAAAACTAATTAGTTTTTTTTTTTCATTATTAAAATAACTTGTTTTTTACATTTTTTACACCTGTAAAGTTCAGTGATAGTAAAGGCAAAATCCGGAGAATTTTTGAGTCTTTTGAGTTTTTGTTTTGAGTCTTTCTAAGTATAAATACAATTTCACACCAATTTAATGTTGAGCTAAGTTAGAGTGGTAAATTGGCTTGTCAGTCTCACAAAATCATCAGTCCAGCCGTCAGTTGATGCGATCTAAAAATAAGGCGACGAAAATGGAAGGAATAATGCATTACTATAAAAGTTTATAGGTACACTCTCGTAAGAAAACTGAAAAGAGCAGCGAAAAAATAACACAGAATATTTCATGTTATTCGTCTTGAGAGACCCTTAGGAACAAAGAAGAAATCACATTGGATGTCAGTGAATATGCCATCGAAAGTTTTATTGGCCCGATGAATGTGGGCCTCGGGGGACCAACGCAGGCACTTTTTAGATAAGTAGCACCGAAATCGGTTTTCTCCCAAAGTAGCACTCGAAAGATCTGAACTCCCAGATTCGCTCCAATTAGTTGAGCTACAGGTTGTGAGCTAAAAGATAAAAGCGACCTAAAAAAAGAAACATACATAGATAGAAGTTGGCAACACTGTAAAACTGGTTAAAACGAAACAAAGGAAGATTCAAAAGTTAATCAGACGTAAACAGCGTTAACGAGTCACACACTGCGCGCGTGTGTCCATTTTGTATCCGCGACACGACCGCCGCGGTTTTAATTATTTACGGCTCAGTATAAAGGTGTCGGTTAATGATACTAACGTTAACTAGAAACCGTAATAGAGGGAGCTCAGATGCGGCCGTAGCTCGTCCCGAGTTATGTCCCGCGCCTGGCGATGTTATTAAAAATGCACAACTTCAAAACGAGTTGGATTCGCTTCCCGACGCTAGCGCACGCGGCCGCAGCTCACAGTGTTGTTATGTCTCTGCTCCCGGACACACCGCTCATGTTTTCCTCCTGCCACATCTGCATTCAGTTACATACTGTGGATTATATGCCAGTGATTACTTGACTAACGAACCGTTTTCCATTGTGCTACAAGTTATAATGTTCAGGGACTGCTGCATGGTGTCACTCTTGAGTTTACGGAGCTCCTGAAGGTATTTCCTAAAGCAAATGTTACGAGTATTCGTTTTGTAATCAAGCTTTAGCCGTCATGGTTTGAAACGCTTTAACGATGCATCGACACAGTTTGCGAATGCGCCGAACACAGTGGCTGAATAACCCAAACATAACGCGGATATACGGGCGCTGATACTTCAGTGCAAAAAGGAGGTCATTTATTTTTAAACAGAAACAAAAATCTCGCGATCGATTGCAGAACGCGGGCAAACGCTGGAATTTAACGTGGAGAGCGCAACGATCCATTCCGGCGCGTCTATTTTCGCACTATATCGTTTATCAGGGCGGGCGGCCACGGGAAGGGCGGGCGGGCGGCACGGCTCGCGGGACCGGCGGCGGCTCGCTACCACCTGATATTATATTCTAGAGCACGCCGCCGCCGCGCCTCTCACCGCGCTAGATGTTTCGAGTGCCGCCTCTGCCACTTCCACCTATAAATTTACCTAGACTCAGTCACAGAGCAAACTTGCTGCAGCGAACATCGCTCTCTCTAGCCGCTCAATAATTGCGGGATCTAAGTTACTCGTCCGACCGGAAGTGTATAAACAAACGAATCATCAAGAGTTGAATGTTTACATCACGTGGTGCCTAAGTTTAAATGTTACAAGTTCAAGAGCAGTATAAAAGTTGGCACGCGCTACCGCCGCAGGCAATTCAGTTAGTACGACATGCTACCCTAGTTGTTGCACTTTTTGTGGACACTTTGTTATTATACTTTCACTGTGTTAACATGAGTGTTTTTATGAGAATAAGATGTTATATTCAATCAATCTACCAAAACAAAATACCAAGCAATCGTATGGTAGAGGCTACACCGATACACCTGCACTTTTTTTTTATAAATAATTATACATTAATAAGGTATTAAGGGTTGTCAGTTGAAATAAAAAATAGCAATACTTATAACACGAACCTATAGGTAACTTTATTTTGATTCTGCGTAACCTGTATCTCTGCACGATGCACATGTTAGATAATTTTCTTAATACAAAATGTACTTTACCTGATATTCATAAAATTCATTTCAATATGTAGGTAGGTAGTCGTTTAGTGAAGGCTTTACATTGTGCGCGGGTGAGAACCTCACTTGCGACAATGGCAGGTGTCTACCTGTGTCAGGTCACCTGACCGGGGCCGATACGCTGTAATATAGTGTATACGACTCTTTACGTACACTGGTAGACAAATGAAGCGATACAACTATGTAGAGACATACACCTGCCCAGTCTCGGCAGGTTGCGATTTAAAATTCGATAACCAAACCAGTACAAGATAGCTAAAGTTCCCTCCTTTTCGCGAACGTCTAGTCTCAACGAATTTACATATTGTCAAACAAAAAGACATTCCACTTCCATGCAAAAGCAGCATTCGTTGCGATCGATATGTAGGAGCCTATACGTCTGTGCCACAATCTAAAATAAAACTTGTACCAATGAAATAATGCCGCGACTACAAATACTCGGCGTGCTGTACTGTCGAATAGTAAAAGCTTCGGCAGCTCGGGTGATTATTTGCCGGCCTCTTGGCGCGCCCACCTGCTCGCTGGCAACCAGATCCGCGGTATCGGTGTATCGGTTTTACATAACTCTTGATTCCATATTTATTGTAAGTACTTACGTCTCGAATCGATACCCCACATCCGAGCTCGTCGCAACCTGAATTGGGTGGGCAGACATAGTGACTGAGATCAAACAATTGCTTCAAATAACCTCATTATAATAAACAACAACAAACAATATCTCAGTGCATATCACAGAAATAGTACTCTGCTTCATTGTACCAAAATAATGTTGCTTGTAATCCTTTGTTACAGCGTGGCTTTCATTAGGTTGTTCTATTAAGAGAGAGGCCTCAAGCCATGAGCGGACCGGGCGAAACAGCGGTACACGGCTGGGGATGCACGCCCACCAGTGATGCTCCAGAGGCGACGAGGCCACGATTCCTGCCCAAAGCCTTCGTTCGAGGCTGGCAGAGAACCGCTCTCTATGTGATACTGATAGTCCTCATGTTGCTTGTATTCCTGAACCTGGCCTTGACACTGTGGATTATAGCTTCACTAAAGCTCAGCATGGTAAGATATAACATAATTCAAAAATTAATTTGTCACCTACTAATTAAAAAAAAGACTGAGTAATGGTTTAAAAACGCAATTAAAATACTTCTCTGTATTTTTTCTAGAAAGGCATTGGCCCCATAAAGATAGTGCCAAACGGCATCCAAGTAGAAGGAAAGTCTGTTGTGATAGACCGACTGGTAGCATCGAACATCGCTTCGCAAGTCGGTCAGCCCATCACTCTGCATGCGCACCGCAACTTCTCCATTCTCGTCTCTGATCCTGACCAGAGGGAGACTTCTAAACTGACTATAAGTAAGCATTACAAATAGTACGCACATATAATAAGGCTTATTCCCAATAACAAGTTTCATTCGATACGGTTTTGATTTTTTTAGCCGTGTGAAATAATAAGTATATTTTTTCAGGAATAACAAAAGTAGAACTGCTATGGAACAACCACGAAAAAACGAACTAGCAGTTCAACCGGTTATTTATTATTGTTATTTATTCACCTTGACGGCAGTGTTTCAGTAGTGTGGGCCTATCCGGTAGCACATTACCCTTCTATGGCAGGTTTAGGTGACGCCTAAAGATTACTGTTGTGCGGGTATAACAGCTTTCTGCATTTTGCTGTGAAATTAAAGAATACTCGAACGTAAGTGGCCTTTCGTGTCAATTTCTCTTAGCATCAGGCCACGGTCGAAAATTCATTTATAAATTCAAAGAGACGTGAACAAATAGAATACACGGGGCTTTTATTTTCATTTGTATCAACTTCTCTTAGCCTGACAGTGGTGGTCGACATCAAACAGATATTATTCTATAGATTCAGAGAGTCTCAGCCAATATCGTGAACAAATCCGGTTTCAGAGCGTGACAGCCTGGAGTGCGGTGGGCGGACGTTCGAGGTGACCGACTCGCGCGGCGGGACCGTCTTCCGGGCTTCGCGGGAGGAGGTTCGGGTGCAGGCAGACGTACTGTCAGCCGAGAGCACGGGCGGAGTCGTTGTCAAGGGTGCCATACAGGTCCCGCACCTCAGGGCACCCCCTGGCTTCGATCTCACGTAAGTTTGACTCCCGTTTTCTTGTACACTAACAATCTGTTAACAGCTGTCAGTTGGCCAAAATTCATTAAAAATTAGCTATTAACAGTAGATTAATAATTAGTGTACGAGAAACCGTGGGTAAATTGCACGCACAGTTGCAGTCATGGATATAAAAAAAACTTTAGCTTTGCATCTACGTAATGACATGATTTATACAGCGTCTAGTGGCACCTTCATTCACACTAGATGGATGAAGGGACCACTCGGACGCTGCAGGGCCTGGGGCATTGTTTTAGATGGAGTAGACTTGCCCAGCACCTATACCATCCTGACAGGTTAGTCAGCCTAGCCCACAGAAATGACAAAGTCAATACGTGCGGAGCCAACCAAGTGGCGGGTTTCCTCACGATGTTTTCCTTCACAGTTAGCATGTCGTATTGCTACTATAATTTCGCAGATATACGTAACTTTGAAAATAAACAAAGTCATAGGTACGTGCCCGCACTGGGAATCGAACCTGGGTCTCTCGCTTCCGAGTCTATTGTTCCACCCACTGGGCTACCATGCGGCATGGCTATGACAGTCACTGCTATTGGTCATTCATACAATCATGATGATAACTGAATTTCGTGTCCAGGCTAGAGTCTCAAACAAGGCGATTGGATTTGCGAGCGCCCCAGTCCATATACCTGGAGAGTAGAGCGGGAAGCATAGACATCACCTCTCACGGAAACATCAAACTGGATTCCATAGTTGGCGCCGTGAGTCTTCAAAACTTTAACCTATTCATAAAGTTGGTGCACTTTATAAAACTGAACTTTATCTTTCAGATAAAAATCGATTCACCTAACATTTACATGGGTAAATTGAGGGAAGCTGTCGCTACTAGTGGAAGTGGTCCTCGTAGTAAAAACTCGAAGGCTGTTAAAGTGTATCAAGTGTGTGTGTGTGCTTCGGGCAAGATGTTCCTGGCCGCGGCTGACGGCCTGTGCGCAGCACATAATGACGACGTCGAACTCTGCCGATGATAGTGATGTTAGTGAGTGATAGAACATTTTAAGTGAGATTGATAGTGCCAAAACGTAATTCTATTCAAAATTCTATTAAGTTTAGTGTTTCACTTGTCTCGTCTTTATCTACACAAATGCACAATTTAATTAATAAAAGTATTTAATTATCTTACGCCACTGTTCGTACGAGTACCATGACACAGTAGGTGGGTATGTTTTTATACACAAAGTAAAGAAACTACGCGAAAAGTTGAATAACGCTCCGAACGTGACCCATTAGTGAAACGGTTCGGTTTAGACCGAACCGAACGTTATTATTTCAGAAGAACGTTATTATTCTAAAATAAGTACTATAAGTTAAGAAAAAACCTTTTAAACAACGAAATATACATATTTACACTGCGACACATCGACTGCGCATCTCCAAAACAACATAACGTGGAACCGGACAGTGCGTCCCCTCTCTCCACCGCTGCACGCGACATTTGCATTCAGACCATTGCATCGGCGAGAATGCGCGTGCGCCCTGCTTTTCGTACTGACAGGCCGCCGCACCGTCTCTAACGGCCACGAGTAATTTTTATTTTAACGTGGTTAATTTGATATAAAAGAGATCACCCTTTGCTAACCTTTGTATTCTCGTCTCCCCACACTTTTTGGGGTCCAAGTACCGGATCACAAAGTCTACAACAATTTCAATCACACCAGGGTCCCTGCTCCCGCCATCCAGACGAGGAGACCCGCTTTCCCTGTCATCGGCCAAACTCCTTCTGCACTTGGTCCACGGCCGTTAGTGGAGCGTTCTACTGTCTCCGACCAGCTCAGGGGAGTACCTGACCGTGGTGACACTAAAGAGAGACCTAACCCACGACCTGTATTTATTGTTTTATCGTAACCTCCTCTTTTTTATTTTTTTTCCTTTACTGTCCCAGCCTCTTTAAAGCGAAACGCGACACCGGGTTGAAAAGTCATTATTAGATAAACTTTAAGATACCAAGATGTATCAACAAGAAAGATCTACTATTCTTTTGCTAAAACTAAACGTATTTTTCAAGTAATGCAACAGTATTCTCGTCACGAGTCCGTAGCTCCGCGTAGGTATCAGTAATCAGCCGGCGCTGCGGCGGCTTCAGGAGTGTCACCGCAGCAGCCGCTGTGGCAGCGGACACGTATTAAACTCTACCTAGATGCGATATAACTCCAACAATCTCAAACCTCTATCTCCGTTCCTCGCAACAGAAGGGAGGAAGATAGTGTAGAAAATATCGAAAACATACTGCAGAATAAAGACGCACTGCGAAAACGTTCTGTAATTAGAAATATGCTCCCCTAATTGAGACCGCAACGTTGTGTTTTAACCGTTTTTTACACAACCCCACTTGTTAACGAGGGAAAACATTAGCGCAAGACTACCAGCTGATTTAGTGACCGCGATTCTAGGTTGAATCCTATTTGATTATGTGGTTAGGAATGCTGGGGAAGCTAAACAAACGGGCTTGTTCCTCTTTTGTTTGTTTCAAAGCAAAAACATTTACAACTGAGTTCTCAGTATATCTCAATATTTTGCACTACAAAGATAAACGTATGTATCCACAAATTTTGGCGCAAATAGGATGTTATTTGTTTGCTTCTCCTTGGGTGCATAAAGGGAAATGTGAAGTGTAACGTTCACTCACTGTAGCAGACGTTTTTAGATGACTCAGTACAAACAAACACAATCAGAGGAACAAATATTTGCGCTATTTATAGAATAAATATTTTGCCACGCTTTCATAGAATAATATCTTGTTGTTGTGCTTTTGTAGTAGACATAACAAGTACTTATTGTGAGCGGTGGTAGCCTAGTGGGTAGAACATTGGACTCGGGAGCGAGAGACCCAGGGTCCATCCCAGAGCGGGCTTGTACCTATGACTTTGTTTTCTAAGTTATGAACATTTGTGAAGTTATAGTAGCAATACCACTCGCTAACTGTGAAGGAAAACATCGTGAGGAAACCTGAGTGTGAGGTGTTCACATACCTCAGCGCTTGAAATCGCCAATCCGCGGTGGGCACGCGTGGTGATTAAGCCCATACTCTCTCCATGAGAGAAGGCCTGTGCCCTACAGTGAGACGTAACCAGGCTCCTTATGATTACAAGTACTTATTAGTTTTCACACATAACTAAATCGTTTTTATAATAAAACTCTACAAAAATTATCCTATTATCTATTTTGGTTTTGTAGAACTGGATATAGCAACAGCTTGATTATCTCTATTAGACCGAAAGTTCTATTTTATTTTTAATGGTATACAGTTGTAATATCATTTGTTCTCTTCGCAGCTGGATGCGTCGCGAGAGGATCAACTTTCTTTATGGCTCTCTGGGTGTCTTTTAAACGCGAGCCCTTACGATTGTGTGACGGCTGATGGCCACCCATTTCATATGGGAAACAATCGCGCTTTTATTAGGATACGTTTGTCACGATAATGTTTTTGGGCCACGACACGTAAAGAAAAAATTGTTTTTTTTTATAGCATCGAGTTAAAAAGTTTAACCGGCTAGTGCCGCTTGTAGCTAAAGGCTTAGTACTCACATAGCCTCCGTAGCATCTCATAGCAACTAGTGGCATTTCGTACTTGCTACGAAAAATCCAAAAAGAACTTATATTATTTCTGGACAAGGTACAGCTCTACCACTTTAGGTCAGGTTATCTCAATAACTCACAATACCCGAAGCCAGTCAATGAATTTTTGCGGATCGAGTGCTACGGTACGTTTCGTAAAAGTGTCCGGCCGCCTCTTGCAGACTTGTCCACATTATGTAGATGAGAGCCGCAGGTGCCCGTTATGTAGCCCCCGCGCCGCACCATATAAAAAACTTCGCCAAACCAAACGACCCGAGTACTCACTATTCTTAGTTGAACCACCTTTGTTCCTGTAAAAATATAAGCAAGGTATGTACTTAGTTCATTTATTCAACGAACAAGATTTGGTTTCGCTATAAGTAATATTACATTCGACAGGTGATACCTAGTCGAATTAAACTTTAGTGTGACGAATGTATAAGTTATTAACGTTTTTTGTGTAGTTGTTATTAAAAGATTTCTTAACGCGATGTTAACGTACACGGATACATAAATCAGGATACTGACTTAAAATGTACCTAATCTAATCTACCTCTACTATTTTTAGGGCTCCGTACCTCAAAAGGAAAAAACAGAATCACTTTTTGTCCGTCCGTCCATCCGTCTGTCTGTCAAAACTCTTTATCTCGGGAACGCGTGGAGGTACCGAGTTGATTAAAACCATATAAAGTCTTTTGATGCTGTGAAAAAATCAAACAAAAAAAAATTACGGGCGTATGCTTTGATACTCAAGGGAATCAAAATTTATAGGGTACTTTCCGTTGACCTAGAACTATGAAATTTGGCCAGTAATTTCGTTTTATATCACAAGTACAGAAAAAAATCTGAAACTGTACATTTGCAATTAAATCATAAAAAATGGTCTTTAAGTTCGGGAAAAACTCTGAAAAAACTGCGAGACTCGATTCCTGAACTATTTATAACTAGCTGTTGCCCGCGACTTGGTTCGCGTGGTAATTTTGATGTGTATTTTTCCTGAATAAAAAAATAGCCTATGTGCTAATCCAGACTATAATCTATCTCTGTGCAAAATTTCATCCGGATCCGTTCAGCCGTTTTTGCATGAAAGAGTAACAAACATCCGTCCATACATACAAACTTTCGCGTTTCTTATATTAGTAAGGATATGTAACGCGTCTAACTCGCACTTGTCAGGTTTTTTTTTGTAAAGCCAGATTAGCCAAACAGATAGTTGTAGTAAAGCGGTCATGTGAACTCATACGGGGTGTATGTAAATATCGGTCTTGTGATACCTATATAGAAACATTTTAGCACACACGGATGACAAATACGGTTGTTAAAGCCACCTGCCGGCATCACCTGTCTGCAACTAGTATTTATAATACGGTATCTGCCTACTCGTTTCACTAGTTAAGAGCTTAAAATGGCCAAACTTTACCCGACCGTTTCACTTACATAATCCAGCTAAGTTTTAGAGCTACAACCGGGTATGCTAGGATAATGCTCTAAAGGTTTTGAAGATTTTTTGTTTACCGAAATCAACGGAACTTTAACCATATGTTTAAAGGAATCCGTTTTTTTTCAACAGTAACTGAATTTAAAGCTAATAATAAAAACACGACTATTTAACAGTACTTGCAAACTAATAATAAATAAAATAAAAACATTACTCTTATGGAAACGCGCTAAAGAAGAAAGCGAATGTTTGTACAGAAATTTACGTTCCTATCACTATTATTAGGACTCATTTCTAACACATAAAGTATCAAATATTAACATGGCTAACCAAACCAGAATATTATGTCAAAAAAGCATCGGGCTCCTGCTTGGAATTTGACTTTGACTATTTGCGTCGATGTTTCTGATTGATCAAAATTAGTTGTGATAACCATTATACCGAAGCGGGCACGAGAAATCCCACCGCGGCGAGGCCGAAGGCCGAGACCATACATGATCCCACACAAAAGTCCCAACTATAAGGAACTAGCGCGGCCGAAGGCTGATTGCCGTGACCTGCGAAGCTCGGTACGGCCGGAGGATGGCGCTCAGGGAACTTGCTCCTTAGTTTACTTATTATGATGAAAATGACTATAATATATTATATAAAAATTTGTGAGTTGGTAGAGCCGTTAATTTTAATTCTATATATTTATTATATTGGTGGAAGATTTGAATGCCTATTCATTTATAAATTATATCGGCCAGCTGTGGAGTTACGTAGTTTTCAATGGAACTCTACAGTGAAAGACTTCATAACGTACTCGTATTCAACAAAGTAAAGAAAATTTTGGAATTTCTGATGTTCGTCAGTCGTGTAAATGTAGTCCTATATAAAATTCAATTATATTGTGTGTGACATACTAAATTATATTCTTTTACTGGAAAATAAGCCCAATGTAGGTTTAATTTGATTCGTAGAAGGCTTCCCCTCACGGCTGCTCTTAATCATAATCACGTACGGCAAGGTTGATAATCCCGGCACGGGGTGCAAATGAAGAAAAAATGCCGCACGGATTATATTTTTTCTCGTTATCTCTCCTTGACACTTTCACATATCTTGTTCACACATTTCTTGAATTTCCGTGATTCCAGTACCACCGAATTCAAACGATATGTCTTGGTAGATTATTATATTCTCCTGAGATAGAAATGCATCAACATAATTTTTTTTTATTTACTCAAGTCTCAACGAGGTGCTTCAAGGCATTTGATAAATAGATTTTCTTTTGTTTCACATTTTTTATGTCACCCAATTTTGTAACGAGTAAATATTATTTCGGGCGTGCCAATCAAAGTCAATTTCCTGCCCGAATTCCTAAAAATGTCAATCAGTCTTACTTAGCAAAGTTTCTTGTTTGGACAAATTTGGCCGGACGATGCGGGCGAGCAGGTGACGTTGATAAACGCGACACAATTTTGAGTTTAAACCTGTTATAGTTCAGTGAAGCTTCACACGCAACGTGACACTTATCTTCTTTGTTTTCAATATCAAAGTTATTCATAAACAGTTAACTAGATACACTAGGCACGACGCGTGGTGACGGAGGTCTATAGTGTTAGTTTTTCTACATCATTCCAGGTTTTGCTTCAAGACACTTGAACCTTCCCCTTTGTTCGCGCTTTACGCCAGTTCCACTTTGTAGTAAGGCGCCAAGTTGCCAGTTATTGCGAAATGTTTCACCTGGCAACCCCACTATCGGTACGTACTGTAATAACGTTTACACAGGGGAAATTCAAACGTCGAACTATTGCACGTTTGCTCTGCCAAGTGAAATTTCTTTCAGAGACACTTGAGCATTTGACTTGAGGCTCTGCGAGTTGCTAGAGTCGTTTATTTTAATTCTATCTGCTTATTATGTCAATTACATATAGTTATTATTTATTTATTTATTTAAATTGCATAACATCAGAGTTAAAACCAAAGTATGTTACCAACTAGGCGTGGAATATAAGGGCGTCTTCCATAGGTATGAAATACATTCAATATATTTTATAATGTCAGTCAATTGTAGAGTTGCATCGAAAAGTGAAAGAATTTAAAGGGTATTTCGCGCTTCGTTTTCAATAAGGTCTTATAAGCAATCGACCCAATAGTTAACCAATCGACGTTTAGATAAAAGAGAAATCAATAAAGCCATTGCGGAAGCGAACGAGCAAATGTTTCAGTTTAATCAAGGCAAGGCTACAATCGAGTGATTTGCATTTATACGAGCGCCCGCGCCGCCCGCCGACAAACCGCATCGATAATTTGTATTTGGTCTAACAAATCTCCTCCTAGTCACGCTACTCAGCGATTCTGTCAGCTTGTCTGCTCCCGGCTTAATAGAGCAAAGGGTTCGCCTAGTTGCTAGTATACAGCCATACATAAAATAATTGCGATGCGAAACCAAATACACCGGTATGATTTAGGAACCTTACATAAGCAGCCTATATACGTCCCACTGTGGGGCACAGGCCTTCTCTCATGGAGAGAGTATGGGCTTAATCACCACGCGTGCCCACCGCGGATTAGCGATTTCAAGCGCTGAGGTATGTGAACACCTCAGACACTCAGGTTTCCTCACGGTGTTTTTCTTCACCGTTGGCGAGTGGTATTGCTACTATAACTTCACAAATGTACATAACTTAGAAAACAAAGTAATAGGTACATGCCCGCCCTGGGAATCGAACCTGGGTCTCTCGCTTCAGAGTCCAATGTTCTACCCACTAGGCTACCACCGCTAGGAACCTTATACAATATTATTTATACGCCGACTTGATGCACTTGGCAATACATTATAATGGTGTCAGTACCTATCTAAGTATAATGTGTATATGTGCAGGTATTCGATTACAAACTGGTTTAATATACCGTTGACATGGCAGCCAGTGAACTAGCTGCTAAATCGTTTAACTGAACATGCCTCAATCTCTGTTATCGCTAGATCCCATACTGGACATCGTGTTCAATTCACGCGCAATACCTTGTGCTGGTGGACGTTGTGTTGGCATGTTAGGTACAAAATGACTATATTGAATAATCTGGAAATGTGCAATCGTGTGCTCATAAAATACTTAGATTGAGCATTAGCAAAAGTCGCGTCGAATCATTCACGTGGCTGACGCATTGAACATTTATTGAAACAGTTCTTAAGTGCTGTCCTTTTATGTAGGAACCTACACAATAAATGTTTGATAGGCCATCTCGGGAAATCTCTGTCTACATTCGCAGAGGGTCGGCAGTCAAATAAAACTGAAATCCCAAATATTATTCCGCGTCATTTTCCCTGTTCTCTGGATGTGAACTTTTATTTTTATGCTCTTGCGTATTCTTATCTGAAGAGAAACACGCTCTCGGGGAGTTTCTGGCATACTGGCTTAAATCCTTTGCCCGAGAATAAAAGTTTGTCTTAGATCACACTCGGAGACGACTCCATTTGCCGCGAACGTAATGCGATTTCAGTTATTTCAGAGCTTACTCTTATTATTTGCCCGTGAATTCAGAATGTGAATTTGTTGGATGGAGTTAGATTACTGTGCTTGACGTAGAGATATAGAAAGGATAGGTATTGTTCTATGGGTAGGTACATTGAAACAAGTCAAGTGTGTCCGGACTGGCTACTAGATCATGGAGGCGACGGGCGGCACAAATTTAATTTATCCGCACACGGACACTTTATAAGCTGGGTGCACACTAGTAATTCTTCCTCCAGCAGGGCAAATAGGTAGGTATGTTAACAAATATTGGAAAGCCTTATTATGTTTATAAGGCTTTGTGGATTTTTCGCACGGCGGGCCGACACACATCACCCGCTCCATATTAGTATGCCGTACCACAATAACCGAAGTCGAATCACAAAAGATTTCCGGCGCGCGACTTGCACAAGGGATGAAAGGCAACATTGTGTAATCAAAAGGGTCGCAATCTCACCTCATCCCCTTCGTGCCAAGTCGAACACAGCCTCATCAACAACGGCTCTTTCGACGACACATTTCTCAACCACTACTGGTTTTCCTGACCTACCGCGCAGCCATGTAATAAATAACCAAGACTGAACTTAAAATACACATAGCAGTTAACTAAAGAAAGTAACTGAACAACTATTCGACTCTTGGTCACACATTAAGTTTGTTTAAACGAGAGACAATCGCATCTCGTCACGTTCTGGGCAATTATTTTATACTCATATAGTTCGCAGTCAACACGCTCTTAATAAGCTTTTCAGGCGCAGCCTCAAATGTTTTAATGACTTTTTGCAAGATATTGATATTTACAGTTACATTAAACGAATTTAAAAAAGAGGCGGGTAGCCTATTGCTTAAATACAATTAAGTTAAAATGCTATGCAATGCAATACTAAGTTTCAGATACTAAGAATCAAAACTGGTTAAGATCGCATGCTTATAATATTACAATTTTGTTTACAGGGACCTCCAGGTCTATTTTTGTTTACATATACTTTTTATTTTTTCCTGTTTGACTGTTTGTGTCCTAAATAAAATAAAATAAATAAAAGAAAAAAATAAAATAATAAATATATAATCGACCTCCTCACGTAGCGAGTTAAAAAAGGATTCGCATACATATTTATAGAGTGCAAATGGGGGAATCGTATCTAAATCCGTTGTCACAACCATTAAAAGCTCCTGTCAGGAATAACGAGCACATCACGTACAAACGTACCTACAGACTGTTGCAATTATGGTATAGCTGCGAGTATGGCGCCTGCCCCGTTTATTCACACTTATCTGATCCTGGACAAGTGGGAACAGAGACCGGAAACCATTTGTGTAACATTCCCACTATTTCATTGTTGCAAATGGTATGCTGAATACAGCCACGAAAAACAAACGCAAATACCAACACACCATTAAAAAGATGTTCAATGGAACGTTCAATTATTGTTATTGTTACTAGATACAGACACGATGATGATGATGATGAGAGACACCGCGTAAAAAGGAACTAAGCAAAAGTATATTTGTTTGTTTAACGAATTTATTGATAATACACAATTATATTTACATTTCAAAAGGCTTCACTTAAACCTTATTAGGTTTTTGCGTGAAGCCTGAGCCTCTTCGTTTCGTTTCGTTTCATTCAGCTTTCGTTTCATTATTGGTTTGCATAAAAGTAGTTTATGGAACTGTAATATAAGAGAGATTCTTAGAATACGAGTGCGGGTTTATGATAATAGTATCACACGAGTATTCTAATATAGTTTTATATGCAGTTGCATACACTACTTTATCTTCACTCATTTATAAATGAAACTAAAAAAATATTTCTATTCAGGTAAATACAAATAATTCCAATGAAATACATTCAGAATCATAGTTAAAAGTTATGTTTGATCATTCCTGTTTGTATTCAGGTCCGCATCTTTCACACTCGTTAAAAACGGAGGCAGTGTTTAAGTACCTAGACTATTAAACCTAAAACTAACTAAAAACGAGAAATGCAAGCCTTGATATCAATGATTCAACCCATTTATCAAATGTAGAGCCAGCTATTATTGCTGCGATTATAAGTGAAGTACAACAATGTTCCTGGGTACTTGTAAACATCGGTTTTATTTAATAAAATTATAGTCATACATTGTAACACCCATTTCTTTGGCCTAAGCCCATATCTTAAAATAGGTAAGCAGCAGCACTTAATTACTCAGAGCCAGCCCATAGCATTGAACTGGGCAGATCTGAATAGATATCAATAGGTACTTCTGATAGGACAATTTAGTTGTTGATAGGGACCTTCAAGTAGAAGTCCCGCAGCATCATTTTATGCCCACAAAGCTGCTTCCTCTCCAAACTTTATTTTTATGACGTTTTATATTGAATTTACATGAAAAAATCCGAAAATAAGCAACACTTATAAAACAAAATAAACATTGTCGGTGCAAATTTCAGTGACGCCATCCGTAATTAGTTTCGTGTTGCCATCTCCATTTTCATACAAAAGTTCTATCGTAATTTAATGTTTACAGTTGTCTGTGAAATAACAATAAGCGAATAAAAAAATAAAACAATTTTTGAAATATATCAATGTCAATAAATTTAATCGTGTATTTGAGAAACTTTATTAGTCTACGGTCCCAAACTTTACAGAAGACGAAAAAAACCTTTCTGTAAAAAAAATGTATGGGCAGTGATACGTTTTCTATGCACTTTGATATCTATAGTAATCGAAAAAATATATATAATTATTGTCATTTTCATTAAAAAAATATGCGGGGTTTCCCAAATATACGAAGAAAATAAACAAGTTTGACACGTTTAATACCAAAAACTATATTAAATCACACAAATTACTTACAATACCAAGACATCATCATAATAATCCATGTTACATGTTAACTATGTTTAGACCACTGTCTCATCTATTTCGCGGTCGGCGACCGGCCACTGGAATTTTTTTTTCATAAAAATCTTGTATTTCTTAATCTTCTGGCAAGTACTTTTTTAAGTTTATGTAAATCCTCCATCTTCTTTTTATTAATCGGAATCTGACCATCTGGGTAAGCGTTTTCCTTAGGCAGCACTAGCATGTCTCTACTAGAATTATTTAGAGAAAACTAATGTTTGATCAGACCATCAATGAAGTCTTTTACAAACACTACTCCAGATTTTTCATGGAAATGACGGATGTAACAATATTGTCTGATCTTGAGTGATACTTTGTTTTCTTTGGGCATGTTTTTACCTGCTGCAAAGATACCAGGAATTTGTTTCTTTTTTTTAATTTTATGGCTTTGTAATTATGCCTTTATGCCAAGTCTTCATAATTAATTTTATTTTGATTCGTACTCCTGCTCGGTGTTGCCACTCATATATTTGAGAAACCTCATTAGTCACGGACTTATGGGATTTCTTAAATAAACAAAAATATTGAACCTGTTATAATTTCCGTTCTATTGCATTGACAAGTGGGATTTCTCTCTGTAATGTGTATTTACATGCTTAGAACACTTTCCCATCAAAAAGTCAATTAGCCAAAAAACATGGCTTATGGGGTTTCTCAAATACACGATTCAAGGGGTTGATATTACTTGAATTAACAATTTTTAGAACTTGTTGTTTAACATGTTTTAACGATTTCTATCAACTGTTTGTTTATATGCAGACCAAAGCTGAGTGAAATTAAATAAAGTGAAATCCATTTATTTATAAACGCGTACGTAACCGGTCTCCGCACGATACTGCTCGTGAGCTCGTACGCTCTGCCACAATAGTTTCACGTTTGAATTTCTTGAACAAACGTTATTACTGCTCCAATGGCGAAATGTTCCGCTGAAACAATTCACAATATAGCGGGAACTTGGTTGTCAAAAGAAGAAGATTGGCGTATTGCGACTTACGAATTTAAGCGAAGCCCCAAACTTGAATAGGTATCGCAAAACTAGACGCCGGCGAAAGTCTATTTCGTTCTGTACCGTAAATCTCGGAGATAACATAACATAATAATATATCATTTTTATGGTCTTGTACCGTCACTCTAGTTTTAATAATAAAATACGCGTAAGGACATCTCAGAGGGTCAGTCTCGAGACGCCTCTACTCCCCCAACTCGTTATCGTTACACACGGATTAATCTGAAAATTATTTTGTTAGAGCTGATGTACAAAACAAGTAGATAGCCGAAATAGGAACAAATTTCACGATAATTATGGACTAAAACAACGGTTTATTACACATCCGTACTGTATCTATGCCTGACGGGGTTCTGCCATTGCAGGTAAGATTCTTGTAAAGAAAATAAATCAGTTTGCACTTCGCCCCGGGCAGTAATTAAGGTTCCAAAACTGCCTCTTTGTAACAGACTTAACCATTTCTTGCTCTCCTTTTTACTGACAGATCCACCTTCATTATTTCACTGGAATTTTAATTTGGGTAAATATTACATTACCTACCAAAACGGATTACGATGCTTTCTTTAATATTTTGATAACTTTATATTAAAACTCTGGGGATAAGCCGTGTTTTAATAAAGGCAGTAAGTTATACCTAACACCGTTCGTATGAAATACACGAATGCTTTCTTTAATATCACAAAAACCCCTTCCCATCCTTTACTTTGCTATGCTAATATGATTATGCACGAACATCCTCCCAAATCACAGCTTTGCAATGGAAGCACCAAATATGGTCAATTATGCGAAAGCGGGAAGACGGTAATATCTAGAAGCACGTAGCTAATGTTAAAGGGGCTCATTACACTGTGTTGACACCGACAAATGCCCTTTTACATATTCTCGCGGAGATCCCGAAGATTGAGCCATGAAATTGAAAACGATCCCTTTGAAGAAATTTATTCCAAGCACGAACTGCTCCCACTCCGCTCAGGAGGAGATTTGCTCGTTTATTTTTATGAAATTATTCTTGAAACATTCTGTTCTTGTTAAGTGAGTACTTTATTAATATTTCGTGATATTAACGTGTTTCTCTATTTAAAAACTGATATTCAATGCCGAAATAACAATTAGAAACTGGACAGAAAATTTCCAACTCGACAACGTTGCAAAATAAAAATCAAAGAATAGCGCTTTTACGACTGTTGAAAACTCTTAACTTGCATTTAAGTTTTACCAGTGAATTAAGACTTGTATTTCTTAAATCTGAACCATGTAACATTTGAAAAGAGTTAAGTACCTACTAACTCAAACAATAAAAAGTTTAAATATTGATTACAATTGATGTATTAGCAAAGGGCAAGATAAAAAGTACCCGAAACCGGCGTGCGTGCATGCAACGACTAATGAATGTTGAGGAAGTGAAAGTGATCTGTCAGGATCGTAGCAAGTGGCAGTCCCTGGTCTCTGCCTACCCCTCTGGGATACAGGCGTGAGTTTATGTCATGTTAATTAAATTTATTTCAACCAACATACTATTTTTATTTTTTCAAAATTTAAACTTTATTAGGCCGGGCGCCCGCACAACTTTTTCACTTTTTCACAATGGGATGGCACACCATGCGCCGAAACTCGGGTACTCCATTATTTTGGCGACCGAATTTGTTCTAAAATAAAAGCTACCAGCGCTTTTCCTTTTTATTGCAATTTGAAGCGGCTTTTGAAAAAATGTATGGCCTGTCCGTTCCAGTTGTCTACAATTTCAGCGAGGACCAACTTTGGATTTAATCGCAAATTGTACGGCAATGACAGAACTTCTTAGCGCCCGATAAATAAAGCAAACTGAAAATTCAATTCACTTTACTCAGTCGTGATATTATGTAGAGTTAATTTTTGTAACGGGCTTAATTTAATTAACGAATAAAATATGTAATTGACACAAAGATTTAAATAATAAATATGTTTCCAGATACAATTAAAATAACTCCAAACCCGAAAACCGTTTTTTTAGTGTCGGTATTTAGATGAATATTAAATTACAGAAAATGCTTATAGCATTAAGTCCGCCATATTGCCATTGTATTTTTTACTTATGTGCAATAAACTTATTATTAATAATAATAATAATTACATAAACTCACGCCTGTATCTCCAGAGGGGTAGGCAGAGACCGGGGTTGGCTAGATTTAGGTAAATCTCTTCCAAAAAGTAAAAAAATCAGTATTACTTTTTATCCAATCTTGAAAACGGACGCGATTGATTTGTATGAAAGATTTAAAAAGTAAATCTAGAAATTTAAGCTCTTGTGCTTAGGAAATGGTTTATCTAATTTACCAATAGTGATAAAACAATGGTCAGGTTTTGCTCTATTTCACTGATACGTTGAATACAACGTAAAGCTACTTACATCCACAAGTCTTAAGAGCTATAGAGCTATTTCCAGCATTGAGAACGCCTTAAAAACAGACGCAGGCAATCAACTGGTCCTACGTGTGGCCGTATCATACCAATATCGGTAATTATACCACGCACACTTTTTCAGGGTTCCGTCGTCGACCCTTATAGTTTCACCATGTCCGTCCATCTGTCTGTCCGTCTGTTTGTCCGCGGCCTATCTCAGAGACGATTAGTACGAGAATTAATGACGCCGAGCAAATGGTAGAATAAAATCTTAAAAAAAATAATTTTAGGGTCTCCTAACACCTAAATTAGGAATGCAATTTTTTTTCTCGCCTACACAATAGTGTGTGGTAAAAATATTATAGGTGTAACATATTAAATATTACGAAATATTAAGCTTTAAAAAGCAAATTTTGTCCAAATACACAAATCAAAAAAAGTTTGTGATCAATAGCATAAGCTCCTATAATTCTTTAAATTTAACTTTATCGAGAAAAAATCTATGTTTTATGCTTTCTTTAAATAGGAATATCCTGTTTGAAATTAAAATATAAAACTATTTTTTATTATTTATTTAAAATTGAGCCATTAATCATAATGTAATTGTGATAGAAATTTCATAGAAAGAAAAATACTGTTTAATTAAACTTAAACAACAATTTATTATTAAAAGGTTAAATTCAATATAAAATAACTCCTCCCCTGGCTCGAACACATGCGGAGATCCTCCTGGGCATGCTGAGGATCAAGTTATCCAGCATTTCCTGGGGTAACCTATCCCATTCTTCAATAGCGGCTTCCCTGAGCTCTGGAACTGTCTGGGGACGTGGCTCACGGTTCCATACAGCTCGTTTAAGAGCATCCCACGCGTGCTCTATTGGTTTTAAGTCGGGCGAGCCGGCAGGCCAGTCTAAACGTGTGATATCGCATTCTCTTCAAGAAGCAGCATTGACTCGTTGAGCGCGATGTGCGGGCGCATTATCATCGACCAGTACAAATTGGTGCCCATGGTTTACTCGGAATGGTCTGACGATATCATCAATAACAACTGCTTTGTACATGTCTGCTGTCATGTAGCCCCGATACGGGATCAGAGGCGTTCTAGCTCCAATCATAATGCCACCCCAAAAGGACACCGATTTTCTGCCTTGCTGAACTGTTCCAGTGGCAGTTCTTTGTCTTTCACGGTCGCCTGGTCTTCTCCAGACACGGAAACGACGGTTATCTGGATGAGTGCTGATTCGGGATTCGTCAACGAAGAGACAGTTTTGCCAAATGTTTTCTTCCTCACCTTCTTCATTTTGCCGAAGTCTAGCCCACTGCAATCTTCGTTGTTGACGTTGCCGGGAATTGAGCGGAGCTCGCCAAGACCTCCGTGCTCGTAATCCAGCGTGGTGCAAGCAATTGCGAACGGTCTGCGTGCTAACTTCAAGCCCAGAGGCGGCCCTGACTTCTGCTTTTATTTTAGTGGCGTTGATTGTTGGATCACGGGCTGCCAGCAATCTAATATAGCGCTTTTGGGCAGCGGACAGTTGGGCGACCGCTGCGGGGTCGGTCAGCTAAATTCCCCATTCCGTGGTACCTCTGCAACGTAGCCACGACACAGGATTGGGATATAGCAAGTCTGCGTGCTAGTACTCTCGTAGTGTATCCCTCAAAGTTACTATTCTTGCTCGTAAAACCTCTGATAATCCTCTTGGCATTTTTTCAATCACAACATTCCGCAAAAAATATCTTGAATCGGTTATAATTGACTAAATCAGATTTCTGAATGAGCGTAAGCTAGGACTGAAAGCCTTTTAATATGAAAAATCAAACTGAACGGTGTCATTGTTTTGTGTCCTAATTCTTTATTTTTAAATAAAGAATCTAAAAAGAAGAAAAAATCATAATATAATCTACAGTAACAAAAAAGATTTCAGTTTTTCAAAGTGATCGCAAACTTTTTTTGATGTGTGTAGGGTGCTCCCAACTGACTAAACGGTTGATTGTAGAAACGTGAAAATTTCAGGGCACATAATAAACATAAAGAAGAATGATCAAAAACAGTCTATTGAAAGTTTCTTTTGAAAACTGATTTCATAGTTCTATTTGATAAATTAAAAGAATCAGGGGTTTAAAAGTAATAAATAATAAATATCTGTATTGATTATATAACTAAAAAACTTCAGTCAGTTAATACAGATTACAAACACAGATTACATTACAGTATTGCAAAAAATCGCAAATCGTGTACATACATAAAATGCGAAAGTGCAAACTGCAAACGGGGAGTTTTTGACGGGAGTTCAAACGAGCGGTTTTATTACGCTTTTATTTTTGCAAATTGATTCCAGTGGATTTTATACTGTTTAATTAGTGTAGTTTATTGTTAAAATGACCATGTGTATGAACAATCCAACCAGCCCTTCTAGAATTCGTTGGGGGAGGCTTTTGTCCAGCAGTGGACGTCCAATGGCTGAAATGATGATGTTGATGATGTATGAACCATATGTGGAATAAATAACTAAAATAAACCGCCATTGTGGGCTTAGTATAGTCTTGTCTTATAAGCTCAAAATTAAGATTTCTCGAAACTCCCATCTAATATATTTTAATAATATTTTTCCTGCATAATCCAGAGCTAATTTCTTATAGTTTACCGTTGGGGTCATCAATGCGCAAGATGACGCAAAAATAGACTAACTCCTATAGTAAATTTATCATTCTCCTTTATTATGTAGACCTAAATAAATAAAAGCAAACCTAAAATTCAGTTGATGAAGTTGTTAGTTCTGTAAAGCAAGTAGAACCCCTCTTTTTACGGAGCCCTACACTGCGCGTGGCCCGACACACACTTGGCTGTTTTTGTTATATCCAAGTACTTATATCGTAAAGCCACAAAGTAACTAGTTGTAGAAAATAAAGTTATCTCAAACTTCTCACGTCTGCATTCTTTTTATTTCTAACACATTCTCGTAAAAATATCACTTCCAGTAGCTTCCCCCCGCCACCGACTCGTAATGACCCCATCGTATAAAGGAGCAAAAATATCGCTAACGCAATTCGTCATGTCATTATGCAAGGAAAGGGCGAGCTTTACGACTACTGTCCGGCCAATTTATCCTCGATTTTTTTCGAAGAAATATCACCACTATTGCTGACAATTAAGGATCACAGAAACTGAAAAAGTAGCGTAGGAATACGCTAGTAGGTGTATAATAACGCGAGATGTCTGACTCGGTGTGCCTCATGAATGGTGAAATTCTTTATTGTACGGTGCTTTATGTGAACGATTAACCTTTTGATATTAGCCTTTGGCTCGCATGAAAAGCCTAACTACATGTCAAAATAGAATATGCTTAGTATTTGTGCCTGCCTCGTTTTTCTATAGCGGTAAATCCGCTTGGCTACCAAGACAGAGGTCGTAGGTTCGATTTTCACTATAGGCCGCCGTACTTGATATGTACGAATTCAGTCCGAATTCGAATTCGTAAAAAAATACGAAAAATGGGTGCCTCATAATCACTCGAATTTTCGCAGTATCCATCTTTCTTGTCTAAATTGAATAACAAAAACAATTGAAAGTCGATATTCAAAAAAAAGAACATCATAGAAACCATTTGAAAAAAGTTTCATTCGAAAACCTCAAACCATGAAGATTCTATGTCAATTCAAAGAACCTATTGCAATAAAACGGCAATTTCATACTTTAACCCCTAATATTACCGACTGCTACTTCACCATGTTATGGAAACGAACAGTTTTTTTTTTTTTTTTAAAGCCGGATCCGCCACTATTTATATTGTGGCGACCTTTGTTTCTCTGATAAAATGGTTACAGTTGTACAATAAAATCCTTAGTCTAAAGTTAAAATTATACAATAAAAATGTCATTATTAAAAACTGTTAAAAGTAAAGTACTAAAATCGTCTAAGATGTCTAAGTTTAAAAGAGATAATTAAAATTATATAATGAAATGTCATATCGTTAAAACTGTGAAATATAAAATCCTATCTTGACCATTAGCAGTATCGCTAAAATCTAAATAGTGTCACCAGTTTTCAATGTCCATAATTCATGTTTTCAATTATAAAAAATTGGGGTTTTCTTATAAAACCATGACTTCTCCGTAATTCTAAATTAATAAAGTTATACAATAATTAATGCTTCCGGTTTAACGACCGCTGTCATCTTGATACAAATCTATTGATCCATTCACAGACCTGTTTAAATCTCAATCTGTGCATTCAATAATGTAGTGTTGCCATCAGACCGACCGCTACTTTTCAAATCGAATGAATCGATACAGAGAAAAAATAGGTATATTTAGCTGAAAAAAAAAATAGCATAACATAACTATTGTTATTTCGTTTGATAATACCTACTTCATTTGCATATTTCTTTATCCACCTGTTCATTTAGATTATTTGCGGTTTACTTTATATATTAGGTACTAACACTAGATAACAGATTCAACAGTGTGGACCTTCATCATCATCATCATCAGCCATTTAACGCCCACTGCAGGACATAGGCCTCCTTCGTGGTTTTCATAACCATGAGGGGTTTTGCCATAATCGCCACGCTTGGCAGGCGGGTTGGCGATCGCAGTATGCGGTTGAAATCTCAAGAAAACGCTGCTGCCCATCTCCTGGTAATTTATTTCCTTAGTCGCCTTCTACGACATCTACGGAAGGAAATGGAGTGACGCTATTCTTAATCCTGTGCCACACGGATCTGTGGATCTTGTGGACCTTAATTTGACCGAATCGCTCGGATGCTGATCTTTAAATAAACCTTTAAATTAACTAGGAAAGCGGTGGTTATGTATTAACAGAACGCTTGCATCACATTCCAAGGTGTTGGGTGCGAATCGGACATTGTATATGACTTTTTATAGCAGTACGACTGTCTAACGTTTACGGAAAACATCGAGAGGAAACATGTGTATGAGGTACACCCCATGCCCCCATACCTCACCTCACTCCAAAAAAGCTAAGCATAGTGGCAGATTACACTCCTCAGTCTTTTGTACATTCTGCCGCAGCGTATGTGTGTGGACCAACGTATGTAAAGCCTTATCGGAAACCGGCTTGTTCGGGGGGCTGAAAGTCATCGAGCTTGCGTGCGAGACGATTCGTGCCCTAAAGTGGGAACATAACGTAATCAGTACCTACGCATGTAAAGATTTACATGCCTGACTGATTATGTTATGGATGACTTTGCAACTAAAATGTTATGGTTTATCTACATAGACTGCATATTATATATTATTATGTAAAGGTGATATGAGGCATAATCACCGGGCTTTCTACTCGCATCACGTAAATCAATTATATTACATTTCAGTTATATTTTATGAAATGGTGACTGATAGAATCGAATTGATGATCGATATAAATTACATTTTGCAGCACTCGTTCCTAATCTGTGCTACGTCCTGTCACCTATTTTTTTTTTAAACGTTACGTCCTGTCACCTATCATTATAACCACAGAGAATATAATCATATGTGTTCTGTGATATAATCACCACGTTTTCAACGGTTTTGCGATGGTTTTCTTCATGATCAGAATGTATATTTTTTTTATTAACTTTTTCGCATGAAGTCAGAATGTATATTTCTTTATTAACTATTTCGCATGAATTTTAGTATTTCTGTGAGACAGTCTCAGTAAAATAAATGCCTGTAAATGAGTTAAGCTAGAGACTTCTTGTGTTTTGGTAAGTCTCCATGGAATACTATTACATCCTCGTCCGGAGAATTACTTTAATGCTAACAATAGTATTTTAAAATTTTAAGCCAGTACTACAAATTAAGGTATTATTTCATTGTGGCATAACTTTGTTGCTAGCGATTCTAAGTGTCTTAATCACTTGATCTTTTTCCTTTAAAGAGAGAATAAATTCTCTGTATACCCCGACGCCTTGTCTCTGACTACTCCGAAGAGTAGTGACAAGCAAGGCGCCGGGGCTTATAAAATAAAAGTTAAAATGTAAAAATTAAAACAGTCGGAACATTAAACATTTAAAAAAATAGTAAAAATTTCTTTATTAAAATGTCAGAATTTTAAGCATGGAATAAAATGTCAAAAAATCAACATGTAAAATTTAAAATGTTAAAATGTAAAAGAATGTCATATTTAAAATAACAATTCAAAGAGTAGAAATATTATCGCCCTCCTCTCGCCCGGCCTATCTGTATAATAAAAAGTGTAGAAGTGTTAAAAATAAAAAATTAAAAGAACCTAAAAAAGAAAAAAATAAAAAGCAAGTTCAAATCCGGCCCCCATTAGCCTTGCAGGCCGCTTTTGTCACCGCCACGGCGAAGGGCAGGAAGACTTCTCGACTTTTAGAGTCGGCCATAAAGGCGGCGAATGCCTCGCACCTCACCGCTGCTCCCAGGAGTATCTCGCAATCGGCCCGAGCAGCTCCAAAACGGGGGCACTCCTCCAGCAGGTGCTCCAGCGTTTCGGGAGTCACGTCATCACAAATGCAGGACGGACTCCCCGCGAGCTTGAACCTGTGGAGGTACGCTCGAAAGCCGCCGTGCCCCGTCAGGAGCTGCGCCTTGGCATTGCACATTGTGATTTTGCCAAGGACTTTATGGGCCGATGCGACGTCCGGGAAGAACAGTGAGGTGACGCGGCCTGTGGCAGACTCGCTGTAGCGGGTCTGCCACTTTGCCACCGTCTCCCGTCTCACATGCAATTTTGCGTGTGAGACGGGATAACGGTCATAGGCTGCCACGTCCTTGCGAGACAACGCCGCCCTCTTGGCCAACTCGTCTGCGCGCTCGTTGCCGGGGATCCCGACGTGGGCCTTGATCCAGAAAAACCGGATCAGGCCCCCGTTATCCTGTATGTCCCCCAGCTGGCCGTGTATTTTCACGGCCAGCTGGTGTGTGGGCGAGGGGTTCCTGAGCAACTCCAGAGCAGATCTGGAGTCGCTCAGGACGCTCGCCCTGATGGGACCGGGACCCCCGGCCACGAGGTCGAGAGCCTTGGAGATCGCCACCATCTCCGCTTGGAAGACGGAGGCGAATCCCTCCAGCCTGAACCCCCTGGTGCGGACCTCAACGCCATCCCTCCACAGGGTGACCGCACCCCCCACCTTGCCCCCGATCTTGCTGCCGTCCGTATAGGCCCGGGCCCAATCGTCGGGCACCTTGCTGAGCTCCTCCACGCTGGCCACCTCCTCGAACTCAACTGGAGTTCGTAGAGCGGGGTGTGCCAGCGTGAACGGGCTGCAGCGGCGCTCGACCTCCCGGCCCGGCAGCGGGGCGAAGGGCCTCCCCCTCTTCAACTCATAAAGCTGAAGGAAACGAACAGTAGGCGTACTACGTAGAGACCGCGCCAGCGGCAACAGCACTATGGGTGTGACTGCGAAGCCTGTTCACACCAGGTTGTAGGGTTTAGCTTACGCGTCTAGCAAACACCCTACTCTTTCTATCAATACAAAAATACTTTCGTTCTGTCCAAGTTGAACCACTGAAATCCAATTTCACAACACCTTCATGTTATCACGAACGAAAGGATAATTTGTTTCACTATTATTTCAAAGCTAATACGTATTTCTAATTATTTTTCCACTTTTCACATTGTAAATATTGTATTTTGCTTTACTGTCAACGATTCAGCTGTTAGTCAAATATTTCTTTTATTTGAATATTGTTCTTTATTTTTCTAAATTATGTCAAACTAGCTGTGCCCGCGACTCCGTTCGCGTACATTTCGATTTTTACGAAGCAGCATTTGTATGGGGGCCACGTCTTATCATAACTGGAGCTAGAATTTAAATAGCCTATCCTGTGTCCCAGATGTCTATATGTTTTTATACCAAATTTCATCAAATTCGGATAATTGGTTTAAGAGTTATGGAGGAACATACATACATACACACATACAGAAAAAAATTCTAAAAATCGTGAAATTAGTTTCAGTATCATATATTGAGCCTATAAACACAATATCTCTGAAAACAAACTAACTTACTCCATGACCGACCCTTACAGATTTATTATTAGTATAGAATAGATAGAAGATAACCGTCATACTAAGAAGGTCGAATAAGGAAACTTCTGGCCTATGGAGACTTCTAGAAGACTATTCGCATTCCAAATCTAAATTATGAATTTAATGCAAGAAAGAGAAAGAAGATCTGTGATTCGAAATTATGGATTTGGAACAGGATCCAGAAACTTCCAGAAGAATTCTGACGCAGATTCAGATCAAATTTGAATATTAGAATCGAACTACTTTTGGAGTATAAAAGCCGCCCAAGAAGGCTTTCGAGTCAGTCTTACCTGAGCTCTTGCTTGAGAGACTTACCTGAGTTCCTGTCTACCTCTCCACGGCCTGACTTCACGACTTGCCTGCCCGTCTCCACGGCCTGCCTCCGCAACTTGCCTGCCCGTCTCCACGGGCTGACTCCACGACTTGCCTGCCCATCTCCACGGCCTGCCCCCACGATCTGCTTATCCTTTTGGGACCTAAGGTTTCTTTTATTATATTTTTTTTGTTTTTATTAGTATTAAGTTTAGTTTAATTGTAGGTTAGGGGTTCTGATGATTATACTTTTACATTTCTAAATCTTTCTTTTATTTCTTTAGCTTCCGTTACCAAGGTTTGTGCCTTCACACAACCCTCGGTAACGTGACTAGGTTTATAAAACACTGGTGCAACTTGCATATTGATGTAAATTGCATCTACCAAACAGGTTTGGTTTTCTTTGTTATTGTTTTTGTGTATTATCTTGAATCTCAGTCTCTTGATAAATTTTTAAAGTAATAAACGAATCTGAGGCCCTCAAAATCACCTAATTTCTTGAAAAACGTAAAATAAAAACATTTTTTTTAATAAAAACGGTTTTTTTCTGGGCATTGTTGTAAATTAATAGAGTATATTTTTGACAATTCAAGGGCACTAGAAAATAAAATTACTTATTGTTATTTTAGGCATTTAAATTTTCATGTACGTAGTTTACGATAATGTAGCAGCTGGGATCCTGCCTTTTCGCAGAAAATTGTTACGCTGATTATCACTTGCCAACCAACATTTCACCTATTTTTCACTTTGACAACAAACGATTTACAAATTTTTGTATGGCAACGTTTCATTTGGTAGGATTGTTGTTAAGCTGATTATTATAATGAAACAAAACGTTTTGGGTATTTATTATTTTTCAAATCTTTTACTAGGCCAAACAACTATTAGATGAATAACGTTTCGTCTGTGAAACAGTTCCCTTTTCGTAAATAGATATAATATATTAAAAAAAAACTTGAATACAGTTTTTTTTTTTTTTGCAAACCTATAGGTTAGGTTAGGTTAGAACTGTGACCAACACACGCACGAGCCGAGCGAGCGAAGCGAGCGTGCCGCGGCAGCGGCCGGCGAGTGCTAGGAAAATTCTATCCATTTTACTAGGTTTTCCTAACCTTTAGGTTAATCTATAGGTTTGCTTAACGAAACTTAATGCAACATTTGGTATACAATAAACAACTGAATGAATATTACGCTAAGTAAAACATACGCTACTTAAAAGTTGGCATTTTGAAAAAATGTCATTATAAAAAGCAAACCAAACAAACAGTTGGCAACTGCGAGGTTGGGAAATAAAAAAAATAATAAGAAAAGTTGGCAAATGATTATTCCGCAAAATAATATTCTTCGAAACGTTAGTTGCCAAATGAAAATCGGCCAAAAATGTTTCTGCAAAAAGGCAGAGAACCGTAGCAGCTATACATCCCACTGTAGGGCACTTCTCTCAGATAGAGATAGATAGATAGATAGATAGATAGATAGAATATTCTTTATTGTATGTACACCAGGAATTGCATATGAGAATTAACAATAATATAGTACAGTACAATTGGCGGCCTTATTACTAAAAGTAATTTCTTCCAGACAACCATTGACGGAAAAAAAAAGAGAAGCTAAATGACGAGTAGTCGGTGCAACTAAACAATACTAAGAAAGATATTTATATATTTAATACACATACATAAACGGTACATAAATATGAGATAAATGTAGAATAAACATACATAAATAAAAATTATCATATGAAGGGAGGTGATGAACTAAAAATATACCTACATAGGTACTACTAGGAATAGATTTCACCAGAAAGAAAAAAAAAATAAAACAAACTTAAACTAAGGCAAAGTAATATTTTTGAACCCTGCTTTCAAATATTTTTAGGGACGGCGAAAATCTTACGGCCAAAGGCAGATCATTCCACAGGGGGACAGCTGTGATAGTAAAGGAATTGCTGAAGAACCTTGTCGAATGACTCGGTGTCTTCAGCAATCGATTATGAGCAGATCGCAAAGTCCGGCCGAGATACGTGGCGTAAGAAATTAATAATTTAATGGCCAATTTTCTCTATAAAAACTAAGTAAAGGATTTGATATTAAATTTGTTGGATTAATGAGATGAATGAATTACCTAGAAATAGCAAACAGCTTAATAGATATTATTGCTTTACGTATTTCACTGATTTCTACTAAAGGTTTGTCCGCATATAGACATAATCCAATATAATTTAAAAAAATCAAACCACACCTGTCAAAAGTATACCCAGTCTTTTAGAATGTGCGAATAAGAGGGATGCCAAAAAATTAAGCCTCTGATTCAGGGAGGGATGAACTAAAAATATACCTACATACTACTAGGAATAGATTTCACCAGAAAAAAAAATAAAAAAAACAAACTTAAACTAAGGCAAAGTAATATTTTTGAACCCTGCTTTTAAATATTTTTAGGGACGGCGAAAATCTTACGGCCAAAGGCAGATCATTCCGCAGGCGGACAGCTGTGATAGTAAAGGAATTGCTGAAGAACCTTGTCAAATGACTCGGTGTCTTCAGCAATCGATTATGAGCAGATCGCAAAGTCCGGCCGAGATACGTGGCGTAAGAAATTAATAATTTAATGGCCAATTTTCTCTATAAAAAACTAAGTAAAGGGTTTGATATTTGTTGGATTAATGAGATGAATGAATTACCTAGAAATAGCAAACAGCTTAATAGATATTATTGCTTCACGTATTTCACTGATTTCTACTAAAGGTTTGTCCGCATATAGACATAATCCAATATAATTTAAAAAAATCAAACCACACCTGTCAAAAGTATACCCAGTCTTTTAGAATGTGCGAATAAGAGGGATGCCAAAAAATTAAGCCTCTGATTCAGGGAAAAAAACCGGCTAAGTGCGTGCTTTTATACGTGGTCGCCTATTACTCGTTAACGTGTAAAGCCGAGATAGTTTTTCTATTTTGATAGCCGTGATAGTTTTTCTTCAAAGTTCATTACATTTGCTACTGCCTTAAATTCTTTTACGTTTGTAGAATCAACCGCTTAGTCAGAAGCCCTACTAGCGGCTACTCGAACAAAAATTTGCTCAAGCTTAATATTTTGCAAACGGAACCCTAGATCAAAAAAATTATCTTTCTACATCCACAATGTGTTTAAACGACTAATCCAACAATATTCCACACTATGGTGTAGGCGAGAAAAAAATATTGCACCTCTAATGTAGGGGAATAAAAATAATATATAAATAAAAAATTTTTTTTTTTTAATATTATTCTGCCGATTTTTGCCGTGATTAATATGTATCTCTATGCCAAATTTGAGCTTTCTCGTACTAATTCAATTCAACAGAATTAGTCAGATTCAATTCAATTCAATTAGTCAGAAGCCCTACTAGCGGCTACTCGAACAAAAATTTGCTCAAGCTTAATATTTTGCAAACGGAACCCTAGATCAAAAAAATGATCTTTCTACACCCACAACGTGTTTAAACGACTAATCCAACAATATTCCACACTATGGTGTAGGCGAGAAAAAAATATTGCATCTCTAATGTAGGGGAATAAAAATAATATATAAATAAAAAAAATTTTTTTTTTAATATTATTCTGCCAATTTTTTGCCGTGATTAATATGTATCTCTATGCCAAATTTGAGCTTTCTCGTACTAATCGTCTCTGAGTGAGGTCGCAGGCAGACAGACAGACAGACAGGCAGACGGACGGACATGGCGAAAGTAAAAGGGTTCCTTGTTGAATACGGAACCCTAAAAAGATGTGAAAGGAGCTAATAATTTTTAAAAAAATATTTAGGTTACGATCTCAGACCAATATGCCAGCAACTTGAAATAGTTCGAAGCCTATACCAAGAAGACTCCCAGAGTTAGGAAAAAAATATGTGAAAGCAGCCAAGAATAAAAAAACATTTAGGTCACGATCTCAGACCAATATGCCAGCAACTTGAAAGAGTTCGAAGCCTATACCAAGCAGGTTACAGGTCTAATTTTGGCAAAGAAAAAAAATCATCCCGGCGCTGGCATGTGAATCACATCCGTATGCGTCGCGCTAGAGGGGCCACCGCGGAACCGTGCATTCCTCGAGAGCGCACACATAATGAGTGCTCATTGTGCGCGTACAATGCGACCAATCGCGCCGTTCCTTGTGGCCTCGCCGCGAGGACGCACTCTCCGCATCCACAACCATTCGTTAGTCACCTTTATAATGTTAACGAACAAACGGACCATTTGTAATCACTCGTACGTAAACAGATACCAGGGTACCAAGGTAACTAAAATCTGCGCGAGTCATACAGCACACACACACACACACGCACGCACGCACGCACACACACACACACACAGAATAAGAGTACCTGCCTCGTTGGTCTAACACGCTTGACTATCAGAGCAGCTGTTGTGGGTTCGATTCTCGGATTACGATAGCGCAGGTTATCCTGATTTGGCACCACGACTGGTGGAAGTTATTATTATCACCTACTGTCCACAGCTTCTCATCTTTCACATTTTTAGGAACCGTAGTCGACAAGGAACCCTTATAGTTTCGCCATGTCTGTCCGCGGCTCAGCACAGAGATGACAAGTACCAGAAAGATGAAATTTGTATATATATATATATATATATATATATATATATATATATATAATATATATATAAAACCCTCCCCTACACCCCAATTAGGGATGCTTTTTTTCTCGCATACACCATAGTGTGGCATATCCTTGGATTGATAATTTAAAAATATTGTAGGTGTAGGAATACCATTTTTCGATTTCGGACTCCGTTTCAGAAATAGGTATTAAGCTTTAATATAAAGCTCAAATTTTTTTCCGAGTAGGGCCTCGTAGTCCCCCCCCCCCCTCTCTCCTGGTTAAAAGGTTCATAGTAGAAACGTGAAAAAATTCAGATAATGAACTTATAAGTACCATCACGGCCAAGTAGGCCTTATAATGGAAAATATAAAAAAAAAAAAATAAGCTGAAATAAAAATAACTATTTGGAGACTAAGCTTCACAGAATAAAAAAAAATACTCAAAGATTTTTCTGTAGTTTTGTTTCAGAGATAATGGAAAAATTGCAAAATAAAAAAAAAATGCCGGCACACCGGCTCTACAGCGTGATAGCCTTTAGCTTTGTCAGCCAAAAAAAGTCAATTGTCAACGATGTTTTTATAGTCTGTGGTATATCGAAACTCATTTTCATCTGTGAACGAAAGGTGAAAGAAAAAATGTTAGCACGATCTATTCGGAACAACAAACAGACAACACATAATAATATTAGTATCGTGCATACGTGACAATGACAAGTGACACTTTTTTTTTTCAAGTAAAGATAAAGGTAGCCTACGTCACTTCCGGCCCTAAAATATCAATTTTAAAACTTAAAAATAACTATTATTTCCAAATAATACAAGAAATGAAAAAATGCGTGTCCCTATTTTTCCGTTTTCTTCTCAAAAAGCAATAAAATCATAGAGCTTTATTTTTCCACTATTGTCCATTCAACGAGTAATAGGCGACCAACTTATAAAGAGAAATCTTCGTACAAAATCCATTGAAAATCTAAATATTGATGAAGATGTTAGTTCTGTAAAGCAGATAAAACCCCCTCTTTCTACGAAACCCTGCAATGTGCGTGGCCCGACACGCACTTGGCCAGTTTTTTTCGATGTAGGCGTCCGTTTGCGAAACATCCGTCCTCCCCCCCGCGCTCCGGCGTCGTAGCACATAAATAATGAACTTAAAAAGAAAGCTATCACGGCTAATTCCATTGAAAATTACTTTCATGAAGATAGCTCTTTCTACAGAACCCTACACTGCGCGTGGCCTGACACGCACTTGGCCAGTTTTTGCAGTTGAATCGGCGGAACGTACATCTCAATTCAATACCCATTTGATACGAGCATCTTTTCGAAAAATAAAGGCAGCTAACTAAGTTAGGAGTTTTACTGCGTGATCGAATCAGGAATTAGGAGATCCGCAGAAGAACCCGAGTTACTGATATAACTCGAACAATTGCTCAGTTGAAGTGGCAGTGGGCGGGGGACATAGCTCGGAGAACGATCTGGCGACCGCGGACCGGACGACGCAGCGTGGGAAGGCCCCCCACCACACGACTTGGTTACGGTGGCGAGGAGTCGAAAACCATGAGGGAGGCCTATATCCATCAGTGGGCGTCAAATGGCTGATGATGATGACAAATAACAGCGCTAGAGGTTGATCTTTGATATCGACAAGCTCGACTTTCTACAGGATGTAACAGTATTTATTCCCATATATCTACATTCAAAAAGGAGGGTTCTATTCGTCAAAACGAACCACATGTAAGTCTATTGTTTTAGTAGCGTGACACAAAAAGGCATAAATAATTGAACACAAAAAGGCATAAAATAAATACTTTTTAGGGTTCCGTACCCAAAGGCTTACCCCTTTGGGTACGGAACCCTATTACTAAGACTCCACTGTCCGTCTGTTTGTCAGACTGTCTGTCTGTCTGGCTGCCTGTCACCAGGCTGTATCTCATGAAGCTGTATCTCAGGCTGTATCAAGCGAGACAGTTGAAATTTTCATAGATGATGTATTTCTGTTGTCGCTATAACAACAAATACTAAAAACAGAATAAAATAAATATTTAAGGGGGGCTCCCATTGTCGTTCGTTCAAACGTTGTGTAAAGACAGCGTTCGCCATCTAGCGGCCATCTATGTAACCTTCACAGCGCCGAAATCATGTCGTGTCGTTAATTATGTCAATTTTAAACGCTTCTTGTTGGTTTCTGTAGATGCCGCTGTTCTCAATGTACCTAATCTATCTTGTCTCGATCTCTATCTAATGTTGTATAGGTAATGGTACGGAACCCCTCGTGCGCGAGTCCGACTCGCACTTGGCAGGTTTTTTTCGTAACCGCGCCCGGCGCGATCGGTTTTTACGAGACCGCGAATAAATCGTAAATTATCGTATCATAGGTAGTTTCCCTGTAATGTAAACCTTTCCAGGCGCGACGCCATTCGAAGGAATTTCAAAATTCTGCTCTAAAACCCCTAATTTATAATATTTTTTAAATTTTACTTTTTTTTCTCGCTATGTTTTCCTTCCTTCAGTGTCTAAGGTGTTCACATAGGTCAGCGCTTGAAATTGCCAATACCCAGTGGACACGCGTAGTGATTAAGCCCATACTCTCTCTCTGAGAGAAGGCCTGTGCCCTACAGTGGGATGAATATAGGCTCCATAAAACAAAACCTTTTTCAGAGTTTTCTATGTATAAAAACAATGTCACTCGAATCTAAGTTTGATGAAGTTCCCCATTATTAAGGAACCATTTTGAAACATGACGTAAATAGAAAATATGATTCTCTTCATGACACGATAGCGAGATTTAATTGCGATTTATTTTGCCGCATTATTCATATGCCAGTCGCAAGACTGAAAAAAAGAATATTATTAAGCATTAAGCTCGCCTATGTGCAAAACTGCCTGTTTTAAATGCAATAAAGGATTTAATTATTATTATTATTATTATTATTATATTCAGATAACTTTAATCGATCTAATAGAACCTCTAGGCGATTTAGGTCAAGTGAAGAATGTTCATGTAAAAGTAGACTTAAAGTAAAATTGCCTTCAAAAAATTGCAAGTTATATCAAAGTTTTCCCCATAAGTATCATCATCATCAGCTTAAATATGCTTGTCCACTGCTGGACATAGGCCTCTCCAATTGCACGCCACTGAGCACGGTCCGCGGCTACTCTCATCCAGCTTTTGCCAGCCGCCCTGCGAAGATCATCGCTCCACCGAGTCTGGGGACTATTTAGTATATTTAGTAAAAGTTTTTCATATTGAAACTCTCATTTTTTAGAAGTATGTGGAGATAAAATACCCTGAAACTGACAACATATGGTTAACTTATCTATATCTACCCAGTGGAGGCGATGGGGTTACGTTATTCAATTTTCCGCTCCATGCACACAATATTTATATCACGCGGTGCATTATTTGTCCATTATCATCATGATAATATTTATGACATTGTAAAACAAATTGACATCACGCTGTGACCTAGGAATTTAGGTCACGGCTTATCTCTTCTATTTCAAGGTGGATTGAAGGTTTCTAAACGATACCGAGTAGAAGTACTTAATCAAAAAGAATCTATCTATACATACAATAAATCTGTAAATTTTGTCTGTCTGACATGTCTGTCTCACTCTGTTTCTTTGTGCGGGCATCACGCAAAAACCACTGCACGGAATTAAGTAAAACTCACCATAATTATAGCTAAGATTCCCTTGTAACATTTAGGCTACATACCATCCCGTTTAAGTCATAAATTCACCAAAAGCTGTGTGGTCATTAAACAGTAGTTTTACCACAATGACGGAGATATTTAACCAAGAACTATTACAACCTTGTAGATGGTGGCGAAATTTACCTTCGTATTATAATGATATTTTAGCAGTTTTTCACTGCCTAAAAACACGGATAAAACGACGTTTTCTGAAAATGTCCCGAATCTGCATACTGCATACTAAATTTCATGAAAATCGTTGGAGCCGTTTCAGAGATTCGGCAAACTTTCTTTTTCCATATTAACTAGACTACGACCTATTCTCAAACCTACCAAATATATACAAAAAAGATCATAAAATTTGGTGAAGCCGTTTCGGAGGAGTTCGATAACTATGATACGAGATTTTTGTAGTCCGAAGTAGTGCTTGTGGATTCTGCTCTTAAACACGTCAACTGACGTGGCCTGGCGTATGTATCTACTGTACCCAAATAGACGTACTCTTTCAGTTATTCCACCCTTTCATCTCTAATTTTTATCCTGCACTCAGTCATTGCATCGTCTCTTTCAAAGACCATTACTTTCGACTTGTTCATTCCCTTTCTTTCAATAATTTTCGAGTCGTACAAATATTTTTCAATATTTTCTTAGAACCCACTAAGAATACAAAGACACTGCTACTTGCCTTGAAATCGAACTTACAAAACAGATATAAAAAAATTATGGCGATATTCTCTTCAGGCAATATCAACGTCGATTGAGAGTAGATAACGCCTTGAACCCTTACCGCTCAGCTAGAAAAGCCGCTAAATATTGATATTAAATTAGGACTCTATTCTACACACCAGTAAAAAATAAGCCTTGCTGAGTTATTTACGCATAGTACTCTATGGTTATTTAACATTTTGTAAATAATCCTCCTCCTCCTCCCGCAATCCAGTTCAGCGAAAACTGAATTAAAGTTTGTCTCGTCTGGTCACGTTTTATTTGGTTAAAAACTTTCTTTAGTTGTTATGTTTCACAGCAAGGACTATTAAATAAAATAGATAAGGAAAGCAATAATCTGTTTATGTTATGACTCTACAAAACATATCTAAGCCAAAAAAATGTACTTATAGCTTTGGTTGAATAATATTTTCCTCTACCTGTCTTGTCTTCAAAGTAAACGTATTGGGCTGGAATGCCCCGCGTCAAAGAAGATGGCCAACTATTCATGTTTAATTTCGCCCCGTAATAGAAAGTAAAAATCCTTTATCTAGTCAGGAATTCCTTTACGGAGGACTTGTTAGAAATAAAAGGGAGTAATAATAGTATGTTAACCCTTCTTTGATACAAGTCTGTTCAATTTTTGAGCAAAACAAAAAACGCTGAGATGAAACTAAGATGCAAATATGCCCTTCTATCACGTAACTATCCACTCTATCGGGTTAACTCTTTTGACGACTCCAAAGTGTCAAATATGTATGTATTTGACAGTTCGGAGTAGGCTAAATCAGGCAACTCCATACAGTGGAAGCGCCTCGGGATTGGTCATATGTCTCATATCGAGCACCAATCCCGCCTTAAATTAAATATAACTGGATATAAATAAGATACAAAAATATATATCTATGAGTAGTTGGCCGGGATATTGTCTTCCTTAGTCCAGCTTAACTCCACAGCTTGGCCGGTGCGAGCACTCTTCTCGGCCGCCGTAGAGATCTTGCTGACTGCCATGGTCTGCCAGCTCGTCACCTTCATGGGCACACCCTCTGTTGACAAGCGATACTTGGTCGTCAATCTACAGTATAAGGCTTATAATCGCAAATACTTCATGGCAGATGGCAGAGCGATACGGCAGACATAAGTCACTGACTTGTCTAGGTTCATATAAGAGCGTTTATGAGCAGCAAGACAATTATCATGCACCTTCACATAGAAAATCTAATAAGTCAGCTAAACCTTACTTTGTATTACATCCAAGAAGTGCTCCATCTCCAACTTGTAGGCCAGCCTATATCGGGAAGGGAACGAGTAGTAGATAGGAGTCTGCTTTATACCCTCATGACCCACGATCACTTCTGTGGAATGACATGGCCGCTCGTTCTCTACTTTCACCATACCTGTAGCAGAAAGAAGAAAACTTACCGTAGTTTTGATAATATATTGTTTCTCTAATGAAAGCTGTATCGTTGTTAATAATTAATAATAATAACTTCCACACAATACAATCACAAGACCTGGTCCCAAACTAGGATACCCTGTGCTATGGTAACCAGGCAAGGACGTCACAGACGTGAAAATACACCCAGACTGAGGCCATTTGTACAAATTTACGGCGGCCCCCAGTGGGAATCGAACCCACGACCTCTGTTTTGATAGCTAAGCACCTTAACAGCTGGATCAACGACACAGTCAATTGTTCTAATGGACCGTAAAAAAATACCTATTGAAATTTTTTGAGGCTGAACTAAATAAAAAATTATTTTGAAGCCAACTTCTCATGAACGGAAGAAAATTCTGTCAGACATGACATTTACAGATTATCCCTGCCCAAGGATGTTCTTCTTATCCCTACCACATAGTTAGCAAGCAAACACGTAACCACGAGGCTGGCGCGTAACCGTGGCAATTCGAATTCTTATTAACTTACCCAAGTAGCCATTTTTGGTAACTTGACGTAACCGTTACGCCAAATAGTGTCGACTTTTACTTATTCCCGAAACAAATCTCATCGCCCGCCGTTACATACTTGTGCGGTCGCTACAACCAGAAACGGGGAACAGTCGACACAGTGACATTTGGTTACAGCGTCGCCGTGTCGTAACATGGTAAATATGGTAACACCATATCTTAACCAGAGTTCGCATTCTTAAATTCATATTCATAAAAAATAAAAACTGACTTCGAAACACTACAGCACTAAAAAATAATCGGTGCCCAGTTTCAAGACTTGGGCACTCGCTCCAAATTATACTTCTACAATACCTACATGTATAAATACTTCTACTTCTAATTATTTAAATTATTTCTAACTTTTTACTGCTGTAGTGATTCGAAGTCGGTTTTTATTTTTTATTTGTTAAAGTATCAACATACGAATTAATTGGCAGAAAATACTGCTCTGACCACCGAAAACAATTTTAATGAATCAATTCAACCCTTCAATAATCGTAAGTGTTAATACTAATAAATATATTGGTTTATTTGACAGTTATAATATCTAATTCTAAAATCTGTACCTCTTGTTAGTTGAATGTACATAAAAATTTTATAAAAATATTTAGCACTTGCAACTACCATGTTATTGCTTACTGTAATTTAAACATTTCAATGACAATGAATGATTTCATTTGTTATTTAGATTTTTTTGTAAACCTACTTTGTATCAAAGATGATACTTACAATAAAATAGACATGATGTTTGACTTGATTTTTAACAGATTTGGGAATTATTAAACTTCATAGGGATCCTTCAGGCATGGTAATTATTGTTTAATTAATATTACTGTATTTTTATAATATTGATCCACTGAGGATCAAGAAACAATAAAAGGATTTTCGAGGATAAAAAGGCAACTACACAAAATATATAATATTTTAAAATCTAACAACTGGTGTTATTATCAGAACAAAAAATATTCTTACTTGTACTTAATAAAGTTCTAAAATATGAAGTGTTTTTTGTCATAATTTGAAGATTTGTAATGTAACGTATTCTCGTTATGTACCATAATATAGACATGATTCTATTCTATTCTTGAATAATTTTGGTAATAATTGAGTAATTCTTCTGTAAAAATTAAAAAATAATCGAAATTTACTAAAGTTTTTTTTATTGTTTACTAACTTCTTATTTTAATTCTAATGAAACTTTCAGCAAAAACAAAGGATTTGGTGACGTTTGTTTGTGCAAGATAGGTTATCTAGTATTCTGAAACATTGATATAACAGTAACAACTTAAGTTACCATCCCGTTCCGACATATTGAGCTTTTGTACACTAGTTGCAAAAGGTAAACAATGTTTCGACACAGATTATTGTGTATTATGTCGACACAGCGACAACACTCGGTTACTGAAACTAAGTTCGGTTACTGAACTATTAGGAATTACTGAAGTATAAGGTGTTATACTTTTAACAAAAACCGACACAGTCGTCTTAGTCACGAAACTGCTGCGACTTGTTATGTCTAATTAAAAACTGCGACCAAAAATAGCTATATGGGTAGTAACTAGCTTTGCCAGACGTCTCGTGTTTCCCGGGACGTCCCGTATTTTAGGCATCATTTTAAGCGTCCCGCCGGGACAGACCCTATCCCGTATTACTCCGGATTTGAAAAAGAGCGAATTAATGACCGTTTTTAACAATAAGTATATAGCTGCATTGAATTTTACAAATAATTGTGAAATTAAACAAAGGTATGTTAGAACCTACACGATCTTCTTTAAAATAAAACTATTAACTAACAATAAAAACAACCTAAAATACATTGTTTTTCGTTTGTCCCGGGGAAAAATTTAAAATACCGTTTTTTTTTTTCGCCAAAATGAGCATTTGTCCCTTACAGTACCAAAAAAAATCTGGCAACCCTAGTAGTGACGCCACGACCATGCTGAATAGCGATTTTGACGTAAAAGATTAAAAACAAGAAATCGCATCTTTCTCTCAAGTCTTTTCCTTTTATATGTATTTATATCGATATGAGTATTTAGGTTCGTTATACCAAGTACAATAGGATATAAACACTCTTTAATCAGTTTTGATGTGAATCAACTAGCGTATTATCGACGAGGTCTTACCCTTATTGCCAAACACTTCAAGCCTCTGGTCATAACCATAAGCGGAATAGCGGCTGTTGTCTCCCAACACAACAGCCCCAGACGGGAATGTTAGAAGAAAGGCGATGGTATCAAAATCGTCGATGGCTTTCACCTCGGGGATGAGTGCTGAGGCGGATGCTTGCACACGAATAGGAAGCTCGCCCAAAATCCAGCAAGCCATGTCGAAGTCGTGAACGAGGCAATCGTGGAAAACGCCACCTAAAAAAATTTATAAATGTGAGATTTTTTGGCGTAATCTTCCTCGCTCCAGATGGCTTAGTACTTTCAAAGTAGTAGGTAGGCAGAATCTACTTAGATTGCATCAAAGCAAACATCGCATTCGCATTGATGACGTCACATTTTCCATATCCGACAGTTCGTGCATCGGATCTCTTGATGTGTACCTCTTGAGAAACTCTACGTACCTGAATTCTTAAGATAATCAATGGAAGGCAAGGGAGAGTCTCTCGCTGTTACTTTGAGGATCTGCACGTGACCAACGACTCCATTTCTGACTCTGTCCTTCAGCGCCCTGTAAGCCGGGTCGAAGCGGCGGTTGAAGGCAGCAAAGAGAGTGCGCCCTTTGCTCTTAGCAGCTTCGTAGCATTTCCACGTGTCCGCCATGTTTTCAGCGATGGGCTTCTCGCAGTAGACGTCCTTGTTGTTCGCTATCGAGTTCACTACAATCTCGTGGTGCGTGTGCGTCGGTGAGCCGATGAATACTACTGTTACCCTGGAGAATAGGAACGTGTAAATGAAATAAAGAAGATTTGTTGGTATCATTTTGATAATATTTTAACGTTAAAAACACGTCCTTGTTCTTGTATGACATAGGTACCTACTTAATCATTTGGAATACTTAGTTCATAACTACAGAAAATTACCTTTAATTAATAACTCACGCTTTATCTTTATACACTTTATCCGCTTCCTTGGATGTAATTAACATGACATCCTTCAAGTCCCAGTATTTTTTAAGGTCCTGGAACCTGTCCGGGCGATCGTCCACGACGTATTTAACGACCACTCGTGGATTTCCCACAATATTGCTCAAATGGATGGAGCCTGCGCGCCCAAGGCCAAAGATGGCCGCTACTACGGGAGGCACTTGGCTCTTGGTGCTGTGATTAGTGGTCACATCGTTGACGTACCTGAAATAATAGACGTAAGAACTGGATGATTTGTCTTTATATTTACAGATTCGCCAGCAGTGGCATACCTACCAAAGGGCGACCTTTAAAATTATTTCATAATTAGTTGTTATTATTAATACTTTTATTGCACATTAGTAAAAAATACAATGGTAATGTGGCGGACTTAATGCTATAAGCATTTTCTACGAGTCAACCACAGCTGGTGCAAGAAATTAACTGGTAGGCGAACGAAATAGACGGATAAGACGATTTACTTCAACTAAAATTAGATAAGCTGACAAATACTCAACAATAAATTAGTAAATATTTACACTATAAACTTATAATACATAAAATATATATAAATAGATAGATATATATGCAATATATAAACAAAAACATTTACATACAGGCACATACATTGCTTCTACCCTGTGTCGTGGGAACCAGAAACAACGACATCACAAACATGTAAACATCCAAGACCTGGGTTTTTTTTTGTCCCCATATAAACTGTAGCATCATAAGTTACATTAGTTATAAAGCGTATTTATGCCTCTTGTAAGGTCTTTACCCTGTCGTTATCTTTTCGATCCATTGTTCTACCCACTGGGCTAGTGAGCATGAACTCAGAAGCGAGAGACCCAGGTTCGATTCTATTCGACTCTGTTTATTTTCAAAATTACGTACATCTGCGAATTTGTACTTAGCAATACTACACGCTAATCGTGAAGGAAAACATCGTGAGGAAACCCGCGCATCGAAACCCGTTGGCTCCGCACGTATTGACTTGTTTTTCCTGTGTTCTAGACCGACTAAGCTGTCAGGATGCTATAGGTGCTGGGCAAACCTGCTCCATCTAAAAAACAAGGCACCGCATTAGGTGCGTCCGAGTGATCCCTTTACCCATCTGGTGTAAGTGAAGGTGTCACTGGACGCTGTATAAAACATCTCATTACTTCGGGTCAGGGTCACAACTTAAATATTATGAGCCCTACTGAAACTTACTGAGTGTGAAGGTAATCGTCTGCAGGATAGGTGTGTTTGAAGGTATACGGAGAAGGTCCAGCAAATTTATTAGTGGCCATTTTGTCTTCGTTTTGTGATGCTTATGCAACTGCGCTGTTCATGTGACTGGTTACCGGAATCCGATAAGGCGTTTATGTTGGAGATTATCGAAAATTCAATCTCTATCTTCATGTTTTCCTAGATACATATACCTAATTAACCTAACAGGGTCGAACGATGTTGTTCAACCGTTATCTGTAGGATATTTTCTGTTTTACTCAACTAGAGTACGAAGTTCAAACTTACTGTAAGCCGTGTAAGGCTGGATACCAACGGTGAGCGATTCCGAGCGCTCGCGTACGCACCGTGGGAATCAAGAAGCTTTATGCAAGTCGGTGCGCGCTAGAGAGACCGCACCTTTGAAGTTGCCGGCTCGGCTCGCGTTGAAACCAAGCATACCAGACCACGCACTTCCACGAGCGGTCGGTGCGAACTCACGCATAAAGGTGTTCATAGGAATCCAACTTAAGCGGAAAGTTTCCATTTGTCCCAGGCATGTTTGAGGTACTATTGCCGAAACAAAAACTAATAGGCAAGAAATAAGCCTCGCCTGGCACGACTTGGGATTAAGAACTTTAGATTAGTGGGTATGGAGTCTCGCAGTCGTAGCTACCTGAAACTACCCTAAACGTTAGTTTCTGCGTGTATCCGTAACTAATTTAGTTGCTTGAGAATGGATATCCTATCCCAATTGAGAATAAAAAACCGGCCAAGTGCGTGTCGGGCCGTAGGGGGTTTTTTCTGCTTTACAGAACTAACAACTTCATCGAAGTCATTTTCAATGGATTTTGTACGAAATTTTACTTTTATAACTTGGTTGCCTATTACTCGTTAACTAGTAAAGCCTACTTAGTCGTGATACTTTTCTCTTCAAGTTCATTATATTATGTGCTACTACCCTGAATTTTTTCACGTTTCTACAATCAACCGTTTAGCCAGGAGAGGGGGGGGGACACAATACTTAGACAAAAATATGTATACACACACCAAATTACACCTTTCTAGTACCACCGGTCTGCGCGCTAGGCCGTGGCGTGACATGGCGAAACTATAAGGGTTCCTTGTCGGACTACGGAACCCTAAAAAGGGACTGGACAACTATTTCCCTCTCACACATACAATATAGCCGTCTATATTTTGAGAGCGAGAGGCAAATAGTTATCAACCCTATTTTATCAATTTCTTAACTTAAGTAGTACCTATTTTAGACAATTGTTTTTAAGCACCAAATGTACAGATTATATAGTTGTTTGCACTCAGGAAAAATAGAATTAAATTAAATAATCTCATTGAGGGCTGCAGGTGACTGCGCTAGTAACGGCTTGTAAGCACTAGGTGTCTCTCTGCGTGGGCGCTGAGGCTTAGGTGGCTCTAGGACAGTTGTAGCAGCTATTGATAAGGCTGGCGTCATCAGAAGCGTAGCTTAGAGCAGATGACGAGATGGACATTGCCGGAGGCAAAAAAGGCGGCACGCTGATGCCCTTCTTACGAGCCCTATGAAAAAAATGGCATCTTATGGCCCGAAGCTGAAGAATTTTTTGAAAGATATATCTCTCATAAATTATTCTATTAAGAGGGCGGGTTAGGTACTGTTTACGTTTAGATAGATATCTTTGATATTATATTGTATGTTTTTTTATGTGCTTTATAATTTTCTAGATTGTCTTTTGTTATGCATATTCGATTTTGTTCAACTATTTTAATCAGTGTTATACATGTGAGGAGTTGAGGACAGTTGGTACAGTTATACACAAAAGTATTGAGCCAATTTATTTAATGTACTATGTACAGAGGAGTACAAAAGTGTTCACGCATGTACGTGATAGATTAAGAGGGGGTATTGGAGGTGGTATATGCACATGTACTGGCCGGTTCTAATCCTATCCCGATACATGACTGACACCGATTTAAATATCGCTAGGTTACCATTGTCTGTCTGTTTTGATGTGTGACGCTTGCAGAAAATATATCCACCGAGCAACATCTCTAGCGTTTTACTATCATCCACACTCTGCTAATAGGCTAATAAAATAGGCCTCCACAGTTATTTCCAATAAAAACAAGTAGTAGGTATTGCTTCCTAGTCATAAATGTAAATTAAATCACTGTCCGGTGCGAGAAACGAAGATGGGCCCATCTTCTATCGTCATTGGTCCATGCGTGGTCCATGTACACATCAGAAACCTCAGATTAACTGAGTTAAAAACTTGACCATGGACGACTTTTTGAAGCACGTGTTATCGCTGCATCGAAAGATCGAAGTGGATCGAATCCACCACAGGAACCCCCGTATAATAAAGATGATTTCGAAACGTAAATGTCACTTTTGACATTTGACTGACACAATGCTAACGTTAATGACTAACGTTATATTATGTAATCTGTGAACTCAGATTAACTGACTTGAGCCCTTCTTTCCCAACTTGACAGCTGACAGCCACTGACAGCCTAGCGGCCATAGAGGTATCCCAGCCGCTCTGTGTTGCCAGATTAGATGATTTAACGGTATTTGCGCAATCTCGGAGAGTGGACAAACTAGAAATTACAATCGGCGAGTGGTCGCCATTTGGGCTAGCTGGAGACTTTCTTGGTGACTTTTGGGCTACGTTTTGGTAAGCAACCAGGCAGTTTCTATATTTTGCGCATAATGGTATCGTTTATATCGTTTATCGATATATAGCGTCCTCTAGATGCTTCGAGGCCGTGGCCTGTAAGGGTTGTATAAGTAGATTGACTTGGCCTTCGCATGAAACTGGAATGTATCTCACAAGTAACACATATTACATTAAATTAGATTGTTTAGTGCGATTGCTAAGTCAATCTATCTATTTAAAAGATAAAAGATTTTTAGTATTGATATGGTTACTATAAGATGTTGTTAGGTTACCTAATTACGTCATGACTTAAGACAGAAGGATCCTTAAGTATGGGACTGAATAAATTAACCGACTTGATATTACATGGATCTCACAACTTTTTACGGTCTTCGTCAGCCATTTGACGCCCACTTCAGGGCATAGGCCTCCTACTTTTTACGGTAGAAGAACTGAGTTGCGAGACTTGGTTTTTTTACAAGTTATGTTTTAATGGCATCTCATTTCTTTTTGTAGATAGTCCTACTTTTTTTCCTCGACCATTTTACAAGTTACCTTTGAACATAATTATATCCAGGTACCTATCTACACCTATTATTGCATTATGTTATACATATACAGGTACACTGATTCATTCACTGCAAATGTAACTTTGTAATAAGGGATTACAAAGTTATTTATACAGTTAGTTTATCTAGAAAACAGGACCGAAATTTCAAAATATTTTAGATTTTTCTTGATTTATACACGAAACACTAATTATATTCTAAATTACAAGTTTCTATGTCTGCTAAAAGTGGCTTAAAGTTTTGATGATCGGTCAGTCAGTCAGTAAGTGAGTGAGTGACAAAATTAAGAAATCTTGACTAGTTATAATTCTTAAAACTACTCTTTCAAATTGAATGAAAACTGCTTGGTAACTGAAAATTCAGGCTTCTAGTTTTATCAACAACGAAGTTATAGGGGGTCGAAAATGGCCTGAACTGATTCGAGAAAAGGATGGTACGGCCGTATCGCTTTTTTGCTCCACTTGGCGGAGGTACTGCCGCCCCGTGCCCCCAGATAAGGTATAAAAATTATAAAGAAGTATAATGTATAAAACATATATAAAAAAGTTATTTACCTATGTATTTTTTTTTTTAGACCTTGACTTTGAAAAACAAGTGGTGTTGAGAAGTTTCAATTCTGTCTGTCAGTGACATCGTAGCTCCCAAACGTAGATATATACTGATTTCGACACGATATTTTACAAATTAAATAAGTTTAATCGGGTTTTAAGTTTTATGGATATTGGTGGACGCTTTTCAAGATAATTTCGTTCAAAAACCAGGTTACAAGTCACTTTTATAATACAGGTTTAATAGTACATTGGATTATTGGTACGCGTAGTAATTTTAAATATTTATTGAAATAATGTACTGTCAAGAAAGTAGGCTACAGTTTACTATTCATTGTGCTTTTATCCTTCATAAAAACATTCAAGACATGAAAGGACGTGGGGCGAGGGCGCGGAAAAGACGGGGCGCAGAAAAGTCGCGCAAAAGCCGTTTCACCGCACGCAGGTGGAACGGAATGAAGGCTCTCGCTTGACTTATAATGTTCTATGTGACTTAGAGTATATGTAGAGATGGGTAATAGAGTTTCCCAATTTTTTTCCCCTGGGATTAAATCTAAAATATTAGTAATAAAAAATTATCAATTAGTCCATTCAAAAATAGGTGAAAAATGCGCTGAGTTTCCATTAATTCCCAACAAGCTAGATTTTTGTATAGGAATACGTCAATACAAATGCTATGTCAAAAGTCTCCATCGATCTCGCTTGTGCGTTGTTTTTTATCCGAGATCAAAGGTCGCAAATTTTCATTTTTTGTTTACATCTTTGAAACGGTGAGAGTTACTGGAAAAATAGGTCATAAAAAGTTTTTAGATCGTAAAATTTTCTAGAAAAAAGGTATCAATCCTTTTTTTTCCTGTAAAGCACCGTTCTCGAGTTATCATTCTCTCTACCCTAACAAAAATTTGCGCATTAAAGCTTAATATTTTCACAAACGGACTCCTGAATCAAAAAATGGTTTTCCTACAATATTTTTAAATGACCAATCCAACGATACCCCGTACTATGGGATAGACGAGAAAAAAATCATCGCTAATTTAGGGGCAAGGGAGGTACCAATTTATTTTTTTTTTACATTTTCGTTTACCGTTTTGTTGTGGTGCGGAGATGCGTACATATAATTGAAAATACGACTTTCCTACCGTCTGAAATCGTGATAAGTCGAGAACGCTGCTTCGTAGGGAAAAAAGTGTCGATACCTTTTTTTAAAGAAAAGGGTCCTTGTAGTCTACTTTATACATGGCCTTAAGATTCTCTTGATCGAAACGCCTTTTTTAAAAACAATAAAGTCCGCCGCGGACTTCGTTCCTGTGACCAACTTCACCACAATATAGTCGACGGCACATCCACCTTTACATTCGTGCGCTTTACTCAGTTACGTTATGGGCGAATTTGAAACTAAGATGTAAAGATTGATGCGCTGTTGACTGCACGTACACGTGGGTTGTTCACTTTTTACACTTGACTGAAGACCACTGCAACTGGGCTGGGGCTGTATAGCTGACACCAGGTGAACCTTATTTATGTTGCAGAGTTGCCCGTAACTCAACTGAATAAAGAGCACACGTGTAAAGGTTGATGTGCTGTTGACTGCACAGTCGTCAACAAATCACCCCTTACATGTGTGTTTCAAAGTCTTCTTTAATGAACAGAATACAGTCGACAGCACATCATGGTATACATCCATGCACTCTACTCCTTTGCGTTACGGGCGACTTTGCAACTAAAATGTAGAGGTTGACGTGCTGTCGACTGTACCTGATTAGAGTGCACGTATGGCACGTTACAGGTCAAGCGGGCGGGAGTGAATGAGTTTATTTTGTCAGAAGGTTGGTACAGTCGACAGCAGGTCAACCTTTACATTATAGTAACAATATAAATTGGATTTTTAATCTTATTTTTTTATTCAATCATTTGTAAGTTGCCTTTTGCTTGTATGAATAAGCAATCAAAAACATGAATAAGTGCATTAAATGAGTAGGTACCTACCTATATAAAACCGATGTATATGGAATCCCGCTTTTTTTAGTTAAAAATCCGCGTTTTTAAGGTGTGCTACCGCATTTTCAATCTCCCCATCTGGCAACACTGCTTATCAATGTGTATCTGTAAAGAAACTCGCGGGCGCTCTTTGAAATACCTATCTTGGAATCTAATACCATATATTTAGTCTCTACAGATTTACTTTAGATAGTTAACAATACAGTAAAACATAAACCATAACATGAATTGTGCTCAGATAAACAGATAAATTATATTGAAATTGGCCCATCTTGTTCCGCGAAGTACCTAACCTGTTGGGGCATATTTATCTTATCTTACGCTATAAGTTGACGATTAGACCAATGCTGAGTAGTACAGTCTGTAAAGCTACAACAGAGGTTAGTTTCACGTAATATCAAGTAAGTTTTTAATAGCTTTCGGGCTTATTTCTACTAACAATGCTAATCTAAACAATTTATATACATAATCAAATCTCTTTTTATTTCAGAATAAATTGTATTTCTGTGAAGAATAGGGCATCATGGCACATGGCTCGGCAGACTCCAGTAACTTGAAAAGTGGTCTTATAGACTTTGCTGCTGGCTCGCTGGGTATTATATTTTTATTTATTTGTTGCATAAACGATACATACACAAATACAGTTACAGACTATTGAGTCCTAGGTAACCATGCAAGGATGTGACAAACATGAAAATACTAACAGACCAAGGTCATTTGTATAAACCAAACATGGCTGCCTCCAGCGGGAATCAAACCCATGATCTATTTTGTTAGTCAATTTGTAATATCTTTCACCTGGTTGTGCAATAAAGTGTTCTCTATCTATCTATTTTACTGCTAAACCAACAAGACCGTCGGGCAAGAAATATACCACTGAAATATTTCACTTTCACATTACAAGTATGATATTTAAGTAATTATCATTCCTATTTATTAGTTTCATGTGTGTCTTTATTGGTATGTTCCAGGTGGGGTAGCAGTTGTTTATATTGGCCAACCACTGGACACAGTAAAAGTGAAAATGCAGACTTTCCCCCACATCTATAAAGGAATGTATGACTGTTTGAAACAAACTTTAAGGAATGATGGAGTGATACGAGGCTTATATGCGGGTACCACACCAGCCATCATGGCCAATGTTGCTGAGAATTCTGTGCTCTTTGCTGCTTATGGATATTGCCAGAAATTTGTGTGTCAGTTGTCAGGTGTTGAGGTAATTATGATTCTTACATCTCCTAATTATGCACAAAAAATCTAGAAGATTTTGTCACATTGTGTTGAACTTAAGATTTCCGCACTTAGGATTATTGAATGTAGCATGCACTAATTGTGAACACAAAAGACACTTTGGTTTCCTCACAATGTTTTTCTTCACTTTTAATAGGTGGTACTGCTGATATAAATTCACAAATGTACTTAACATAGTAAACCAAATCATTGGTCCATGCATTAAACCCAAAACCTCTCGAATGCAAGGCAAGCATTGCTAACACTTCTTTCTAGCAATTTGACTGACAATCCCTGATAATTAAGTCAGCAAAGGTCAAGATCATGCATGGGTAGTACGATGTCGCGAGCCACGCGTTTTGTAGCGTTAAAATGTCAGAATTTGACAATAAAATTAATATACGGGAAAATCGCGACTTTTGACGTTAAAACGCGCGACTCGCGGTGAATCTAAAATTGTATTATATCACTTTACAGAAAGTGGAACAGCTCTCTGCCGTGGGCAATGCATCGGCGGGATTCCTTGCTGCATTCTTCTCTTCATTTACCCTCTGTCCCACAGAGCTCATCAAGTGCCAGCTGCAAGCCATGAGAGAAGTCAACTTGCAGGGATCACAAACTACTGTGAGTATAATTAGTTTATTTACTCTTAGCTAGCAGAGCATACTCTGCATATTTGACCAAAGTTTAGCAACAGACATTCTGTTTATATATTGGTTTAACGGTTGCACTTACTTCTATTATGTCGGGATAACCAACGTTAATAAAAGTGCACTGCTTACGAAAGTATAAATTGTAAAAAAGACATTCTGTTTTCTGTTTTTTATTTAAAATTAGTTGGGAAGGATAATGAAATCATACAGACCAGTCTTTCTAAATGTATGTGTTGTGACTCGTCAGTGGATATTAAGGGATAAAGTGGATACTTTCTACATGTATGTGTTGTGACTCGTCAGTGGATAATAAGGCATAAAGTGGATACTGCTATGAAAAAACTGGACAAGTGCGAGTCGGTCTCGCCCACCGAGGGTTCCATAAAATTTTTTAGGTTCCGTTTATTCTTTTGAAATACGGAACCCTAAAAATACACAAAATAGTTAATTTTCTATGCACAAAACGTTTTCTTTACCAGGGAAAGCAAAACATAAGCAAAGAGCAAGAGACCCAGCTTCAGGTGGGCCCTGAAACTTATAGCGTGACAGAAATGCAATTCTAACATAAATGCCAAAAACGGCCTTTTTGGCGTTAATGCCATCTAGTCCCAGGTGTTTTGTCTTGGCCGTGGGTCCTGAAAATCACTATTAACAGGATTGAGAGATTGTACAGACACTTTTTGCAAATTCGATCTATAATCTATGATCTTCGCGCACGAAGTGATCTGTACCATTATCTATACAACATTAGACACAAATCGAATTTCAGAACAGTGCCCTCTATAGAAACTAACAAGAAGCGTTTAACATTGACATGACATCGACGCTGTAAAGATTAAATAGGTGGCCGCTAGATGGCAAGCGCTGTCTTTAGACAACGTTTGTTGTATGGGAACCCCCATTAAATACTGTATTCTGTTTTTAGTATTTGTTGTTATAGCGGCAGCAGAAATACATCACCTGTGAAAATTTTAACTGCCTAGCTATCACGGTTCATGAGATAGAGCCTGGTGACAGACAGACAGACGAACCGACAGACAGACAGACGGACAGAGAGACAGACAGGCGGACAGTTTGGCACCCTTCGGGTACGGAACCCTAAAAATGATACTTTTCTCCTTGGTGGCGCTAGTGTTACTCCCTGGAGCCCCTTAACAGCAACAGATAATTAATTATCAACATTATTATCTCATCCCATTTCATCTTATCAGTGTTGATAGAGAATGTTTAATAAAGATTTTTGTTGTTTTCAGATTAAAATCACACCAATACAATTGACACAGCAAATATTTAAACAGTATGGTATTCAAGGTCTTTTCAGAGGATTAGTCCCTACAATAATGAGAGAAATGCCAGGCTACTTCTTTTTCTTTGGCGGATATGAAGGTTTGCAAATCCTTTCTGTTCCATCTATTTTGCCCTGTTTAGGGTTACGTAAATGTTTGTCTGTATGTCTGTCTGCCTATAAAGCACTTTATCTCTTGAAAGAAAACGTTGAAATAGGTAGCCAGATAAAACGTTCAGATAATAATTAACGATATGTTATTGTTGTCACAGCGGATACCCTAAAACAAGTAATATGTGCCTTGTATGGGATCTGCTTTTTTATTCTTAGCATTTTTTATGCTAAGAATAAAAAAGCAGATCCCATACAAGGCACATATTTTTTTCAGTTCTTAAAAACTGTTATGCAAACACTAATTCTTATTAGTGTGATTACTAAGTTCTACAACCATTATAACCATGCCTATAATATCCATATAAAACCCCAAGTGTGACTCGGACTCTCGCTAAGGGATCCCAAACTGAATTAAAGACTATACACTAAATACGTAACATTTTATGTGATGGTACGAAACCCTCGGTGCGCTAGTCCAGCTCGCACTTGGCCAGGCTTGTTGCTGCTAATTACTATTTCTTTTCAGGTACCAGAGGACTACTTGCAAAGCCAGGGCAGTCAAAGGACGACATTGGATTCTTTAAAACAATGATAGCTGGGGCTGTAGGCGGCTTAGTGTTGTGGACTGTCATATTCCCGACAGATGTCATCAAGTCTCGAGTGCAAATATCAAACAAGAGCCAGAAATTCCTCACAGTAGGCTATGAAATTGTCAAGAAAGAAGGTACGTAATATGTAATATTTCGTTTCATTTGGCGTTTGCATCCATGTGGCGTTTGAATCGCTCGTAGCCCCGGCTGCCTGAGTGATCTTAAACGATCAAGAAGGTTAAGCAACACAGGGCGCGTTCAGTGCATGGATGGGTCGCCGTCTATGCCTAATGCTAGTGGCATTTTTCCGAGCGGTACCGTACTTCGCAAGGCACGTTAAGCTGTTGGTGCCGGCTGCCGTCGATAGATGGCAGTCGTTAAGCCAAGTCAGAGGCCTTAGGGCGGCTTGACAACTTCTGACAGTAGACGAGCCACTAGTCTACAAGCCTCCACCAATCCGGACTTTGCCCCCGTGGTGGAGTATGGCCTATACCTTCCTCAGGGAAGAGACCCGTGCCCCTCGGTGGGGACATAATGGGTTGATGATGATGATCCATTTAAGCCAACCATTGTTAAGATACGCCAAGGAATACTGTCAATCAAGTTGTTTGCTCGTCGTAGGTCATTCATTTAACTCATTTATTCAAGGAATATCAACTTTATCAACAAGGAATATTGACTTTATAAGTATTTAAAAAAATAATACCTGAATGACCGAGCTTTTAACCGTGTTTTTTGGAAAGTATATTTATCGATAAAAAAAGGGAAAAAATGATCGTAATGGAGACATCTGGACTCGAACCGGGGTTTTATAGTTTTGTGACAACCCAGTTTCCCTCCTGAGCTATTAAAACCTTGTGGATGGTGGCGAAATTTACCTTCGTAGCAGTTTTTCATTGCCTGAAAACACGCATAAAACGTCGTTTTCTAAAAATGAAACCTAGCTAGATCGATTTATCGCCCCCGAAACCTCGTGCATACTAAATTTCATGAAAATCGTTGGAGCCGTTTCCGAGATTCAAATAGGTACAAGAATTGCTCGTTTAAAGGTATGAGATATTGTAAACCTAGATAAAAGCTGACTGAAATTAAATATTTATCGATAAAGTAGCTGTACAGACAAAGAGAAGAGTGTGTGCGACTCTCGCTCTGCCATGCCGCACAGTACCTAGAGATGATGGACGGTGATGGAAAGATGGTTCAGCTTGTAGACGTTTATTTATACATGTGTCTCCGACATTTATTGATGGTACTGTGTTACTGATGAGTGGCTCTAGCCGACTAACTTTACAATGTTTTCGCCGCGTGAACTGAACATTGCTTAGGGCTGTCAGCAACACGACCTACTAACAGGATGTAGGTACGTTGCTAGCTCGTACTGTTGCAATTAAACATCATAAGCCCTATGTCCACGTACCACCACGAAAGTCTTAAAATATACCTTAGGTATGCCTGTGTAAGAATTTTAGATTAGATAAAAGTAATTATTTGTAATTAATTGTTAATATTTTTATTTCAGGTGTAATGGCTCTTTACAATGGCCTTAAACCGACTCTAGTAAGGACGATACCAGCGACAGCAGCCCTCTTTGTAGTATACGAGTACTCCAAAAAGTTCATGCATCAATCCTTTGGTGATTAACAAATGCCTATGGCCTTCCCAAACACTAATTTCAGTATAAGTGACCATCGCGGCCGATCGCAGCTGCGCGTGATCTATCGCGTGCGACAATAGTCAGTGAATGCAAATGCATGGCGCCGTTTCCGAGGTCTGCGACGGACGGACGTGTGCGGCAGACTACAGAAACGGTTCCATATATTTTAATTCACTGACTTGTCGCATCAGCCGCTAAATAATGGTGAAATAATTTTTGAAATCAGATAAGTACTTTCGGAGATTACCCCCTAATAGAAACTGTTCCTCTTTATAATATTAGTGTAGATGAATGTTGATAAAGCGAAAGAAGTTTGTCAGGATGGTGGTAGGTGGCAAACCCAAGTGTCTGCGTAGGTACCCCTCCGGGATACAAGCGTTTATGTTATGTTACGTTTATGATGTATTTTTTAATCTGTTATTTAATAAAAATGTTTTTGTTATAACTATTGTAAATATTTGAATTCTTACTTTATTCTCGTCTTGTTGTTGATTACGTTATCTGAATAAAGAGATTATATTGTTTACTAGCTGTGCCCGCGACTCCGTTCGCGTACATTTCGATTTTTACGAGGTTTCTCATCACCGCTTCAATCTCGAAAAATTGTTTTTTTTTTAAATTGTTCATTTTTGTTTAAAATTTTGTACTAAAAGTCGATTTTCAGTACAAATTCTCCATACAATTTTTTTTCATTTTCTATCGTTGATATCTCGGCCGCCATCTTGAAAATCCAAAATGTCCGATTTTTCTCATATACCTGGGTCCTTTGACAGCCCGATGCCGTTTAGGGCACGTCTCCAGCATGTGCCCAGTTGGCTGCCGACTTTTTTGCGCAGAGGTCGATTTTTTGGGCGGCCATATTCTCGTCCCTATTTTGAATTTCGAACGTTCAAAATTTTTTTTCAAAATGAGATCACGAAACAAACACCTGTTTTAAATTTCATCCAAATCGGCCGGTAAATAAAAAAGTTAGCCCATTTGTATGGGAGAAGGCGTTCGAAATTCAAAAATCGGCTTCATAGGATGGCTGTATATCATACATTTCCTACAACTTTCTCATACAAAATTTTCACGTAGCTCTTACCGTTTCCGAGGAAACCTATAGATTGTGACGGAGGTCAGAATGAGAAACAGTGTTGTGGTATCAGCAATTTATTCGACCCGTAGTCGGACAGAGTTTCCACCTTGCAAGTGTACTTCACGAAATTTACATTCAGACTCGCTCAATAGCCTATTGTATTGCTTTTATATAAACTGAAATCTATTGACTGACCGTTTAGGACAAAACATTTCAATTAGGAAACGGAAGTTGTACGACTGTTATTATTTTATATTATTAGCTCCAATACTTTTACGTAATAGTTTTATATTATTAATTATACATTATTAAATATATTATGATGTATTTATATTTTTATCTTTAGTCTTATCTGATTCAAATAACTGAATAAGTAATGTCATGATACCACGAATACGATATTAAATTAATTGAGTTACTTTAATACTCTCGAAATTAATATGAACAATTGATCGTTAATTAAATTGTTAATAATACTTTTGTAATTTATAATAATTAATTATAGGTATACTGTAACTGCAAATGGATAAAGTTATTTATCTATACGTATTGCGACACTGGATCCTGAAGTCTCTAACAAGATGATCTGTCAGTCAGTCAGTGAGTATACCGGATTGTAGCTATATATATTAGTAAGTAAAAAGTAAAAACAATTGCCTAAAAACGAGGTTTTTCCGCAACATAGTAAATAACTGGAATATAATGGGTTTTAAACGTCTCCAGCTTGGAAATCGGCACTCTTAGATATTTTTTTAAGAGATGTAAGTTGTAGAGAATCAACTTCTACGTATACTGAATACTACATTTTTGTCGAATTCGATTAAATACACTCATGGCAATTGACAATCTCTCAATCGGCGTCAGCGTTTCCTGCAATCGGCGTTCAATTTGCTCATAATTTCCAATGCCTCAATGGTAAGATTTTAATATTAGAGAGTTATATTAGCATACTAATGCTAATGATACTAATCATCAAATAATTATCTGAAATTGTGAATTACTAAGAGGAACATTTTGGGAAGAAGAAGAAAACATTTTGGACTTTTCTTGATTTCTTACTCGTAACTTACATACGGTGCATCCTAATGAAAAGTTACTTTGTAACAAATTAAAGAGCATGAAGTGTTGCGTCTAACGAGTACCAAAACTTAAAAATTCGGCCAAGTAGGTAATAGAGCAGAAAAAAAACCATGGTCAATACGACAGCACGGCAAACTTAATATACCATGATTTTAATTCCATCTCGTGTGCTAAAACTCTATATTATATAATAAATATTACCATATTTATTACCTTACCTTTTTTGCCAAGTTTAGTTACTTGTTTATCTCTAATTATTTTTACTGCATCCGGTAACATACAGTTTTGGATCAGAAAATGTTTCACATCTCAGTATCTCAGCGAAACATATTAGAGCACGGTACAGAAATGGGAGCAACCGTGTGAACAACACGAATTGCCGATTTATGTTCAATTTATTGGAATATTTGCAGTAGTAATTGCAATTTGGTGAGAATTTAACAAAATACCGTTATATACTTACATGTATTATACATAGGTAGGTATAAGTAGCCGTGCGAACATAATATAAGCAATAAATTGTTCCATTCCAAGTAAGTGCAGCGTATGACACGCGGATTAGATTTTTAACAATTACTTAATTTTTTTTTTGTTAAGTACCTAGATGAAATTCGTAGCCTAATGACTAGACAGAGGTATACTAATTATGTAGCTAATTATATTATATCTGTTGTTTTTTAAACTAATTTGTAATTATATGTAGTAACTAACTTCAACAACTTGTGTTTGCTTATTTTCTCCTTCTCGATTCACACTTAGATGATTATTTGATGATACTAGTGGTAATTATAACTCCCTTTATACTATTGAGTATAGGTACTATTAAAACGCCAATTGCAGGAAATTGAGGGATTGCCAATTGTGACGAGTGTATTTGACTGAATTCGACATACCTATGAGGTACGCAATATACTTACGCAGAATTAGATTTTCTACAACTTACATTTCGCAAGTTTTCCAAGGTGGAGACGCTATATAATTCAGTTATTTAGCAAGTTAGTTTTCTACTATATAAAGAATATAAACGCAAAATTTTATGTTCTCTAATTTATTGGAAGTTATTATTTGTGAAGTTACAGTAGCAATACCACTCGCTAGCGGTGAAGGAAAACATCGTGAGGAAACCTGGGTGTCTGTCTGAGCCATTCACATACCTCAGCGCTTGAAATCGTCAATCCGCGGTGGGCACGGGTGGTGATTAAGCCCATACTCTCTCTCTGAGAGAAGGCCTGTGCCCTACAGTGGGACGTATAAAGGCTGCGTATAATTTATTGGAAAGTAATGTTTCGCTAGGATGCACCCCTGTAGAAACCGAAGTGTCAAAATATCGGTCTAGTAGCTGCCAAAAGTTGTCGTGACGTACCTACCTCATGTACCTAAGCCAAGAACGTTTTACCTTGACCTAAGCACTTTTTATATTTGATTAGTAGCACCCATACGTACCTACGAGATAAAATATAAGTACTACAACATCTTTTGCAACTCATAGAATCATTCTAATGACTGGCATAGCAGATAGGGTAGACCGAGGCGAATAGGATCGAAATAAGAAATCCTTAAATATTTTTTCAACACACCTGCTCGTAAAGTAGGTCTTATTACAGCGTATTTACACTGATAATGCAGAATATTACCCATGCCGTGCCTTTTACATTACATTATCGCACTAGTGCCTTTTCATTACATATCTTTTTAAATATTAGCAAGAAGTATTAATGTTTCGAAAACAGCTAAGTAGTTATTTGCGTAAATATAAAATTAAATTTAATGTGATAAATAATTAAAGAATTTCATGAAACTGCTTGTTAGCTTGTTGGTATTTATATTTTGACGGTGTATTTTTACCTATAAATACCCAATTTCTAAATTTATAAATATGTGGCTGATTAGCAATTTTGCCGGTGCCCTTATCTCAGACTTGCACGCGCATGCAGCGCTGAGCGCGCGAAAAAATAAAATTACGGCCGCCATCTTTTAAATGGGTTTCTGTTTGTTAAGTTTATTCACAGTATTGCATTTCGTTAGTGTTGTTTTTTTATTTACTTTTCCTCGCAAGTGTGTTGAAAAACGTCGTATGAAACACGGGAGCATTGGTCATTACACTTCTCGTCTCCATTAAGCCTTCGCCTTCGGCTCAGGCTTAAAAACCGACTCGAGTGTAGTGACCAACATACCACACTTGTATCATAATGTACTATGAATAACGCGTTGACACGGAACGCGAGCGACTGGCGTCTTTTGAAGTTGGAAGTCCCTAGTGTGTTACAATTTTCGCGCTCATCTAAGGTTCGTACTTAATTTCTTTTCAACACACCTGCTCGTAAAGTGGGTCTTATTACAGCGTATTTACACTGATAATGCAGAATATTACCCATGCCGTGCCTTTTACATTACATTATCGCACTAGTGCCTTTTCATTACATATCTTTTTAAATATTAGCAAGAAGTATTAATGTTTCGAAAACAGCTAAGTAGGTAGTTATTTGCGTAAATATAAAATTAAATTCAAAATGTGATAAATAATTAAAGAATTTCATGAAACTGCTTGTTAGCTTGTTGGTATTTATATTTTGACGGTGTATTTTTACCTATAAATACCCAATTTCAAAATTTATAAATATGTGGCTGATTAGCTACTTTGCCGGTGCCCTTATCTCAGACTTGCGCGCGCATGCAGCGCTGAGCGCGCGAAAAAATCGCCATCTTTTAAATGGGTTTCTGTTTGTTAAGTTTATTCACAGTATTGCATTTCGTTAGTGTTGTTTTTTTATTTACTTTTCCTCGCAAGTGTGTTGAAAAACGTCGTAAGAAACACGTGAGCATTGGTCATTCATTACACTTCTCGTCTCCATTAAGCCTTCGCCTTCGGCTCAGGCTTAAAAACCGACTCGAGTGTAATGACCAACATACCACACTTGTATCATAATGTACTATTGTGTCATTCTAAGAATTTGTGTTAAAACTTGAAATTATATTGCTTAGGTAATGTGACTGGGAAAGGTCTATTTTAGAAATAATTTTAGTTTTTAAGCACAACATTATAGTTTAATGTGCAAAATATTTATTTCGAAAGTCTTTAAATTGGGGTTGTTCGGATCGCGTCATCGGGGGCGAATTGAATCACTTTTGTAAAATGAATTATTTTATATTTGAGGTTAATGATGCATTTTTAATTCATTTTAGATGGTTTGCACGATGGATAAAAATACTCACTGATTTTTATGATGTAAAAATTTATTTTATGGTAAATAAATATTTTCATTATCACTATCACTATCACTGCTGAGATTTACGAATTACCATACACAAGTTTACAAAGAAGAGTCAGAGTAAGGATAATCTTCTCGAAAAAAATGCTAAAAAATTCTTAAGACTGACAAAAAAGCTGGGGAAAGGGAGAAAAAGACTGATGACAAAGAAAATGTGAATAAGAAGAAGAATAAAAGAACGCCTGGAATAAAAATTAAAGGTTCGTCTGCAAAACAGAGAGATTGGCATTGTATCTACTGCTCAGGAAAAATCATTCCTCCTCCATCAGAGGATTGGATTCTGTGCGATGCATGCGAAGAATGGGGCCACGAAAAACGTGCTGATATGGGAGGGAAAAAAGGCCCGCATATATGTGATTCATGTGTTAGTAATTTAATATTGATCTCATTATTGATTATTATAATTTTGTTAATGATTACAAAGCTTATAGTGATTAAAAAAATAATTTTGTTATAATGTTATGTGCGATCCCTTTCGCCCCGTGAATTGGGGCGATTCGGATATTTCTGTCTTTTTTAGTTTTCAGTTAATATTTTGGAGAATTTTTGAACAATTTAGGTTTTGAAATATTAATTGTGTAGCTGGATTGTTACTGATTACCATTTTGTCAATAAATGTTACACATATTACACTTTAGTGTGTTTTTCAGACTCAAAAAAAAAATGATCCGATTCGCCTCGGTCTACCCTAGGTACAGTCGACAGCAGGTCAACCTAACTCGTCACGTAACTGAATAGAGTGCACACGTAGGGCCCTCGCCCACGGCGACTTTTTGTAGCGATGCTGTCGCGCGTTCGCATCGATACAGTCGCGATGCGTAAACACGATTCAGTCGCGATGCAAACGCGATACCGTCGCGATGCAAATGCGATTCAGTAATGGAACCAAAATGCCTGCGATCGCTACAGTTGCAAGATGGACTCCCTTGGACCGATGGACAACAGCACTCTCGATCTCTCTGTGTTGCACTACTCATGCGCCACCCTTCCTCCGTTCTCCTCCCGATGTCTTCCAATACGCTCGCGCGTTTGCATCGATACAGTCGCGATGCTGTAGCGCGTTGGCATCGCTTCTGCAGCGCGTTGCAAATGCGACTAAAGCGCGTTCGTAGCGATGCTGTTACGCGTTTACGAAACGCACGACAGCATCACTACAAAAAGTCGCCGTGGGCGAGGGGCCTAAAGGTTTATGTGCTGTCGACAAGAACTTGGCTGTCGACTGTCCTTCTACTGCTGAAGATAACTTTTCTCTATTGGAAATATGAAAACTCTTTGTTTATCGAATGACGTTACCTAGTTATTTTAATTGGTGTCAAAATAGTGATGAAAAAATGTTTTCACTTCATTACAAATAACACAAAAAACAGAAGGTGAAGTAAAAACATTTTGTACAGTGCAAATCGGCGGAGTCTCTTCCAACTGATAATACTCCAGTTAATCGTGATCTGCAATCATCCAACAGTTGTTAATTTGGTGGATTATCTAATCGCAATGTCGTCGGACGGTTGTCAAGTTCAAAACATTCATCGGTATATCCGTAAAACCTACGCGAAAGGCCGAAGTCCTCACGACACAGACTTTTACGAGACTGACTCGAACACTCAGGTAGAGCAACCTCAGCAAGCCAATCTTACCATGGGTATATCCAACTCGGCTGGCTGCAGTTGCGGCGGAGACGCCACCAACGACGGAGAGATAGCCCTTATCTTGCACAAGAAATGCGCGGTCATCTCCTTGGCTGAGCAGCAGCTCCATAAACTCATCAACGAAACTGACAGACTCTTTCATGAAACCACCACAAGGTACCCAGTTCATTCCAGCCCTGTACTCTTGACGCTAGTGCTGCCCCCGTTATCAGTGTTGATAGTGGACGTAAATATTTTCGATGCCTTCGGAAAGTTTGGTCACCGGACTAAACAACTGAAACAAGGGGGTCTGATAACGGGGGCTCTTATTACAATAAACATCTTTTCACAATAGGTGACTATCAGTAGATAGTCCTTTGTGCGAAACATAAATGGACGCGGTAGAGACAGCCGCCCAAGCGCTGGTGGAATGCGCGGGGGTGATCGAACCGCTTCAGGGACACTGCAAGAAAGCAGCAGCTTCCAGCGACATTCGCAAGCTTTTGAACGTTATCTTCCTTTACGCAAAATACACTCATTTACAGTAGTTGCGGATATCAAAACCATTACCAATACCAAAAAATGTAGCCGGGAAGCCGGGTAGGGCTGGTCTAGTGCCTACCCCAGGATTTATGTGCTTGGTTGTACTGAGACCACTCATGAGGCCCGTTTCATAGAACTACAATTTGTAGTTCGATGTACATCGCAAAGCCGATCTACCCACAAGATGAACAGTAGGAAGACTGCTATACAATGTACATCGAATTGTGGTAAACTAGTTTACTCTGTGTTTCTGTTACACCTTTTTTGGAAGTCGGTTAATGAATGTTGAATTTGCTGGTTATATATACTTACAACCAGATTATTCAGATCTTAATCAGATATTAGCTATCCTACTGCATCAATACGGCTTCAGAAAAGCAAGGTGTAACACTGATGCGGGTGTCATGTTAATAAAACATATTTTTAGTGCATCGGAGGGATCAGACGACGCCATTAGTGTTTTCTGTGACCTCTCGAAAGGGTTTGATTGTGTCAATCATCCAACCCTTTCTCTGATATTAATCCACTATGGTGTTACAGGTCTCAAACATAAATAATACAATAAAATAATAATATGACTGTCATACAAAATGGATATATATTAATTTTTTTTATATATATTGGATATATATCATAAATATCTGATATTTTGATATTTATAATAAATATCTGATATTTTCAAACCCACCTAATTTGGTACCTCTTTATAGTTCTGTATTTGTTTCAGATCAGTTCAAAGCTTTATACAACGCTGCAGACAACTCTTGCAAAAGCATCATTTGAAGTGTCAATGTGCATTGGCAACTTTTGTTGGAATTTCTTTCATATCTGGTCTGTTACTGGGCGCCGCGTCGTGTGGGGCAACACTAGGACGCTTTGATAGTCCCATCCTTACTTGCATAGACAGCTTCTTCATGCCAAACACTTACACTAAATTAGAAGACACATTTCGATGTATAACATAAGCGCATCAAAGAAAAAATATTTTTGTAGTTAAGTTTGTACCAAATAGATACATGTTCAATAAAAGTTACTCCTACTTCTGCTTGTTATAGTGTTTAAAGAGCAAAGATTCTAATCCAGAGATATTGAAAAAAAAGGGTTTATTAATAGGTAGGTAAGTATATACAGAGATGCTGCCAGTTTCATAACCATAATAAAATCATTTCTATATGAAACATTTTCGCCTTGGCATGTATATTACATATTACTGCTACTTTCTTCAACACAAGACTAATATACAAAATTATTTTCATTTCATATGAAGCAAATTAAATCAAATTGTGTTGATGAACAATTTGCTTTAATTTGCATAATCATGTTCAAATTAGGACTGTCCAAAAGCTGTACAGCTAATACTGGCAGATGTCTTGTCTTGGATTAACAGAATAATTAAATACACCTTGAAATGTAATAGGCTATAGAAGTCATTTACTTTTCCTCACACCATTCATTTTCCTTACGGACTTGGTCTTCCTCAGCCGCAGTGAAATCATTCTTTATATTGAAAGTCTTGCGAATCTCTTCAGGAGTTTTGCCTTTGATCATGTTGGCAACAGTCTTGCAGGTTACATCCAATAGACCTTTAATGTCTAAGTAATTTGCAGCTAAAATGAGTTCAAACAGTGTGCCTTGATCCACTTTAAGGAAATCTGCATCCCATGATGAAATGTCATCGGTTCGCTTCTCTTTGTTCTCATCATCTTCTGGTAGAGGTGGGTCGTCTTTGTGGTAGGTTGCCCACTGAATCACTTTCTTCAGTATAGCAGAGTTGACATTGGGCAGAGGCACTACTTCTTCTTCATCTTCATCCATGCCCAAGTCCTCCAGCATAGTTTTTATTGTAACAGAGCATTTTGCTATTTCAACATCAACGTCGAAGATCTCATTGTCCGAAGACTGCAATTTAATGTTCGGCATCTGAAAAACGAATTGAGACGTTGGTTGGTGTAAAATTATTTATAACCGTGCATCCGCCGAGTGCCACAGACGCCATCTTACTACATACCTACTTAGTCTACCTATTTACAAATATTTTACTTACGATGTTCCAAACGATTCAGCCACACAAAATTACTAGCTGAGGTTCAACAGATATTTTTAGAACATGAAAAACTAAATTCCCTTCAATTTCTTTCTTCTAGAACCGCAGACTGCAAATTCTCAGCAATAATAATATACTCTGTGCTGCAAATAATCGCCAGTGTTGCCAGCATGTACTCTCGATTTAGTACGGCGTTATAGGCGGTTTGCTAGACAAGGTACGGTATAGAGTAAAAAGGTAGTACGACTTTTATAATTTTACAAAGCGTGTGGCGTTAATATTGGTTCAAGCTTAAGGGAATGATATACTACGTAGTTAGGTACCAACAACATACCCATATTTTTACCAATAAGTACAAAAAGATTTTTTTTTGTATAGTATTCAAAAATCTACCTTTTTCTTCGTTTATCTTCATTCTTCGTAGCTGTATTTTCTTTAATTTACAGTCTATTTTAATCTCTGTTTTGTTTTCTAGTCTTAAGTGCATGTGCTATCGCATGCATGCCACAATTTCAATACACGTTTTAACTCCTTTATTGACAAAATAATGTAAATTAAAATGCCCTTAAAAAATTAAAAAAATCCATTAATTGCAGTTTTTAAAGTGGTGAGCTAAACATTAAATAGTTTAAAACTAAAAATGGTAATGCTATTGAAATTCGAAAGGAGCAAAATTTAAAGTTTCACTATTTTAACACAAACATTTATTTCTTGTAAAATTTTTGTTTTACTAAATTTTCGTAAGTTTTGCGATAAAACTATTTTTTTTGGACTCAAAAAGTGCCCTGCAACGTTTGGCTCGATGCACCTCGAACTTTCGAGGTACTCCGATAGCCTATACTATATTGAGAGCTATTGTAATATTACAAAATAACAATAAGACTATAATACTTCAATGGATCGTATCTCATATCGGTATCCGGGGAAACGAAGAGATACGTTGGCTAAAGGCGCTACTACTGACGGTATCATATTATCCGGACACATTCCACTAAACAAATTCGTTTTCATGATGCGAAAAGAGGATTCACCAAACTGTGCTGAATGCGGTGGCATTGAGTACGCCTATCATATCTTGGTGGAGTGTGCCCGGAATGAAGCTTTAAGAAGACATTTAATAATTGTTATGACGTAGGTGTGTACTGCAGTGGTCTGCAGAGGTGGCTCGTCTTATAGAGCGCTGGTGCAGTGCACTCCCACAAAAATAAGTAACTAAGTACATAATAGGGGTTAAAGTATGAAATTGCCGTTTTATTGCAATAGGTTCTTTGAATTGACATAGAATCTTCATGGTTTGAGGTTTTCGAATGAAACTTTTTTCAAATGGTTTCTATGATGTTCTTTTTTTAAAAAATGTGAAACATTTGAATATCGACTTTCAATTGTTTTTGTTATTCAATTTAGACAAGAAAGATGGATACTGCGAAAATTCGAGTGATTTTTGAATACGAGTTCCGACGCGGAACTAACGCGGCAGAAACAGCCCGCAATATCAATGCTGCGTTTGGAGAGGGGTCTACTAATGAACGCACCGTGCGATTTTGGTTTAAACGCTTTCGTGATGGAAATTTCGACTTAAAGAACGAGCCACGAGGAAGACCGCCCACACAGGTGAATAACGATGAATTAAGAGAGATAGTGGAAGCCGACCCTAGTCAAACTACCCAGGAATTAGCGGCATGGTTTAACGTTACCTTACCCACAATATTGACTCACTTGCGTCAAATCAATAAAATAAAAAAATACGAAAAATGGGTGCCCCATAATCACTCGAATTTTCGCAGTATCCATCTTTCTTGTCTAAATTGAATAACAAAAACAATTTAAAGTCAATATTCAAATGTTTCACATTTTTCAAAAAAAGAACATCTCAGAAACCATTTGAAAAATTCATTCGAAAACCTCAAACCATGAAGATTCTATGTCAATTCAAAGAACCTATTGCAATAAAACGGCAAATTCATACTTTAACCCCTAATACTTAATAAAAAAAAATTATCTGCTACCTACCACTTATAAATTTTTAAACCAATGCACACAAAGACCTACACACACTATAGTAGTTTACTAGAAATAATTAACTACGTACGAAGTTGAAATGTTTTCAGGCATAAGATTTGGTATCAAGTTGTTACCGAGTGGAGCCCCAGCGATTGCGCTCCTATGAAACGAAATTCAGTACAATGCCTAGTACTAAATTCAATAAGTGCGAAAGAGAAACATTGGAACGGCCCGGTACGTGAAACAAAAGATTTCATATGAGAAATGAGCCTAATCTGGAGCGCCCCTCATGCGCTACGTTGCCAAATGGGGCGAGGTGACAATGCGGTGCACGCACAGTGCAGCTAATTTTGAGCTGTTGCCGATCTTATGTAAAGAAACAAACGCGTCCCACCAATCTAATCAAGTAATCACATCAAGTCAGTTGATCACTTTTCGCGCGAATATCTACGACAGTTTTGTGTTATTCCGCTATTTAAATTAGTTTCTGTGCGTTGTTTGTGCTGAAAATGGAACAATACAATGTATGTTATATTAAAAACTGTGAAAAGACTTTACAAAAGCGTCTTGACCTAAAATCAAAGGGGCCACCATGGCCTGAACTCGCCCTGACACAAAAACTAAAACTTTTACTCGTGTGTTTAAACCCGAACAAGTTGCCCAACTAGCAAGACTTCAATCTTTTTGTGAACACCCATAAAATAAAGTCACGAGCCGCCTCTGGTGGTCTGGCCTTACCGCACTCGGAAGAGGCACTGCAAATTAGTGGTATTTGGTCTTAAAGCTACAAAAAGTGTGATCATGTAAATTCTTAGTTGGTAAAGTGTTAGTAGTGACATGGTCACATTGTGTACCAAACCCTTAAATAAAGATTTAAAATATATATATTAAGTAACAAAATACTCGTACCTTTCACTACAGCAAGTGTTAAAATGAAGCACCATTTGCAACAATACACGCTCTGCAGCGTTGTATAGAGGATTGCTTTAGACGCCGGGTAAAGCCGCCGTTTATTTCTTCAACTGTTAGATGGATGCGCTGTCGTAGCTGGTCAACATTAACGATCTGGTCTTTGTAGATATTTTATTTGAGACATCCCCAGTAAAAAAATCCAGAGGATTTAGGTCTGGTAAGCAAGGTGGCCACAAGATGGGCCCTGCGCATCCAATCCATCTATTTGAATATACAGCGTCGAGATGTTGCCGCACAATGACTACGAAGTGAGCTACGCAGCTATCATTCTGCAGCCACCATCCTTCCCGCAATTCTGCTGGGTCGTTGCCAGTGAAAGGACTGAAGAAGAACAAGAAATTGCGCGTGAAGAGCGCCGCGTTAGTATGGCTCGACTTCGTGCTTCTCAATCACACCAGCAAAGCGAGACAGCCCGTGAAACGGCTAGGTTGTCAATGCGAAATCGTCGAGCAAACCTCAGAGATCAACAAGTAGATAATTTACAAAAGAAATATAATCAAGTACTGATTTGAATCGAGCAGCGTTTCGATACGATTGCAGCACTGATTACGGCGTGCATACTAGCTTTCACATTGGGCCGATGGACGTTGTTTGCGAATATTGTGGCGCTTTGAAGTATTCCGAGGAAACGCCAGGATCGTCCTGCTTTAGTGGGAAAGTAAAATTGCCATTATTGACTCCACCACTGGCTCTGCATTGCATTCATTGCTTTGTGGCGAAACACCCGAATCACAACATTTCCTAGCAAACACTCAAAATACAATGGTTGTTTGCAAATGACATCATTTGGAGCAGACATTATCGAAGAACGAGGATTTAATCCAACATTCAAGGTATTTATCCATTTATTTTTGTACATACACACAATACAGTAGAAGAAAAACTTACTATACTTATTCATATGAATTATGTATGCTTATTCTAAAAAAGGGATTATAAATCAGTAACTATACATATTCCTATGTATTATATATCATCATCATCATCAGCCATTTGACGCCCACTGCAGGACATAGGCCTCTCTCGTGGTTGTCATACCCATGAGGGGTTTTGCCATAATCGCCACGCTTGGCAGGCGGGTTGGCGATCGCAGGAAAAACATGGTCTTAAAATGTTTAAGACTTACAAAATTAAATAGAAAACTTGGTACAATTTCCACCGAAAATTACATTGTTGAAGTTGTTAGATGTGTAGAGTAGACTGCTGCAATAAACTACCGAATTAAACTAGCACTAGACCAACACTTAAAATTCATAATACAGGTACTCATATAATGGCAGGTAAGATAAATAATAAGATATCACGCAATATTTAAAAAAATATATCTATAATAAAGTCAATAACTTAAAACAATATCTTATAGCAAATGTTATTACACTATAAAAGAGTTCACGGAAGAAGGTTATAGACACATGCAAGCTCTATAGTTAGATTAGTTTTATAAGTTATTATTTTTAAGTAAATGCTCTTCTTATAAAATTACAGTGCCCTCGCAGGCTCATGTTATGGACCTTAGATACCATATTTAAAAAAAACTGTTGCGCCACATAAAGCAATAAACAGAATTTAGTAAAATTAAATCCTAATATCAATCAAAAACCTCAAGTTCGTATATTTCGAGGACTAACTACGGAATCCTACAATGCGCGTGGCTCGACACACACTTGTCGGTTTTCTACATAAAATTCCATGGTAATTACCGCTTTTTATATTCTTCGAATCCTTACAGCACCATACAAATCCAAAAACCCTGAATTAATACATGATGAAGTGAGTATTCACTTGCAACGCAAAAAATATATGGATTCTTCTGTTTTCCCAAGTAGTCCAAAAGACACCGATAAAATTGAGTTAGCCCAAATTAACAGTTAAAGCTTTCAAAAAGACGCCTGTCATCTCAGTCTACCGAGACCATGGCACTTGCAAAAGTACCGACACGTCGGAAAATTGTAAAATGAAAAAATAAACTAGCAAATAATCAGTTTTTATTAGCCCAAATTGGCAACCGGTTGGCAGATTAAAATTTTTGGTAGCCATATCAGATATCACCTTTTGATATAGCCCAAATAGCGACAAATAACCTTATCTGGCAGCACTGGCTCCCCGCAGATTAAGCTGAAGAGTTTGTTTTAAATATTAATAGAATAAAATGAAAGCTCATTCCTCAGATTAAGTTCATTCAGACCATAAGGTGTTGTGCGCGAGATACCGACACGCCGCGCCATGCGTCTCACTAGTATCTCTTTTTAGTCTGTGGTCTTCACTGTTTGTTGTTTGTTGTCGCATTGATAGATTGAATGCATGCATGCATGGCGTGCAACCAAGGATGCATGCAACACATTGATTGCAACAACTTGATTGAAGTAGGTATCTAACTTATGTTTTATGCAAAAACGTCAAACCATTGACTTCATGATGTATAAACCCGTCGAAATATGAATGACATGCATGGATATTTTGCCGGGTAGTACTGAACCCGCACCGATTGGTAACACCATGGGGTCCTTTTCAGCGCTAGTTAGACATCTTTGTTTTTAACTAGTAGAAGAAGTATTAATAAAACTTAATTTGAACGGATATTTACTCGTTTACTTTTCCATTTTACAATTTTCCGACGTTTCGGTTGGTACCTACTTTTGCAAGTGCCGTGGTCTCGGTAGACTGAGGTGACAGACAGGCGTTTTTTTAAAAACATTAACTGCTGCGTTAGTTTACTGCACTCGGCAAAAATTATTAAGGTACGTTCCTTAAATATTAGGCAATTTTTTACTACAACGTGTCCATTGTCATGATAAACTACGAATCGTAGTTTTATGAAACGCGGCCGGCCTGTACAACGGATCGCAAGACCGGAATTAAAATACCCGTCGGATAAACACTCGTCACCCAGGCACCGATAGTTCTACGACACAGGGGTTACTGAGGGCTGGGCTTCCAGTGTGTTTCTGACGGATGGTATTGGTTACTGCCCGCCTTCAATGTGAAGATTTGGTAAAAGTATCAATTCCTGACAATCTTCTGCTCGAGGCGATTACAAGTGTCTCGGTTTCACCCAACAGATCAACCGTATTATGAAACTGGTTCCAGACGTCCCAGAGTCAATCAGTTTTCAGTCCTTTCTCTTCTCGGGCTCCATCCATGATCATTATATCCATTATATACCCACTAAAATTATAATTAATTCTATAGTACCCAACTTTACTGAGGCGATGATAATTTTACACTTCTTAATTAACTTAGTACTTAATTCTCTTTACAATCATGATTTACTGCAGATTGGACTGTGGATAATAATAAAAATAATAACCACAAAACACAATCACTTGTCCTGATCCCAAACTAGGATACCCTGTGCTATGGTAAACAGGCAAGGACATCACATACATGGAAATACACCCAGACTGAGGCCATGTGTACAAATGTACAGCGGCGCCCAGTGGGAAGCGAACCCACGACCTCCGGCATGGTAATCAGACGTAATACCGGTAAAACAACGAGGCAGTCGAATGGGAGTACCCACAAAACTTTAGTACTTATTTCACATTTACTATGCAAAATAATAAAACATCCGACACACTCGCTTGCCCTAGTTTCAAACTCCCCGTACTATGGTAAACAGGAAAGGAATAAGCAGAGACTAAAGGCAATAAGTACAAAACAAGCGTCAGAAACGTTTATCTGTGCTACAAACAATTAGTAATCAACTTTAATCTTCAACTATTTTCGCCGAAATAACTTACATTGTAAGTTTAATACTAATGTAGCTTTATGTTATGAAAAAGGATGATAGTATGTAGCAGCGGTATTAAAGTAAACTTGACAATAATTTAGAACAATTTATTATAACTAAAACAGTTTTTCAATTAGGTAGGCAGTTTCTAAATACTCATTATATTATTTTATTCCGCAAGTATGTAGTACAGTACTGCATGAAATTTAAACTTCAGTTCTATGCGGTAATACTAGCGCCACCAATGGAAAAAATATCACTGTTACAGAGCGTTATTAGAGTTCCGTAGTCCGTCCATTTGTCTGTCCGTGACTTAGCGCAGAGACGACAAGTACTATAAAGCATAAATTTGTTATATTTATTTATTTACTGATACTTTTATTGCACTAAAAAAATCGTACCAAAACGGTAGGATAAAATCCTACGCCTAATTTAGGAATGCAATTCTTTTTCTCGCCTACACCCTAGTGTTCTATCTACTGAAATCTAGTATACGTTTTTGCACTACCCACTTTTTGATCTCTGCTCTAAATCTACTAAGGCGTGTCTCCTGAATTGAATACACAGTAGTGTATAGCCACGCCCCAATGTTTCATTGTTATGTTTCAAAAGAAAACACGCGCAGGAGACACGCCTAATAAAGTGAAAATGTAATAAAATCTAAAATTGGTCACAACCACGAACTAATTAGACTGCTTTGCTTTTTGGTTGGTAGCACCAAGCAACACCAGCATCCGTGCGGCGCCGGATTAAGAATAGCGGCGACTAAGGAAATAAATTACCAGGAGACAGGCAGCAGCGTCTTCCTGACATTCCAACTGCATACTGCGATCGCCAACCCGCCTGCCAAGCGTGGCGATTATGGCAAAACCCCTCATGGTTATGAAAACCACGAGGGAGGCCTGTGCCCTGCAGTGGGCGTCAAGTGGCTGATGATGATGATGGTAGCACCAAGTGGTGCCGATTATATTTTAGATAGATAGATAGATAGATAAAACATTTATTTAACGGCACAATACTAAAAAACACATTATACAAAATAAAGAACATAAAACATAACATATTCATAAATATATAGGTGCTCAAATATTGAATTACACATAAAACATAAGAAAAAAAAAGTTACACATTTATAATATCATGATTTTATCAAGTTACAAAACAGGGTTTTAAGTATTGAGCCCCTAAAATGGCCCCGACTCAGCATGTGTTGCAGGAGCACCGAGATACTACCTGCAACGCTGATATTCTGTCGCGGCCATGTTGCGGTTAGTCGTGTTTGTGAAAATAATAAAAGTAATGAAATATATTTATAAAATGGGTGCCCAATATTACCAGTGTGAGGTCTATATGCCTAAGTTTAGTGTAGTGTGTTGTGTTTTTGTCTGTGGTATGTGTATAAAAAAGTAAATGGAGAAAACAGTGTGAAAATAATACTAAATATTAAAGTGAGGTGACTCATGAACGGTGTTTTGCCGGTGATATCTGCGCCATTTTCGCCGAGAACTATCTACTCACCACGAATAGTGGTAGAAGGAACAACACAGGTAGGTACGCACGAAATTGTGTTAGAAGTTGATTTTTGTGCCTGCAACAGATGTTCTTTATAAATTTTTTTGAAATTTAATCTATTTTTGCAGGTACGAAAAGGGGGTGAAATATTATTCCAGCACTTTGCTGCTGCGTACCTAAAACTGCCACGGAAGGCCGCTGTTCTATGAATCGGCAAACTAAGTGGCACAGAAGCCCCTCTTACCCCTTCTGCGTGACGTGATTGTCTCCAGGTAAGTTTATTTAGTAGATAGGAAGGCTCTTGTTTTTTGATAATTCCAAATAACATAGTAGCTAGCTGAAGCTTTTGTCTCGCTTCCATTTTCAGCATGTTCGCGCCATTAAGGAAGGGGGTCACATGTGTACGAGGCGGTATATACAAACAGTATCGAGCACAGGCGTTCTGCACTCTTTGGACCAGATTTTGGGATTTTTTAAATAAACAGGGGCCATACAAGGCCGCGCAGTAGCTAAGTTTAGATAATACTAAAGTTTCGCATAGCCTAATACGCAGGGAAGGACTAATGAAACTACGTATGCGGTAAAGCATCTTCAATCGGTAAAAACAATTTCTGACCACTTCTTGGATATGGCGTTCAAAATGTAGTTCACCGTCCATCAGAATGCCCAGATTACGGGCCTCCGTAACTCTTTTTACTGCACTTTTACTGCACAATTTGGCTTTTTCGTTCGCAGAGACTTTTCAAGTGACCTCCTGAGATTAGGCTTTGTTTTCTTAACAAGACTTTAATCCGAAACACAGTTATAAAAAATATTGTCTGTCGATTTTATATTTATTTTGAACGCAGCTTTAAAGAGGCACCACTCTATCAAATGAATTTCTTGTCTATGGTTGGACACGGATTATTGCCCCGTACCGATTTTGTACAGCCCGATAATGCGCACCCCGATAGTGTACAGCCAATAATCGCGTACCATAGCTAAGCGGGTTTGTTTTTTATTCGATGCAAAAATGAAATACTGGCACTGGCACTGACATGTAACAGGGTCGTAGACCATCACAACACAACCCATTATGACCAAAATACCGAAACAGTTCGGTTCGGATCAGCGGCAAGTGCTCACAAGCGACAAGCCAAGACAAACATCTAATCCACACGTTTGTATTTTTGATGGTTTGTGGAGACTCGGCAAGCGTGTGGACGCGGCATAACATAATTTGTTGAAGACGTTTTACCTAAAATAAAACGTAAATTAAACATACCTTATTCGAAGCCTAATAAAATTATATTGAGAGAGAAGCCATCGCTTCCGGTTCCGTTTCTATCCCTTTTTTTCCCTAGCTACTTCCGTTTTGCCCTGTCTTTCCCACACTCCCACCACCGCAGACAGTGTGGCGCCGTGATTTCTGGGGCGCCATCTTTTCTTCATTACGTTGGTTTTGCCACCAGGCAGAATTTAATTTATTAGGCTTCGAATAAGGTAAGTATGTTTAATTTACGTTTTATTTTGGGTAAAACGTCTTCATTAAACAACTTGACCGTTATTCGAAGCCTAATAATATATTGAGAGATTTGTTTCAAAGAGTATGTAATCACTACGTTTTTAAGAGTCGGCACTTGCTAACAACACGTTTTCAAAATTATGAACGTAGTATGTACCAACCTAATAAAAAATATTAATACCTACCAAAATGAGAATGAAATTGCAAAACATTAGTGATTGACTACTTATCACATATCGATATCGATAAAAAAAAATTCGAGGCGTCTCCTATTAGGTGCCTCATTTTCATGCTTTGGAAATTAAAGTAGGCGATAAATCCCAACAAAGTACGTCAACTCAATTATTTCGAGTATGACATGGTGTGAATGCATTATCGCTTACTTTCATAATGAAAAAGGCATTTTTTTTTATCAAATCATTTATTTAGCATCAAGTGTAGAAAACCTAATGTCACCAATGCGTCGCGTCGCTATCAAAACTTTGCACTTTGGTCGAATTTCAGATCTTTGGAGTCTGCAGCAAACAAAACAATAAGTCAAAAAATATATCACCTATACCATAATTATTTGAGGCTTAGACAAAATGAAACTTTTTGATTCTTTTAAATTGATACTGTCTGATAATATTGTATAAGTAATTTTTTTTATAAAGTATTAAATCTAATTCAATCTAATTTACTTAATTCTTAGTGTAAAACCGAAATAACATGAACCGATTTTTTGACAATGAAAATAATCTAGAGTACTGAAAAGTTGTTTACATTTTGTCTCAGCCCCAAATAAATTTAATATAGTATAGGACTGCTAATAATATTAATGTCAAGGAACGTTTGTATCACCTGTTTACTAATTAAGAATTAATTAATAATAATAATATTAACCGGCCGAGGCACTTACCCCAGATTCTTTTAATAAATTTTTAACCCAGCCCGCAATAATGCACCGGGTGGCGGGCTTAGCCGGACCGCAAGTGGAAATAAAAAGATTCTGACAGGCGGCTTCATCTCTTCTTTCTCGACCAACAGTGATGAGGCGCTGTACCCAGTGCACGGGGTTGAGGCTTTTACATTCTGGATTAGCTCGTAGTTTCCAGCCTGACTGATGATAGTCTACCGTATCTGTCTTTGACCCAAACTATGGCCAAAGAATAATGTAATCGTCGAATAGTCTGTATCCGCTAGAATTCACGCGCAGTAATGTAAGGTCGTGTACTCTTCTTCCGGAACATAACAAAGGAACTGCGGCGGTATATTTGGATAATTGATGCAGGTTGCTGGTTTCTGAGTCCACTCGCGATAGGTATTTTATGACGCTATCAACATCCCATATTTTGGTTTTGGCGGTTTTGCTTTAGCCAGAGATATTGACTTCAACACTCTCTTTACAAGCGGATGACCACTAAGTTGCTCTGATGTGTCTGGGTTACAGAGTGTAGATACTACTGATTTGTGACTTAGTATGGTGTTATAGGATAAATTCTCAGTATGGAAAAGATCGGCGAAGAACCTTGCCAATTTAGACCCTTTAGGGTTGTTAACTTGTATTTTGTTTTGTTGAGCCCATCGCACCCATCGCGACCAAGCTGGCTTGTAAGTATTAAGCGTCGACGGGCGCCAGTTCTTTAACAAAAGTCGTTTTTGTAACTCTGACCAGCCGTTGAGGTGTTCATTCCACCCCCATAATTCCATACCTCTAAAGTCATGTCCGATGCTTTCTGTGGAGCACATCCCGTCGACACGTCTATCAGAAATCGTGGAAGGTTCCTGATGGTCCAAGGAGCGTCGGTTCCTCTGCTCTTGAGATCTGCTCTCCAAAACACTTTGTTCCATCTGGGTGCTACAATCAGGTACTTCCCTTGACATTTTTTAGGTGTTGTAAGACTTTCGGAATCAAAAATGGTGGCGGGAAGACCCAAGCTAATCCCAAATTCAGGAAAGGGCGTCGTGAAACTCCGCTTGATGGTCTAAGCAGTCCAAGCTGCAGTATCTCGGAACTACTCTGGTTAGTCGCGACGCAAAGAGGTCAATTACTGGTGTTCCCCATTTGCTGAACACAACTTTGGTTACTACTGTTGGTAGCAGATGCCATTCCGGAACTGTTCGTAATTGTGATAGGCGATCCGCTTCTACATTGTATACACCGGGAATATGATAAACAGTGAGATTTATCTGATGCGAGTCCAGCAGCGTCAAAATTCTGTATGTCAGCTCGAGTAGGTCTGCTGATTTTGTGCCACCCTCGTTGTGCAAATATGAGACTGCAGTTTTGTTGTCGCTTTGCAGGTGTACCGAGCTGAA